>CM037855.1:135807223-135913972 GCA_021234595.1 Delia radicum | reverse complement strand
ATAAATATATAATTAAAGGGTCCGCCAAATAACTTTTTTTTTTTGAAAATACTATAAAAAAAAAACTACTGAATTTTTTCTCAAATTTCTTTTTTTATTTGAAAGTACAATCCTTCCGGTTAATAATGGAAATGGCCTCGGCTGGCCATGCAGTAGACTACACGATCGGTCCAATTTTTAAGCACATTATCGATTGTGTGCAGCTGTATTTCACAATGGCTTCACGAATATTGTCCTTTAAAGCGTCAATTGTCTCTGGCTGTTGGATGGTCATTTGGCTTCAACTCCTGAACCAATTGGGACTTTGTATGGCGTCATACCAAGGTCTTTATGCAAAATTCGTCTCAATGATGCTCCGAAATGTTCAAATGTTTTTGGGCTTTCACGCTTTGGTTTATCGATGAGGATGCCAGTTTTCTTTCACTTTTTTCACAAGATAACGAACATACGGAGCTGACGGTGCTTCTCTTCTTCCAAAATCCGTACGCAATTTTCGCACACATTCTGCAACATTACCATGATTTTCAAAGTAATGTCGCAATATTTCCCAGCCTTGTTCAAGCGTATACACAACCATATTCGTTCAGCGGAAGGATAAAACTAATTATCTGTCAAATCAGACATGAGCTAAGTGTTACCATTCACGAAATAAGCACTAGTTGAAAAAAAAAACGTTAGATGGCGGACCCTTTATATATACCCCAACTTCAAGAGGCAATAAAAATTGAATTCGAACTAACTTCGCAAAAGCGTTTGTCGGTTTTGTTCATCTAATAGTCAACTTTCATTCTCATTGCAACAATTTAGGCTGACGGCGATGACCCAAAATTTGTTGCACAGTGTTATGGCTGTGTGTGACAGTCGCAGTCCGATCGGCCAGTAGCAAATGGCTCAATTATTTCCAAAATATCTGTGAAACACCCCACTGTGCATTGGGGAGAAGGGCACATACAAAATTGTGCAAGTATCTTGTGGTTTTCTGGGTATGAGAGAGTATAGTATATATGATTATACATAAATATGCGGATTAAATGGCAATATGAATACTACATGTTATATACTGTGTATTCTCATTATTATTTCTCATTGTTTTGTGAAAATGCTGAGTTTTTGAAATAAAAGAATTGCACGATTCAAAAAAGTCTTCCCAGCTAAACTTTAAGAATTTTTTAAAAGCACACACAGAAAAATAAAGTGCCAACCGAATTGAAAAATGTATTTTAATGGTAACAACTTATAAATTCAGTTGATACAACGATATTTACATTAGATTTCTGAATATGTTGGGTGTTGCGTCTATAATTCCTTTGAATTAACCGAACTTTGTTGTGAAAACCAATGTTCAGTTGTACCAGCCGACTGAAATTCGTAAATACCGAATTTGAGTCGTAGTAACCGAATTTAAGTTGAACAGACACCATTCTCTGTGTACATACACTGAATACGTATTGGAATCAAAAGTTAAATTCTAAAATGAAAGAAATTTTACCCAAATTTTATTTAGAAAAAGAATTATTGTGGAATGGATTCTAAGCATACTTCTCAAAACCTTTAAATTATGAATGATTAAAATTTGAATTTTATAAAATTTTCTTAATTCATTTAACCCATTTTATACCAGTAAGCATTTTCAGGAAATTTTATAGCCTAGTTGCCCCCTCTAGTGGCGATATAATTAATTAAAATTGAAACTTTGACGCTTTGTACGCACTTAAAGGGTTAATATTTTTTTTTTAAATCTAATATTAACAAGTCAAGTTTCTATAAAAAAATTGGAAACAATTTTGATAATGTTTTTTCGCACGATTTTTAAGAATTTTTTAAAAATGTTAGTATTTTCAAACATTTTTTCAAATTGGTATTTGGCAACTCTAATTGTTCAAAATTCTGGTTGAGTGAAAAAAGCTCATTTTTTGATATTTAAAACAAAAACTGATTAATTTATTGCATCCATTTTTTACAATAAAGGAAAAATCTTGATTCGATCAGTTAATTTTTTTCAAAAAGTACATGTTGAATAAAGGAAAAAAGTTTTATCATATTGATGAAACTGTTTCATAAATCGTTTATCATCAATTTTCCATCATATTTATGTTTTTTTTTATAGATATGATGAAGAGTTTCATAAAAATTTATGAAAAATGATTCATAAATCTTCATCATTTTATAAAAAAAGTTTTATAAACCTTGTGTACATATTTTTTGTTTGTTTTCCTATCAATTTATATTCAGAATCCATTTTAAATTCAGAAATCATCAATAGAAATTAAGATTTTTCATTTGAAATTAAAATAATTTTATTTGTAATTTATGTTTTCTATTCGTAATTTAAATTTTCTATTTCAGAAACTATCATAACATCATCTGAAAATCAGAAATTCTATTCAGTTGATATTTTCTAAATTTTGCAT
Organism: Delia radicum; assembly: GCA_021234595.1. NCBI lineage: Eukaryota > Metazoa > Arthropoda > Insecta > Diptera > Anthomyiidae > Delia > Delia radicum. Next base: position 135,911,561 of record CM037855.1, on the reverse strand, counting down.
GAAATATTGTGAATATAAATTTTGATTAAATTTCAGTGAAAATGGAAATTCTTAATCTTAATTAATGTTTTTAAACTCCAAATAAAAATTCTTAACTTAAAATAATTTTTTCTGAATTTCAACAAAAATTAATATTAATTGATATTTTCTGAATTTCAATTTGAAATTCTGAGTTTTAATTGATATATTCTGAATTACGGTTGCAAAAATATTTGGTATTAAAAATAATGTATTAACATATATTTTCGTCATTGGCTGTAGCCTTTATTGTGTTTGTTCGTTACCAAAGAATTTTTTTTATTTATGAATTTGCTTCATCATATTTATACAGCGTCTTAAGACATTTATGCAACATTTCATGAATAACTTATGACATTTCTGAAACTTAAATGTTTCATAAATATGAAGAGGCTTGTCATCAAAATTGAACTTTGAAACAGCTTTATCATATTTATGACGTGTTACATAGGACGAAAATCAATGAAGTTTTTTTTCTTAAAAACTTCATAAATATGATGAATCTTTTTCTGCATGTTTGACAATAGCATAGGAGAACACTGTTAAATTAAATAAAGACAAATCTATGCATAGTTTTTAAATTGATTTAACAGTCATCAACAGGAAAAATTACAATGTCGACATTGACAGCCATATGCGACATGTTTTAAACGCTGCGACATATCCAGTATGTGTTTTTAATGATACATTGTAATCATTTGTAATCTTATTATGTACTATATAACTGCAAATAAAATAATAAGAAAACTTATTAACTATAATTGTTATTACTTTCAAGGATTTTTTAAGCATTTAGAAAAAAAAATATATTTAAATAAACCCTGCAGGAAGCTTGGGGTCAAGTGTCTCCAAGTCTCCACTTTTGTCTACTATTTTGTTGACATTGTCAACTAAGCGTCTACACTTTTAACTTTATTAACTCACTAGTAAATTTTTGGTTCCAATGTCTACATATGGTCCCATTAGAACTAATTAGTCACTAGTGAATCTATGGTTCGTATGTCTACACGTGGTCCCATAAGAACTAACGAGTCACTAGTGAATCTTTGGTCCAATGTCTGCATATGGTCCCATAAGAACTACCCAGTCACTAGTGAATCTATGTTTCTAATGTCTACATATGGTGCCATAAGAACTACCTAGTCACTAGTGAATCTTTGGTTCCAATGTCTACATATGGTCAAATAAGAACTACCTATTCACTACCTAGTCAATAGTTCTAATGTCACTAGTGATTTTCAATGACACGTACATGTTAAATGTCTATAGCAAATTACATTGCCTGGGGAATACTTGGTTAGTAGTACTGGTGACACAGTCAATAGTGAATCAATACTTTTTCACTATTGACATTTCCTGCGGGGAAACTTCTTAGGTAGATAAAGAAAATCGTTCATACATTTCATAAAAAAAGTCTTACACTATTTTTTTTTGAAAAAAAAAATAAGTATTTGCTCATTAACATAAAAACAGGCAAAACTGTAATTATTTCGAATAAAATTTATTCGATTATTTAAACTAGACCTTACACTCAAAAAAGTTTTACAGTTACTACATGACAGTTGTTTATGTAGTAATCAGTAGTAGTTGCTTTTAACTGAAAAAATACAAAACAACTATTTGGACAGTTATTTAAAATAAAAAAAAAAAACAACTGAAGAAAACAACGGTAATTTTTAACAGTTGTTTGAAGCATTTGATTTAATATTTTTGTAACCAAAACAGTAATTTTACAGCAAACAGTAAAATTTTGTAGGTAATTTAAAAATAAAAGATTTTCTCAAGTTTTGAAAAATTCTCGTTTAGTTTATATTTGCTGTGATTGTTGAAAATTGCAAATAATAATTAGACAATTTCATTGTATCTCTATTACATCAAAACGTCATAACTGGAGAACCTTTGAAATTTTGACTTTGTGTTTTAACTAGGATTATTATAATCGATGGAAACTAAATTTTTTTGTTATTTTTTTTTATCCTCGAATAAGAAAACTTGAAAAAGAAGTTACAATAAACCAAGAAAATGATTCAGAAGCTATTAAAAATTTAAGGTGCAAATTTCGTTTTGTATCTAATCTGTGATTGATGCTAACATAAAAGACATTCATAAAATAGCACTATTTTTATTTACACCGGCGAACAAACTTCAAAATTTTTCGGAGAGTGAAAAAATAATCATCCGTGAAAAATGCATAAAAATGTTAGAAACATACAAAACTACGTCGACTGTCGCAGACACTACAATGGAATCTGTAAATTTAGAGGATGATCCATTTAATGATTTTGTACAGGCTGTTTTATCACCAGAATATGATGACCAAGTGCACAATGAAATCTTAAGATATGAGAGCCAGACAATTTTATACCACAAAGAATTAGATCCACTACAGTGGTGGGAAGAAAGCAAAGAGAGTATCCCTTTCTTTTCAAATTAATTTAATTAAAAAAAAAAATTTTAAAAAAAATTTTTATTTTTAATTTTTTTTTTAAGATTTTTATTTTTTTCCCGTTTTTTTTAATTGTTTCCATTTTTTTTTAATTTTTTTTTAATTGTTAGAATATTTACTTAAGAAATAAGGAATACAAATAATAAGTGATTCAATATTTTCATACAAGGCAGGTTCAAACAGTATTAAAAACATGCTGCAGTTAAACATTGAAAAATCGATGTTATTGAACACAACATCTCACAACAGCTTAGCTAAATGTCAACGACATGCTACGACAGTATGTTCCTGTAGACATAACATGACATAACATCTTGTTTGCGTTGACATGACACAACAATGCATGGAAAAATGCAAATAGACATTTTTACAGAAAATGTTGAATTGTGCAGCACTCTATTAAATAATTATAAATTACCGCTGCAGTTTTTTAATATTGTAATAAATGGGGATTTTGGAAATTGGCTATCCTAATATTTCAAAATGGTCCTTGGTATAATATTAGTTTTTTGGACTAATGGTCGGCCGAAAATCCTTTTTGTTCAATTTAAGGGAATTTTTTTAGGATTTGTTTTTACTTGTGGCAAATGTTTTAAAATTTTATTCAAATCTGGGACTTTGTATCAAAACTTCTTTTCAATATATTTAAATTACATTTTTTTAATGAACAATGATGCCGAACTTATTTGCTTTATAAGCTAGACCTTATCGAGCCAAAAATGATCCATAAGTTAAGCAATTAAGATTTCTTAAGTTATTTACCACATGGTGATATTAAATCTAATGTGCATTTTGATGAAGAATTTGATAACCAGGGACAGGAACTTCATTTTAATCGCCTATAATATGCATAAAATATTTTAAAATATGCACTAAAAACTAAGAAATATGCACTTAAAATTTTAATTTAATAAATTTTTTTTGTGTTTTTAAGCCATTTTAATTAAATTTTAAAGTTATTTATTTATTTTATTTTATTAATTAATAATCATATAATTACAAATTATATACTATTACCCTAACCGAGCACCAGCTACTATGGCCTTCAGCGCGTTGTAGCGAAAACAGACCAGTGCCTCTAGTGGGAATCGAACCCACGACCCCCGCACTGATAAGCCAGCACGCCACCAACTAGCCCACCGGGGCTAATATAATTTCTGCACACGTTTGGCACAATTAGCACAACATTTTAATAATTTGTACTGAAAAATACGCATAACACTAAAACCTGTATCTCTTAATCACACTTTGCAAATAACATTTAAGAGAATACTTAAAAGGTCTTGAGCAGCTTGGATCCTCTTTATTTAGTCTAGTCTTTAGTTGGTCCAATATGTAGAAACTAATATTAAAAGTAAGGTTTTACGAAAAACTAAGAAAAATTGAATAAAATAACAATATGCAAAATACTTAGAAACATGCAAACTACTTAAAAATATGCAAAATACTTAAAAATTTTCAAAATACTTAAAAATATGCAATAAAAATATGCATTTAAAACAAAAAAAAGTAAAAATATGCAATAAAAATAAGCATTTAAAGCAATATATAGCAATATATCGATGCCATTTTAAAGCGAATTTTTTTATTCCCAAATATATTTTGTTTAACCTGTTCTCAGACTTAAAGAAATAAAAATGCATTTGCATGAACTTCCGGTTCCTGATAATAACTTACCCAACCGAATTAAAGAAAACACAGGACATAATGACCCAAAATCCTTACATACTTGTCAACTTCCTATCCAGCATAGTATTTAAATGGAAACATCTACAAGATTCGAAGCCTGTAATATCACCAGGTTATCATTACTAGGGCAAGGAATTTAATACAAATGTATGTTTGTATTCATTAGCCCTAAATCGAGTTTGACTAAATACTTTTCCGAATCAAAGTATTTGCAACAAAATTGCAATGATTTATTGTTGCATAATTTTGCATATTTTGTTGTAAATGTATATTTTTACATATTTTCTTATAAATACATATTTTTTTGACAAATTTTTGTTACATATTTTCAATTTAATTGCATATTTTTGCATATTTACTAAAAATTAAAATTAAGTTTTAATTAAATAAACAAAAGAAAACATTTGTTAGACATTTAAGTTGGATTTAAAAGGGCTTGAGCAGCTTGGATCCTCTTTAGTCTAGTCTTTAGTCAGGAACATTTATTTATTTATTTAAAAATCCATATTGTAATACAAAAGCCATCCAGGCCAAAAAACGTATTACATAGCAATAACAATCCTGAATAAGAACTTAAAACTAAAATATACATACTTATATATACAATGACAAAATATTATACTCATAAATCATTTCACCTAGAATCAAACCTAACTATTTTGGCTCCCCAGCCGTAAAATGTATAAAAAGAAAACAACTAAGAACTAATAGTATAGAATTAAGAATCATATTCCGGTAACAATCAGCAACAGCTCACACATTACAGACATTTTCCAAAACTCTTATCTTATGAAAACATTCCACAAATTTAAATGGAAACAGGTTTATACTATTGTATTCGAGAAATATTCCAGTAATTTGAGTCTAAAAACATTGTTGGAGTGAGAGAAAACTCGTAAATCATAAGGCAAATAATTCCAGCAATGAGCAATCCTCACCATGAATGACCTCTTAAACAGAGAGCATGAAATTCTAGGTATAACTATATTCTTTAGTCTCCTAGAATGAAAAAAAGTAAACTCATGACATAAAGGGACAACCAAGCCATTTCTAAGAGTCCTATAGAAAAAGAGTACATTTCGGTACTTAACAAAATTCTTAAAAAAGCACCCCAAAAACTTCTTTACATAACCAGACATATGTTCCCGTCTACGAGTATTATATATATATCGAACCACAGAATTAACAACACGTTCCAGTTTCTTAAGGTTACTACCAATTGTACCCGATACTACTTCTAGTCCATATAAGATCTGTGGCATTAATAGAGCATAAGCTACTCTACACTTTACCCTAAACGGCAAGTATATATTTGTGGAATATATTCTACGTAGAATAAAAGAAATCTTCCTATGAACAGATTCAATATGCCGGTCAAAACTAAGTCGGTTATCGATTATAACCCCTAAACACCTATGCTGATCAACAAATTCAATTCGTGTGTTACCAATAAATAAATTAGCATCTGAAAAAAATCGTTCAGATGAACCAAACATCATAGCCTTATGGCGTTTTCTTTTCTGACAAAAAAATGTTGCATTTTTATAAGTGACATTTAAATAATGTTGTCATAACCCTCTTAATATGTTGCCATATTCATAGTCACAATAAAACATGAATTTATACAAAAAATGCTGCCCTGCTTTAGAACAGCTGATTTGTGTATAAAAGAAAACAAGTTGAAAAATAAAAAAAGCGGCAAATTTGCAAATTGGCATTCAAATTGTTTTTAATTAATTATTTTTTTTTTATTTAAAATGGATTCAGGAATTGATGCAAGCACAATATTTCGCTCCTGGAGAACACACATTTCCTCTTCATCTGATGATGAGGAAGAATCCATTAGTACCCCAACAACATTGTTTACGCATATCACTACAGCAGCTTTTTCCATTTTTAGCAATTTAAATGTATATTTTTTAAAATTATTATAATTTATAAAACAAAATTTGTTAATTTTCGTCTTTAAATATTTTTTTTTTCAAAACAAAACTATAAAATCAGCTGTTTTATAGTGCAACATTTTCACCCCATCATTTTATAAAGGGTGAAAATGGCAACATTTTTGCATGTTAATAGGGCGACATATTTTTAAAAGAACATGATTCCTTTTTAAAGTGCTGTCAATTTTTTAGAAAAGAACACAAAAAGTGCAATTTTTTAGAAAGGGCAAACAAAATGTTACATTTTTTGCCAGAAAAGAAAACGCCATTAGTCTTAGATGGATTTATAGCCAACGAATTAGTAGACGACCAATGAAGAATACGTTCAAGGTAAAAATTTATATTAGACTCCAACACATCAGCAAAATCACGATCCGTACCAAATAGTAGGAGAATATCATCTGCAAACAAAAATGTCCTGCACATACTCATGTCTAGAATCTCAGGGAGGTCATTAATATATAAGATAAATAGAAGGGGGCCAAGGACAGATCCCTGAGGAATCCCAAAAGTGAGAAATAGACTGTTTGAATACGTTCCATGAAAATCCACAAACTGTGACCTACCACTTAAAAAGGACATAACAAGCTTACAAGCCGACTTCGAAAAGTTAAACCTATCCCTTAGCTTTGTAATCAAAGTAGAGTAGCATATAGAATTAAACGCTTTAGTTAAATCTAGAGAAATCAGGACAGACAATTTTCCATCATTTTCATAAGTCCTAATGGTATCAGTTAAATTAAGCAATAAAGAAGTAGTATTATATCCCCTACGAAACGCGTACTGGGATTCAAAGATTTTCGTTCTAGTAAACGAAAGCATTTGATCCCTTATCAGATGCTCAACAATTTTAGATAAAGCCGGGAGAACAGAAATCGGTCGTAAATCATCCGGACCCCTGATAGTACCAGATTTAGGAATGGGCACAACTCTTGCCGTCTTCCAAATATTAGGAAATATGGACGTTGTTAAAATGGAATTAACTAAATGCAAGATGATGTCAGAAATGTAAGGATATGCAATCTTTACAAACTGAATAGTAATACCATCCACACCAACAGATTTCGATTTAATTTTATTCAAGGCTACATAAACGTCATACTCATTAACACAATTAACACATTTAGTCATTTGATCCTCTATATCCAGTAGCGTTCGAGAAATTACGTACCAAAGTAATGTACCATTATAAAAAAAATTCATACTTTTTTCACCTTAGGTTCACCCTATTCCGTTTGTAGACCATTTTGTTCCAAGTGGTTGGTATGCTCTGAAAGCTACATCTATCCTTTGTCGACTCACACCACACTCGAGAAAATCGGTTAAAAAGTGTATCTACAAATACAACAAAAACTAAAAATGGGACATATATAAAAAATTGTTCGTTAAAGGGTTAAAAACTATTTAAATTTTTTGGTAATACCGATACCAAATTAAATAACAATACGAAAACTGAAACAAACAATAAATCTTTATTAAAATCGTTATACAATCGTTACCAACTTAGCTTAAAGTGCTTCATAATTAAAAAAAAAAAAAAAAAAAAAAAATAGACAAAACGTCCACTATCCCACTGCTAGTGTAAAGACATCGATTTTAAATTGGATATGACTTAACCTACTTTCGAAATAAACTTTTTAAACTTTAGGAGATAAAATCATAACGGATTTTAAAGTTTTGTGAATTCTTATAACTCATAAATTTGAGTGTTTTCTTCAATCAATTGTTATCGAAGAAACTCGTTAGTACTTGTGAATGTTTGTTAATCTATGTCACGATTTATTAATTTACAATTTTATGACAAAAAGAAACTAAATAATAAATTAAACAAGCGCCAAGAAAGAAAGAAAAAAAAAACACAATAATTCATGACATAAGTTAAGCAGAAAAGTAAATATTTAGTTAAAATAAAAAAATAATTAAACAAAGAAGCAGATGTTTAAACAATTTGCAAATAAGTACAGTCAAAGCTCTGTTTAATTTTTTTTTCTCGGAATAAAAAAAATTATTTATTTGCATAATAAATCTTACAATCAAATAACGAATTTTTCGGTACACAATACAAACACAAGAGGGTTTTGACATTTCAAAATACTCAAGATACAGTCTTTGTACTGTCAAAACCATGTAAGAAATGTCAAAACCAGGTAAGAGGAAGATAAACAGACAAACTAAAACTCATAATCAGGGCAGCGACTTTTATGCACAAAAAATCGAAAATTTGCGCTTAAAATATGCAATAAAAATAAAAAAAAAAATATGCACTAAAATCAGACATGGGCGATGTCTAATTACATTTTGCAATCATTTACTTGTGAAATTTATCTATATCATTGTTTTCAGACCTACGCACACACTTGTGGACTCTAACGCTTCTTTGGAAATTTTCAATTTGGTCAATACCAGACATGGGACATAATGACAATATTTGTGTAGTTAATTACAGGCCAATTGCCCTGATGTTGTTACCAATACTCATTTCTCATATTAAAAATGTTAAAATTTTTCCAAGGAATGGTTTAAGGGGGGACATTACATTCGCGGCAGAGAAAACAGACCTTTTTTAAAAAATTCATAACTCAGTCAAAAACAAACATTTTCCAAAATTTTTGTTATTGTAGAGAATTGAACAAATTACAAGAAAAAAAATTCAAAAAAATATATTTTTCACTCCAACATGGTTTTATAGAGCTCCAAACTGGCGGCAGAGAAAAAAACGGGGCCTCGTGGTTGCAGCGCTGGGAGTCGCAAAAAATTGTCGGATCTGGAAAAAAATTACTGTTGTAAATCTTAACAAAATTGGTTATCGTATGACACGAGTTTTTTTTTTAAATTTTTGGTGATGTTCCAAATTTAAAAGTGTGTTTTTTAGAAAAAAATAATGACTTTAAAAATTCATAAAAAATCGAAAAAAAGCTCGTGTCATACAATAGCGAATCAGGTTTAAAAAAATACAAAAAAAAAAAAATCGTCAAAAATGAACCCGCTAGTGCCGCAACCAGTACGAAAAACATGGTTTCGAGATAAACGCGTTCAAAGTTTTTTTGTATATATCAGCTGCCGTACGTAGGTAGCGCGAAAATTAAAAATGCGCTCTCACTAATCCGGCTGTAACTTTTGAACCCGTAGGAATTTTTCCATGAAATTTTTTTTTCTTAGAATCTTAAGAATATTTACTAAAATGCAAAATTTTAAAAAAGTCGATTTCAAAAAACGGCCAATGTCATGTCTGTTGCATTATAAAATACTTTATAATGCAACATCTTCCTAATATTATAAAGTATTTTATAATGCAACAATGTCCCCGCTTAAGCCCACTTGTGTGTGAGAGTATGTCTGAAATTATTAATGATATATAAAAATTTCACAAGTAATTAATTGCAAAATGTAATTGATATGGACCATGTTAGCTGGCATGGTTTAAAAAAAAATACCCACTTAAAATTTTTGATTTTTATAATTGGTTTTATTACTATAGAGCGTTGGTTTAAAAATGAAATCCAATACAAATGTTTAACAAATGACATCTAGATGCAATTCCGAGGGTTACAAATAATTTCTTTCGTTAATTTTCAATTAAATCTTAATTTTAATTTCTACAAAATATGCAATTAAATAGAAAACATGCAAAATAAGCAACAAAAAATGCAAATTCTTTGATTCAGAAAAGTATTTGGTGTAAATTGATTTTAGGATACTGACTACAAACATGTATTTGCATGAAATTCGCTGGCCTGCTCGAAATGAACCCCAAACCACGTATTTTAATGTTTACCAAGTTTTCGATATAAAATTTGTGTGGAATTTTAAAGACGAAAACTTAAAAAAAATCGTATTTTGGGGCCCAGCTGTAGTTCAAGTTTGTTTTCTTTTTAATTTAAATATGTTTGCAGTTATTTTTAAAATGCAGGAGTAAAATCTATTCAAAATGTTAATTTAAATATAATTAAAATATAATATAATATATAATAAAAAAAAATTAAAATGTACTTTTATCAGAATCATATTTGCTTTAATATAATTTATATTAAATTTTAAAATATTCGTAAAAAAATAAAATCGCAGCAACAATTTTTTCTCTTCTTATTTCTTTGATGTATTAAACATTGGCTTGTCATAGAAAGGAATTCTCAAAAGATTTAAAAGTCCCAGGTAAAAGTTTGAATATAGAGTCTAATAAAATTACATCTCATTTGATAAGTTCCCATATATGTATAAGCACATACAAATTGATTTGAAAAATGTCTCATCTACATGTATCTAATTATATAAAATTAGATATAACTTGATACAATTTTATACGAGATTTGTCCATATCCGGGACATTAAATTTAATCTAATTAGATATAAATATATCTGATTTTATAAAATTTTAACCGACACACACATATATCAGGTAGGACACACACATATTTCACAAATATTCCAGACCCCAAATGGGCTAGTTACTGCAAGCGGTAAAAAGTTTATATGGATACAATCAAACATTTTATTGACTCAATATGGATGACATTAAAAAGCAGTGCTAAAAAGTAATAACTTTCCAGCAAAATATTGAACACTCAAATTTGACCTATGTATTTAACTTTGCTTTGATAGAAGTTTCCAATGTTTTTCTAACATCATAAAATTTAACACTTAATATTTTTTGTTGTTCTCTTAAGTTTATCTAAATAGTACCAATATTTTTTCTTATATCGATAAATAATCGTTTATGTGTTGGCTTTCGAGTCGTTTTCAAAACGCAAACATTTTGAAAGCGCATCATGTGGAAATCGATGTTCCTCAAAACGCTCATTTTTGTATATTCTAAGTTTTGTTCCAAAAAATAAATTTACATGTCAAAAGCTTAAAAACATAATTTTAATAATCTCTTGTATTTTACAAAAAAAAAATCTTTTTTAAAAATACGTGCAATTTGAAAAGATTATTTTTATTTTTTATTTTAAATTAATTTTATTTTAAATTAAATTAGTAAATGATTTCTTTTTGACTTAAAATAAATAAGAAATCCACATTCTATTTACTTTCGACAAGGTACAACAGCTCGATTTAAAACGAGCAAAAAAGTTGCGATATCGGAATATGGCACACCCAATCTTGTAAACTCGTTCTACTTATGCGGTTTCGTTTTCTGGCACATACACGAATATATAAAAATGATCAATTTAATAAAAAAAAGATTTAAATTAACATTTTTAAATTTTTCAAATGTATTTATCACCCACTGTATGTCCATAGTTTGCAAATAATCATTTGAAAATTTCATTGTATTTCCAATGCATGAAGACGTTATTACTGGAGTACCGTTTGGTATTTTGACTTTGCATTTTAAGTAGGATGTAGGAAATGCAAATTTGTATTGTAATTGAAAGAAATACAATTTTTTTATTATTAAAAACAAATTTTTAAAATACCGTAAAAATAACTGTTAAAAACAGTTGTTTCAAAATTATTGTAGTAGTAAAAAATTGTCAGTTGTTTTTACGGCATGGCTTGTTGTTTTTACTACATTTCTTAGTTGTTTTTCAACAGTAAAAAACAATACAATGTTTAGTTATTTTAACGGTAATTACTGTTTTTGCCTTTTTAAGTCAAATTACAGTTGTTTTAACTCTCATTTTCAGTAATTCTAATGTAAAAGTTTTTTTTGAATGTGCCATTACAAAATATGTACTTATATAACCAAGTATATGGTAATACCTTTCAACACTGGGTAACTATGATTTTTTTTCTCTGTGTATAAAAAAAGGTAATGTCTACATTAATATTTTTATTCGTTATATCAGACTTTCACTGTATTTATTTCATTAAAAAATACCTGTTTTAAGAAGGGGGAAAAAGGTGCACATAAAAGCTAAAAACGTTCAATGACAAAAGGTCGATATTTTATTTCTTTTAACTTGTAAAGCTAACTAATGAAGTTCAATGACTGACACAGTTGTTTGTTTTTTTATGTTTAATATAATTTTTTTGTTTTATTAAAGTTTTCTAGTTTCAAAATCACTTAAGTTCTAAGAGAACTCGTATGGAAAAAAGGGAAGACCCTCTTATTATTTAATGAGAATTAAATGCAACAACTTGTTTTAACCTATTTTTTTGTTTTCTTTTTAAATTTCTATAATATATATATTTTTTTTATTAAAAAAACAGATTTCAATTTGAAAAATCTTAAACCAAAACTTATATTAAATAAATCTCCGTTTTAGTTGTTGTTAGTTTTCAAAAGCTAATTTTTTTATTCAGCATCAGCTTTAGCTACTGAAAATGGTTCTGTTACTGGTAAAGAACCACTGTTGGCAATAACAACATCCTTAGTGGGACGATCGCGACCATCGGTACTGATTTTTTCAATTTTACGCACAACATCCATGCCAGACAAAACTTTTCCAAAGACTACATGACGACCATCCAACCATGATGTGGGTTTGGTGGTAATAAAGAACTGTGAACCATTTGTATCCTTGCCAGCGTTAGCCATAGATAACCAACCAGCACCATAATGCTTAAGCTTAAAGTTTTCATCTTCGAAACGTTCACCATAAATGGAACGGCCACCAGTGCCATCACCACGTGTGAAATCACCACCTTGAATCATAAAATCTTTAATGATACGATGGAATTTGCTGCCAGCATAGCTAAAATTAAAGAAGAGCAAATATTTAGTTAATTTAAACGTTTTATGTTTGTGTTTATTAAAATACAAAAGCAGTTTCATTTTTATAGATTTGAAAATATTTTATAAATTGATTGTTATTCTCTTAAATAAGTACAACAAATGTAAATGGATGGACAAAAGATTTCAAGAATTTATTTTTCTAAAACGCAGTAATGTCTGCACTCAAATAAGTTTGGCGGTGGAACCTACTGAAAATGACAGTTAAAACAACTATTCAGTTAAAAAGACGACAACGGACGGTAATTATCGTTAAAATAGTTATCGTTAACTATAACAACTTAGTTATCTTTAACTATAACAACTTAGTTATCTTTAACTATAACAACTGAAAAATGCAGTAAAAATGACTAAGAATGTCGTCAAAATAACCGACAATTTTTTACTTCAAAAATAAATTAAAAAAATGTATTTCCTACATCCTACTCAAAATGTAAAATCAAAATTTCAAACGTACTCCAGTTATTACGTTTTTCATTTGAGATACAATGAAATTTTCTAATTAGTGTTTGCAAACTATGAATGTAAAAATAATTATATATAGTCATATATAACAAGATAAAGTCATATCTAAATTTAAATGGAGTCACATTACGGCTTATGTCATTATATACAAATATATCTGATAAATTTTATTGAGAGAATTATTTATATGATTCTTGATAAAAGTATGTGTCTCTAAATCTTACTCCATACGACACCCGAGTAAAAAAAAATGTCATGTATAATTCTATAGGGTAACTAATCAGATACAATTTAATCCTAATTTAATAACATTGATTATTGTACTAACTAATATCATAATATCTAATAACATTTGATACAAGTAGGTCCAATTTCGTATAAATGGTTCAATTTGTACTTTATTAAATATAATATGTAAATTTAAAAAAATTATGAATGAATTATAATTTTAAATAATTTTGCATAAAACATTATTGAATTTTTCACTGTAGGTAAGGTTTGCATTATAAAAGTGAGAAAAATTCAAATAAAATTGTAATTATTTTTAAATAAAACTACGATAACACATTTGATTTGAAATTAATAAACAGTAATGAAATAGTAGTTTCAAATCGTATCAAATAAATGTATTTTTAGGAAAAATTTAACTGACACTCTGTGATTATTATTAACCGAGATAAAATATCTTTATAAATTTTTATAGTTTCCCACATAAAATTTAACATTATTTAAAAAATTTAAAAATTCTTTCATTTCATTTCTTAAAAAAAAATATTACGATACATTAAATAAATAATTTGTGAGTTTTCGGTTTAAAATTGTTTAAAATTCAAATGAAACTTTTTTTGTGGGACTTCCAGAAATAGTTCGTCTTAGCCGAGAGTTCGTATGCCCAAACGTCGGGATTTTTAATTATTTTAAATAAAACATGGTTTTTTTTTACATTCATTAAGATATGAAATGCTTATTTATACAAATTGTTTCCTCAATTTTTTTTAATACGATGCTACATATAATTACATCTTATTAGATATCGACCAATATGTGTATGTCATATACATTAGGATGCCCCCAGTTTTATTGCAAATGGTTCCAAATGGAAGAAATCGATTTTATTTTTTTGGAAAACGTTAACCCGTGCCGCAAGACGGCCGAAAATGGACCATTTTAGAAAAAAGTGGATTATTAAAAATTCACAAAACTAAAAATTTAGGAAAAATTTAAGTTTTATTTCAATTATCTATTTAGTATACTAAAAATTACTCAGATATGGGATTCTGACTCCATCGGATATCATTAACCCTCTTTAGCCAGCAATCCAAAATGACCCACGAATTTAATGAAAAAGCAAAACGTCTTTTTTTAAATTAATTTTAAAGACTTTTTAAAATGTCTTATTTGCGGATTTCGATTGAAATTTTTATAATATAATAGTTGTTATTAAAGAAAAAAAAAAAATAAATTGGAAAAATGATAATTCTAGTTTGTATTTTGAGCGACTCCTTTCCAGGACAAAATAGCTTATTTTATCAAAAATGTAACAAACTTTGAATGTTTTCATCAAAGTTTGCACAATATTCGAAAAAAAAAATTACATTTATTAAGACTATAATTATCCTTACTGTTATTTAATAAATTGTTTACTCTTACTGGCCTGGAGACAAAAATTCTCATAAAACTTAATTTTAACTATGACTACAAAATTGTAAAGCTTTTAAATTGATAAAAAAAATCTCAACTTGATAAGAATAATTATTTTATGTAACTTGATTCATATAGGTTAAATTTTTACACCTTTGGCAAAAAAAAGAGCCACTAGGAAATTGACAGAATAACACCTTTCATAATTTTCGTAAAAATATCACTTACATTTGATTGATAAGACTATAAGTATATTTACTCTTCTTCAAAAAATTGTTAACCGTTATTGGACAGGGGACAAAAAAGACCTATAAAACTTCAGTTAAATTACGACTTCAAGATTATAAAGCCTTTCAATGGATAAAAAAATAGTTTTCCACTAAATACAAGTTGTTATTTTGTGTAACTGTGTTCTCACTTTTTACAAATTACTCGGATATAATTATATTTAGATGTATCAGTTTACATAAAATCATATACAATACTTCGCATATACATATTAGATATGTATATACAATTAGACACATACCTGATACAATCTAATACAATTTATCGGGTCATAATTCGGATAAAATTGTAGTGGACATTTATTTAATTGCATGAGATTAGATCTAAGTCCATACAAACAGATACAATTATATGGATCCATAACAATTTTTTTTAATTTGGTATGGAACTGGATCAAATTTTATCTTGCAACTTTAATTCCATGTGGCATATCTGATTGAATATGGTAACATAATAAAAGTATACATTTAGATATTGGGCAATATAAAATATGTTCGAAAAACAAGAATTTTATCTTTTTATACATTGTGTCATATATATTAGGAGATATACATAGTTGTATTAAATGATGAAATCATTTTCAAGTGAATTCTTGATACATTGGTACATTTATAAGCCAAAACCACTTAATTATGTATTTTTGCAACACTAAATTTTTTCTTGTTAAGTTTTTAAAAATTTCGTTGTTTCATTTAAAAAATTTGGGTCTTTAAAATTGTTGATTTCTAGAAATTTGAATTTTCGAATTAAAAGTATTTAAGCATAACTTCAAGTCGCAAAAAGCATACCTACTATCGGCTAAAATTATATAAAATCAGATCTTTTTATATCCAATTATATATAATTTAATGTCCCGGATATGGACAAATCTCGGATAAAATTGTTTCAAATTATATCAATTTGATATAATTAGATACATGTAGAGGCCCCATTTTTCGTATCAATTAGGCTATATGAGCCAAAATAGTTTAGGATGCATCAAGAGAAGTTTTGGACCAAAATTATTGCTCTTACTAAGATATAATCAAAATTCAATAACATTTTTTTTGCTTCTATTTAAGAAGATACGGCGATTTTCGCTTTCTGGAAAAAGAGAAATTGGGAGAAAAAGTATCTTACCTTTAATATACGAGTACAGTGCACTCGCGAAAATATGAACACCCTTATGAACACCCCAAAATATGAACATTTTTTTTCTTTTATTGACTACTCTAAAATATGAACTTAGTGCCAAAGCTTTAAAACATGAATAGATTATTTTTAACGTGTTTTCCGCAAACTAACTTTTACATTTTGTTTCTTTTTCAAAAATTAATTGTATTTTTTTTTAATCCAATAAACAATAAATAAAAAATTTAACATAAGAAACTTTTATTTTTTATTGAAAAAACGTTTTTAAAGGTAAATTAGATGCCATTCGCAAATATGAACAATCTTGCAAAAGTGAATTGGCTTGGATTTAATTAGTTCATATTATCGCGAGTGCACTGTATATTGTTCAAATTTTAAAGCTTTGCTACTAACTAGTACTTAATATCATTTTTCTGACAAATTTCATAAAAATGTGCGGTTAAAATTGGTTGCATTTCAAAGAAATTTTAGGAAAATTTTGGAAATTTTGTATTTTGCCATGTAGTAACTGACAAACTTTTTTCAGTGTATATAATGTCAAACCGCATTAAATTATGTGGAAAAACCAACCATATAAAAAGATCTTTACAAATATACTGTGGTATTCATAACACAAATTTAGAGTAGTGTTAATGTGAGCTTTAATTATACACAAATAGAAATAAATTATTATACATTTAACGAGTAATTTATAAATTATTTTCCTATGCATTTGCCAAATCCCTATATGGAACTCTTACGGAATCCAAAGTTATGAATAAAAATCCGATTACTGAATGTCCAGTTAAAATTTAACAAACAGTTAAATATAAAACTTTTATGGGAAAAACAAAAACGTGTCAGTTAAAGTCCCAGTCCCAGTCCCCACAAATAAATAAAAGTAGTTACACATAATTGCTTATATCTTTTTAACGGCTTAATCTACAAGAGTCATTGATACCTCTATTTAAAGCTACTTAATCGTAGTTTTACTGGTAACACACATCTTGAAGGCAAAATGCAAAATACAAATTTTTAAATCCGTTGTTCAAAACTCTGTATTTCAAAAAAACCTGGCTTTCCAAAATTTTTAAAAAAATATATGTTAATTATAAATTATTCCTCTATACCATTGCAAATTCCCTATATGGTACTCCTGCGGGTTCATGAGTTATTGGTGCTTTAATTATATTTTTACGTTTTTATTCGTAACTTTGGATTCCGTAAGAGTTCCCTATATGAATTTGGTAGCGGCAAAGGCCAAATTTTTTGTTGATCAGACATGTTTTTATTAACGATATCACAAACGTAAAGTAACGGCCCCAATATGGAGCCCTGAGGCACCCCTCGGTCTACAGCTATTTTATGTGAAACGCTATTATCCAGTTGCACAAATTGCTCTCGATTATGCAAAAATGAAAACATAAGTTTACAAGCAGAAGTCTCGAATTTGAATTGGTGATACAGTTTTCGCAAAAGATTCTCATGACAAATAGAATTAAAAGCTTTTCTAAAATCAAGGAAAACTGTTATCGCACTAAGCCCTTTATCAAGGTATCCCCTAATGGATTCTACCACATTCAGTACTAGCGTAGATGTGCTGTGATGAGCTCTGAAACCAGATTGACAAGAAGATATAAGTCCTTCCTGATTTAAATGCACTAGTATACGATCATGAAAAATTATCTCTAAAATTTTGACAAAAACTGGTAAAATACTAATCGGTCTGAAATCGGAAGAAGTAGTAGGATGCTTTACCTTTGGCAAAGGTATAACTCTTGCTAATTTCCAATGTTCTGGAAACTTAGAAACCATCAAAACTGTGTTATATACGTGGGTTAAATGACGCAAAATATATGGAAAAATTAAACGTAAAAACCGAATCGATTTTCCGTCATGCCCTACAGCTCGTGACTTTATTCTGCCTAAGGCTAAAATTACCTCATCCTCCCTTATTCTATGAAATGAAAATGTTCCTTGCGAACCCAATTCATCAATAAAGCCGGGATTGATTGCACAATCTGGTTCAAGAATAAAACTTTCATTTAAAGAATCGAGATCAATATCCAACCGAACCCTATCATTTCCAATTATTCCAGTATTTCTTAACTTGTCCCAAATAGTCCCAGAACGACATTCCCTAAAAATTCTGTCCACATTCTTCTTCTTATTTTCCTCATAACATTCTTCAGTTTATTCCGATATTTACAAAAAGTAGACCACCTGGTGCTAACTGGTGACTCCATATAGGCCCTATACGCCATATCTCTCAACTCTCTAGCCTTCTTAACCTCCGGGTGATCCACCCATTTAGTAATTTTAGTCTTCTTACATCTCCTTAAGGGAACATAATTATCAAAAAGATAATAAATCAAATTATTAAAATAATAAAGCTGTTCATCCGGATTGGCTGTACAATAAATCGGACCAAAATCTAGAGTTATAAGCTCATCTAGACATTTTTGCAAATCCATATTATCGTAATCCCTATAAAACACTGGTACATTCTGATTACACGTAAATACTTTTTTATTACCAAGGCAAACTCTAATTTAGCATATTTTTTCAACACACATATTTGTATGTTTTAATTTTTTAAACTATGATCTCGAGAAGAACAAAAACCTTCACAAAACAGCAATAAAGGTCAACTATAATCTTTTAGCATTTTTAATTTTTTCAGATTTGCAACACCCATTTTGGTCATTGAAACCATTTTTGCAAATTTGAACATTCAGATTTAAGAATACCGATGTCGGTATAACAAATCTTGTATCTTCCATTTTCTTACAAATTGAAATAAATTTTACATAAGTTAGTCCAACAGTACTAAAAAATAAGCTTTAAAATACGAATTTTTAAAGGAAATGTGTTTTTAAGAGGGTCTTTTTTTTAAATTTTTGGAGCCCATTTTTTGCGTTTTTTTGGGCATTATTTATGGGCATAAAATCGGGGCTTTGGAGCATATTTCTGGTTGCCCTGGTTATTACACATTTTGAGGGGAATTTTGACACTTTTAATGATAAAACTGTTTTAAAAAAAAAAACTATACTATTTATAATCCGAAAAGTTTGTGGAACTTTGATTCTAGTAAAACCAATTTTCGATTTTTTTTTTACCAAAATTCTGTAAAAATATTTTAAGTCGGAAAATCTTTAAAAAAGCAATCAGAAGCTCAAAAATCCTAAGAAACATTATTTTTTTTTTTTTAGCTAAAAACCGCAAATAGGTAAAAAAAAACAATCTAATTTGTCTTCTCAGAATTTGATACTCGTGGTATTTTAAATTGCGAGAATCCTTGCAATTTATTTCAAAACATCTATATTTTTTTGAAACTTTGAAATTGAAAAATAATTTGAGAAGAAAAAAATGGTTTCTCGAATAACTCAAAAACCGAGCTTTTTAAAAACTGGGGCCGAATTACGGCATTCGTGATCGTAATTTTTCGATCAAAATTAATTTTCTGTTTCCGAAAATTAAACATTTTAACAAAATTTTTTTGATCAGGGATGTAGTAGTTCGTCCTTTGATTAGAAATAAATGTAAAACTTTGTGTTTTCATTATTAGTACTTTTGTAATTACACATTGAAAAAAATTGTTTTCGAACGTTTTCACTCGATCACGAATGGCGTAATTCGGCCACTGGTTTTAAAAACAGAAAAAATAGAAGAAGAAAAAGTTTTATTAAATAATTCGGATACCGATTTTGAAAAATCTGCTTAAAATCCGAATTTTTGCGTCTTACCAGAGGCAGGTTCGTATTTATTATCAGGAGTTTAAAAGAGTTAGTATATAGATTTTTGGTACATTTTGCTAGTTTAATATCCGAGTTATAGCCTTATGATTATATAATAAAACTATCAGAAAAAAAAAATAATTTTTTGAAAATAGTTGTGGGATAAATTAACTGGCAAATTTAAAAATTTTAAAATCACGAATAATTAAATAATAGCTTAAAAAATTAGGTCAAATACAGATGAAATTTCTTCTTATGTTGACATAAAATAACTAATAAATTTAGCTAAATAACTGATATAAACGATAACAACAGACAAAATTAATTTCACTGTATTGGAAACCGTTTAAAAACCTTTTCAATGAAAGGAACCCATGAACGGACCCTCCTTGTTAGACCTGCCAACTTATCTCAAATTAACATAAGTTTAGGGCTCAACCATACACACAAAAAAATAAAAACTCATTTCAATTACTAAAACCACCGATTCAGTAACTTTAATTGCTGAAATTCCGCCAACAACTAAAATTGCTAATTCAATTATAAATTGATAGCTCTATAATTGAATTATTTTTCAATTAATTGAATTATTTTTCCATTAATTGAATTATTTTTCAATTAATTAAAATATTTTCAATTACTTTTTCATTAAAAAGTGATCAATATCGTATACCTTCCCAAAAAACAAAAAAAAATTGTTGTTGCCATACCAAATGTTTTTTTACAGCTTGAATTTTTATAACATTAAATTTAAACCGGCATTAAATTCTCATTTAGTTAGCGGATTTATTTATACTTATGTGAACAAATTCACACAGAATTTAGTTTTTTTCTTTCTATTGAAGCGTAGGGGCTATGACAAATTTTTTTTTGGATGTTTTTCTTTGCAGAAATTAGTCCTTTTGTTGAAATCAGAGTATTTTTTTTTGTTTAAAATAATTTTTAATTTATTTTTTGCATTTTCTTTCTGTTTAAAAAAAATTTTAAATTTTTAATAAACAAAATTAAACTTTAAAAATTACCCTATTTACATTATCACTTTTAAGATAATGTTTTAGAATAAATAAATATTCAGATTTAAACAACTGAAAATAAATTACTTAACTAAATAAAGTAATAAACCTAATAAGAATTAAAATC
This sequence comes from Delia radicum, assembly GCA_021234595.1. Taxonomy (NCBI): domain Eukaryota; kingdom Metazoa; phylum Arthropoda; class Insecta; order Diptera; family Anthomyiidae; genus Delia; species Delia radicum. The sequence continues at coordinate 135,890,408 of CM037855.1, read as the reverse complement.
TAATCTAATTGTGGGCGTTGTGGTGTAATGGTTAGCGCGTTGGACTATTACACAGATGGTCCCGGGTTCGATTCCTGGTGACGACAACATCAATTTAGAAAAATAATATGTATAAGTTTTCTATCACTTATATGTATCGCTGCGCCTACCTTCGGTGTTCCCATAGCACTTAACCCCACCGAAGTAAAATAATGAATCAGGGCTATGAAACAAAAAGCTTCAATAAATTCGCCAACTCTACATCAGGTGGCGAGCAACAACTGTTCTAAGACTTTTCTACCCGCGCAATTACAGTGTTTCCATGCTTGAAGCCCTTCATCTTTCACCACCTTTCATCTTTCCACTATCCCCTTTCCAAAGAAAGCAACACATTAATTAATAGGAAGAATTTCCTGAGTGATGCTTCTCTTTTTTTTTTAAAAAAAAATGAATTTAAAATTTTTATTACCAATATGTACCACTAAACATAAACATTTATAAAAACCAACTATATAAATATTACATAAAACAACAACAATGTGTTGATGTTTGCTTTTGAGCGATAATATAAAAAAATGTCAAGCAAGTTCCGAATTTGAACAAATATTTAATTGATTAAATTAATTTTTAATTCAACAAACTGATTTAATTAAAAAAAGTAAGAGAAATATTTTTTTCTGTATTGCCATGAATGTCAAATTTATATGGACATATTAGCGAACATTCCCGTACAATTAAATTTTTTTTTTTTTGGTATAAACTGTTTATAAACAATTGTACAAAACACATACATATATAATGTTGATGTTAATTAAGTAAACATCTCACAGATTCTTTTTGTTGCATGGAACCCGTTTAAAAGACCTTTCCCATTAAAGGACCCCATGAACGGACTCACCTTGTTAGACCTGACAACTTATCTCAAAATTACCAAAGTTTAGGGCTCAACCAGTTATGAATGAATTTATATGGACATATTTGTGGCTAAAGTTAAACATAGATTATTTTTTAGAAAATTTAATCGCCCTTAATTGTTTTATAACTCAAAAACCAGAAGTTGATCCACATTAGCGAACATTTCCTTACAATTATATATTTTTTTGTGTACAAAACAACTGTTTATAAACAATTGTACAAAACAATTTTAATTTAGTAAAAATCTCACAGATTCTTTTTATTGCATGAATATTAATTAAAAATGTAAAATTTTGCGATAAAAATCGATATAACAATAAAACACGACTTTAAATTCTGTATATGTGTAGAAATTAAAACAGAAACTTTTTTTTTTTTTTTGTATAATTTTTAACACTGTGACCTACTTTTAAAATTTAATCTATCCAGAGAAAACTTAATAATTATCATCGTAGTGTTTTAAAGCTACATAAAACAGTGATGCAAAACGTGGCACAATAGGGCCATTTGTGGCACTTTTGACTGCTTGATGGCCCTGTGGTACTTTCTTATATATTTTGGCCCTTTCAGCTCAAAATTGAACTTTAAACCGTTTAGTTCAGACTTTTATGAAATTTACCTGAATTTTTTTAATTCAATGAGAACATATGCTAGTTCCTTAGAGAATGAAAAACGGGGAGTTGTTTATTTTTATAAAAACCGCATTCAAAATCATATATTTTCGTACCAGGAGGTCAGGTTTTAAAGTTTTTGAATGCATGACGATAACATTTTTAAATCTTTTTATATTTGTCCAAATTTTTAAAAGTGCCGCAATTCATTTTTTATTAAAAAAAATGTGTTTTTGGAGGCTTTTTAAAAATGTTGTTATCGCAAGAGCAGAAATAATTTATGAGAATTCATAAAATATCTTAAACTTTATTGTCAGAGGGTTTTGTCTTGCATTTTTAAAAAAGCATTAAAATGACGAAATCTAATTAACAAATTAATATTATTTTTATTTTAGTAAAAATCTAATAATCAATTTTTTTTTTAAAATATGGCCCTTCAGGGATGATAAATAGGATTTTCAAATAGTAGCAACCAGCATAAAAATAGTACTTTTTCGGCCCTCATAGTACCAAATACAAGTTTTTATTATAAATTAACGTTTTTAAAATTTATTTGTATATAAAAACAAAAATTAGTTGATTTTAGTTACAGAATTTATAAAAATTATCAGACTATTTCTTAAATTCACCTTTTTTTGCAAGGAAATCTATTTCATTACTCATTCGATTTTAGAATCACAATGCAAATTTGAAGATGTTGGCAATGGCGTTTTTTCAATTGTACTTTTTTAAGATATTTAATTTTCACTTTTCGAACACTTTTTTTTTACTCGAACTAAAATCAAATCATCTTTAATCAATTCCATTTACAACGATTGGATCCAAATAAATACATTTGATAAATGTTAATTTATGAATGGGTAATTGAATTAAATGTTGAATCTTGAAGTTTCTCTGAAGTTTCTAAAAATAGAACTGTTGTGTTGTTCGAGTTGTACTTCTGAGATTATGTATGCAAGAGCACCGTGTATTGAATAAAACTAGTTTTTATCACAACAAAACTCGACCTGACGATAGATCAGTGCGCTAAAGCGCTCTGTCTAACGTGTGGTGCGAGTGCATGTGGCATTAGAAATCGGTTTATCTATACCACGGTCAGTGATTGCACAGTAAATTTCATATAGACGCAATCGAACAAATAAAAAACATAACAAATATTACATTATTCAAAAAATTCAAAAACAGGGTCACTGTCGCAGGTTCAATACCAGAAACTGCGCAGTCTGATTCAGAAAAAATTGAAAATTTGCAATGTAGTTATGATTTTTAGAAAATACACTCATTCTTCTTTACCACGTCTTTCACAATTACAATTAAATAAAATTGCATATTAATTATAGTATTAATTGCAATTGTGTGAAAAAGATGTTAAAATTCAAACTCAATCTTTAATTTTTATTTATATGTAAATAGTACTAAAAAGAGTCAAAGGATTACCATGTTACTTTTCCGGATTAAATAGTACCAAAAAAAGTAATATAGTACTAACTTTATCATTCCTGCGGCCCTATCAATGGTATTTTGGCCCTTTTAAATTGTCAATTTGGCCCAAAACAAAAAAAAAAAACAAAATGCATCACTGACATAAAATATCTACAATAGAACAACAGATTAGAGTTGAACTAAACCTAACCTTAAAGTTAGGAATTTCAAAGTTTAACTTTTAACAATTTTACAGAAACAAAAATAAAATATGTAAATTTTCCATTTTAAATTTTATTTACAATGAAAATGAAAATTATTCAAGAAGTTATTTGCAAAAAAAAAAAAAAAAAAAAACGCATAACACTTACCCTTCTCCTTTAGGTTTTTCAGATAATTGTTTGAAATTTTCTACAGTTTTTGGAACAGTTTTACCAAATAAACCAATTTCAATACGACCGGCTGGTTCACCGCCAATCGTAATGTCAAAGAAAACCTACGTAGTAATAAAAGAATAAAAAAAACATATTATTAATTATACATTTATGACATCAAATCTAGTATATTTCATAATTTATTTTTAACTTTTTTTTTTTTTTTTGTTAAACAAAAGAAATTTCATAAATCAAGTCGGATGTTAAAAGTTTCATACCTTGTCTGTAACTTTAGGACCTTTACTTTCATCTGCATAAACAATGCCAGTAGCCAAAGCCACCAGGCATAAACCAAGTAAGAATTTCATTTTTTTTTTTTTTTACAAATTTGTTGTTCTAAAGAAATACTGTACTTTTCACACTCAACGTCTCCACCAAGTTGTTGTTTAATCTTTAACAGCCAGCAAACGAATGTTGGTGTTTTGAGAATATTTTTTATAGTCTTGTCGTTCAGTTTTTTTTTTACAGTTCATATGTTTTTTTTTGTTATCTCTCTATTGTTGCTGGTAATGATGATGATAATGATGTTTATTAAGTTTTAGTTGCCGGCTAGTCGTCTGTGTGTTAGAGCAGTTCTACTATAGTTTACATTCAGGGGACTATGGAGTATTGACACGTAATTGTAAAGAAAGAATATTCGATAACTAAAAATTCTTGCTCCCAAACAAAAAAAAAAATATGCGCAAAATCAACGAAAGTATCGAAAAGTGGTGCCATATTATTGTGTTTTTCTTCATAGTTAACCCATTGTGATAAAAAAAGAACGATTCAAATTAAAATAAACGTTTCTTTTTGAGATACTACACTGAGAGTATTATCTTCACTGCAGCAATGAATTTTTTCATAGCTTCAATGAAAATTGTCACTGGAACTCGTCCATTGAAACTTTTAATATAATCTATGAAACATGTTTCATTTAAGTCAATGTTTATGAAATGTTTGCAGAGGCACTGTGCGATAAAGCCATGGGCATTAAGGCCTATGGTCTTATTTCACCGTTTTTAGAGAAATAAGGTGTTTTTTCCCATTTCATTTGGAAATAAAGCCATTATGGCTTTATTACTCAATTAAAAAAATGTAGTATATTTCATTATAAAAAAATAATATTTACAACAAATTTTACAAAAAATTTATTAATTTTCCTGCGTAGACGGCCTTCGGCCGGGCTTAGAGGTTTTTTCGTCCAGTATGTCCCACTCTCGGCTTCGCTGAGGAAAGTTTTTCTGTGTAAAAGTAATCTATATCTAGGGTGACAATTTATGTCGATAGTCAGGCAGCGCTCACAGCACTGACAAATTACATGGTGCGTTCGCGCCTGGTCGCACGATGTAGGTTTGCTCTGAGGGAGCTCATGGAGGCATTCACTGTGAGTTTGTGTTTGGTACCCGGACACTACAAGGTGAATGGCAATGAGATGGCGGACGAACTTGCGAGGGAGGGTTCGAATCTGGACTTGGTGTTAAGGGACGGGGGGTAAAGCCCCCCCTATGTTACTACTTTGAGGTGATACGGAAGGGATTCCGCGAAACCGTTAACCGGTCATGGAGGGACAGAATGGATTGCAGGGTGTCTAGGGTGTTATGGCCCGCATTGGACGCAGGGGCAACCAGGGTTCTTTTGGGACTGGACAGGGATGGTCTCAGGACCCTTACGGGGTTTCTGACCGGTCATTGATCTGTCAGGGCTTTCACAAGCAGATGGGACAGGGACATGTCGGACTTTTGCAGGTTGTGCGAGGACGTTGAAGAACTGGAGACAGTTGAGCATATAATGTGCCACTGTCCGAGGTTGCAGGGTCTCAGACAGAAACGGCTAGGAGATAGATTTCACGACGAACTTGGGTGTGTCGCTGGATGCAATCCAGTAGATTTGCTGAGATTTGTCAGGGAAATAGGACGGCTGTTTCTAAAAATACATTGGAATTAAGCCAATGAAAAGCTTCATATAATTTATGAAACTATTTCATAGAAAATCATTATTAATACAAGGCTACATTGCAGCAATAAAGCACCTTATAAAATTCTATTCTTTCTATTTTTCTTTCTTTCTTCCTTATTGAGAAGTTCATTAAATTAATGAAACTTTTCATGAACGTGTTGAAAAAATACATTGGAATTAAGCCAATGAAAAGCTTCATATAATTTATGAAACTATTTCATAGAAGATCGTTATTAATACAAGGCTACATTGCAACAATAAAGCACGTTAAAAAATTCTATTCTTTCTATCTTTCTTTCTATCTATCTTTCAATCTATTTATCTGTCTATTCCTATTTTTTCTTACTTTTTCACTGAAGGGACTCACAATGGACCGTATTGGTATCCGAGTGGAGATGTGCCCTTGGGCACATAACCCTTCCTAACCTAACCTAATCTATAAATAATAAGTGGCTTTGCCGAGCAAAGTTTTTCTGAGTAGCCGGCCTTCAACCGGGCTTAGGGGTTTTCTCCTTCAGTATGTCCCACTCTCGGCTTCGCTGAGGAAAGCTTTTCTGTGTAAAAGTAATCTATAAATAATCAGTGGCTTTGCCGTGGCCGGCTTCGCAATGACAACTCATTATTTTGTCACTGTGTAACTAAAAAAAAATACACAACATGGCTTTATTTCCTATTTGGTTGCAAAACGACCATGGCCCTATTTGCCAATGAGTTGGAAAATATGCATTATTTCCCATTTTTTTAAAAAAATAAGGCCTTATTGCCCATGGCTTCATCGCACTGTTATTTTAACGTCATATAGACAGTCGCAATTCATTTTTAATTAATATGTATTTGACAAATTTAATTTTGAAATGTTGAGGTTGAGAAGAAGAATAAACGTTTTTTTTTCTAAAAATTATAAACACTATTAATTTTTAAATCGGACTACACTAGTTTCTGCCTCTTTTTATGGACAGGCGTCATCAGTGATTTTCCACTTAATTTGTATTATTATATGTGTCTTATAATTGTCAGATTGTCTCTATATGATAAATTTTTCAACAACCTGCGGCTGTAAGAATCAAACCTGCGCTCTTCTTACATTACAAACGTAACAATACCAAGTCATGACCGTTTAGCGATCACACCCAAGTATGGCCTCGAATGTAATGCAGCTAAATAACAATTTTCTTTCTTATTATCCCTTATGTTATTGTATTTTAACTCAGAAGTGACAACACTAACAAACACAAATATTCTATTTTTAGATTTTTGTTTATTTTTCTAATCTCCTCTTTCTCTATTTCACAATAACAATATGTTGAACACTTGAGAGTTAAATATTAAAACTAAAGTTTGAAATGTATGAAAATTAATGAAATTATGAAATTTTATGAAAACAATGAAGAAAATAACTCTTTGAAATAATTTCATAGCTCTAAAAAAAATATTCGTTAAATTTATAAAGAGATAATTTATGAAATCGAATGATTTTTTTTTTGAAACTGAAATTTTATAAAATAAATTTTATTAAAAATTTCTTAATAGTTATAAAATTTCTTGGATATAATGAAACTCTTCATTGAATCTACAATTATATGAAATGGTTTATTAATATCATGAAGTATAATTCTCTCAGTGCACTAAAATTCTCTCTGTGTAGAAAGAAGCTTGACAAATAGAAGATACATGCCGATTATGCAGAGTACCGAATAAACACCAACTATTCTTGGCATATGAAAAAAAAAATATTAGTTTGAAGCACATTTAAAATTTTCATTGAATCTATAAAAAGGGTTTCATTAAAGTCAATGTTTATGAAATGCTTTGTATAATTAATTAATTATTCATACAACTAATGAGTCATTCCGACAATGAAGCTTTTATAAAATTGTATATTATTCAGAAGTTCATTAAAGTAATGAAACTTTTCATGAATGTGTTGTAAAAATACATTGGAATTAAGCCAATGAAAAAAATTTCTTAATATTAATAAAATTTCTTGGATATAATGAAATTCTACATTTAATTTACGAAAAAAATTCCATGAAATTGTTTTTTTTTTTTTTTTATAATTTAACCAATACTCAGGGGATGCCCCCTACTCATGCAGTGCATTGTATTGATCAGGAAAATAAGGTATGGGAAGGAGGAAAGAGGGAGTAGTGTTTGTGGATATTTGATTTAAATTTTTCTAAATTGTAAGTAACAGGGAAGACTTCTGCGGGAAGTTTGTTCCACATACGAATCGTTCGACTAAAAAACGAATTTTCTCTGTAATGCGTTGTGCGAAACAAAGGACAATCAACTACAAACGGATGTGCTCTACTAGATAAGCGAGTATTACGAATAAAAACTCGGGCTCGTGGAATAAGTTCACTTATCTCAGATGAGCATCTCCCATGGTAATATCGAAAGAAAAGTGTCACACAACCCACATTCCGACGATGCTCCAATGAATCAATAGAGTTGGATACACTACTGTCATTGATAAGCTTCACCGCCCTCCCCTGAACACGGTCCAGAAGCTTCAGAATAGACAATGGGGCCCCTGCCCATATATGAGAGTTGTATTCCAGTTGTGTTAATATCATGAAGATTAATTCTCTCAGTGTATAGAACTAGGGTGATCGATTATTCGTATATTTTTCAAAACCCGGTTTTCGGTTTTTCCTTAAACATTAAGAAATACTATTATAGTGAAATTATTAGTGGATGTCAACACTTTTCCAAATATGTATTCAAAATGAAAAATCTACGAAATACTACAGATTTTTGTTGTTGATATTTTTATAAAAATTGCATTGAAAAACATAAAAAAAAAATTGACACAAAAATCTTATTATCTCGAGTCGTGAATCTGTTTTAAATAATTGTTTTATGCAGAATCGTTGAGTTTTTACATGAGGTGACGTAACTAATTTGGTTTTGGAGGCTTTTTAAAAACGGTTTAGCTCATGGTCTGTTATCGCTACAGCCGAAATATTTTGGAAATTTTCATAAAACATGTTAATCTTTATTTTCAACGGGGTGCATCTTGCATATTTTATAAAAAGCATCAAAATAATGCACTCTAGTGTATTACACTAAGGAAATTAAGAAGGTAGAAATTACTAAAAATGGCAGTTGAAATGCGTACAAATATAGTCAAAAAGAGGTATTTGTCATAAAAATTACTAACCATGTAGTAATTTTTAACTATTTATATAACAACTACAAGATTAGTAAAAACGACTAACGAAGCGGTCAAAAACAACTTATTTTAAATGAATGTATAAACTGTTAATGTACAATTTATAACAACATATTGTACTGTATTTAAAATAACTTTGTTTAAAAATCATAGAAACCAATTTGTAAATTGTTTTGTCAAATGAAAAAATATTGAAAATATTTTTTCACTATCAATTTAAAATTCAATACAATTATACGTTTTATAAAAACCACTGCGTGTTTTATTCTTTGGTCACCTTCTAACAGGTTATGGGCCTGCGTTTACGTGGTTTATATCGTGATTATTAATTCGTATTGTTTAAATCAATTTCCGTGGTTAAAATTGTAAAATTTAGTTCGGTCGTTAATTATGAGAGGTACAAATGTGCAGTTTCCCAAACTCTCAAACAATAATTATCATATTTGGAAATTTAATATGGAACTGTTATTGTTGGAAAGAGAACTTTGGGATATCATCATTGAGGTAACGCCGGATGCTCCTGACGGAAAATGGTTGGTACGTGATGGAAAAGCAAGAGCTACTATTGGTTTAGCTGTGGAAGAACCTCAAAAGGTACACATCAAGAAATTGAAGACAGCTAAAGATTATTGGAACGCTTTAAAGAAGCATCATGAAAAATCGAATCTTACAAATAAAGTAAGTCTTCTTCGTCAATTTTCTACAAAAAGAATGCATGGCGGTCAATCGATGGATGAACACATCACTGAATTTTTGAATATCGTGGATCGTTTAAATGATTTAGGTGAGGAAATTGAAGAACACAAAACTGTGGCATTTTTGCTTGGAAGCCTGCCAGAGGAATACAATTCGTTGGTATCGTCATTGGAAATGCGATCTGAAACAGATCTTACAATGGATCTTGTAAAAGAAAAGCTGCTTCAAGAATTTAAACGAAAATCTGGTGGAGAAAATGAAACTGATGTGGCATTCAAGATCCAAAAGAAGAAATTTAATCCCAAATGTTTTTCTTGCGGTAAGCAAGGTCACATGAAGAAAAATTGTCCAAACAAGAAATTTAATGGTAATCGTGCAAATATAATAAAAGGTGGTGGAAATAAAAATGTTTGTTTTGGTGTTACAACAAAGAAGATCAACAAAGATTGGTATATTGATTCTGCTGCAACATGCCATATGTGCTGTGAAGATAAATATTTCACTAAATTAAATAAGCAATATAAAGATGTTATTTATATGGCTGATGGTACTGAATTGAAAGTATATGGAACAGGTGAGTGTCTATTGGTCTGCCAGAACAAAGAGATCCTTGTGCGTAATGTTTTATATATTCCGGACTTGGATGGAAGCTTGCTATCCGTTAGAAGATTGGACACTGAAGGTTTTGGAGTGACTTTTAAATCAGGTATCTGCAGAATTACTTTGAATGGACAAGTACATGCTACTGGTGATCTTAAAAATAATTTATATGTCCTGAACCAAGGCAACAAGGTAAATAAAATTTCTGAAGGTAAAGCAGAATGTGTTCATGTATGGCATCGTCGCTTGGGGCATAAAAATATTCAAGCAATAAAAGCAGGTGTTAATGGAGGTTTGATGTCTGGTGTCAGTATTAAGAATTGTTCCTGTTCAAATAAATGTGAAATATGTTTCAAATCAAAGCTTACAAGAAAACCATTTCCAAAAGTTTCGGAGTCTAGATCGGATGCTATTTTAGAATTGGTACATGCTAATTTGTGTGGCCCGATGCAGAATACAACTCCGGGTGGTAATCGTTATTTTTTAACAATGATTGATGATTTTAGTCGTTATTGTTATGTTTATTTTATTAAAACAAAAGATATGGCTTTTGATAAAATAAAAGAATATATTGAACTTTCAGAAAATCAATTTGGAAAACGGTTGAAAGCTATTAGAACTGATCGTGGTGGAGAATTTTGTAACAAGAAGATGACAAATTATTTAAAAGCTAAGGGGATAAATCATCAACTCACTGCTCCTTATACGCCTGAACAAAACGGAGAAGCTGAAAGATGGAAATGGCCAAGTGCATGTTGAATGATGCAAAAATTGACATAAAGTTCTGGGCTGAAGCGGTTAATAATGCTAATTATCTTCAAAATCGTTTACAATCTTCTACTATAAGTGCCACTCCATATGAGCTATGGTTTGGTAAAACTCCAAATCTTAATCATATTCGAGTTTTTGGGTCGGTGGCATATACACACATCAACAAGCAAAAACGGAGAAAATTGGATGATGTTGCAGTAAAATGTAATCTGGTTGGTTATTGTCAAGAATCGAAGGCTTTTCGTTTGCTAAATGTTAATACTAATGCTATAATCATTAGTAGAGATGCTGAATTTATTGAATCAATTATATCTGATGTTAAAACTGTTGCAACAGCTAATGAAGAATATAAAGACGAAATGGTAAATTTTTCCTTACAAAGTTCTAATGTCGATGAGGTCATACCACAAACATTGGAGGATAACGAAATCTTAAATGATGGCGAATCATTAATTTCTGAAGAGTGTTATGGTTTCGAATCAGCTGAAGAAACAAATTTACCAATGTCGTCTGATGATGAATCGTCAGAAGAAATTCATCAAAATATTACATCGAATCAACCAGTTGAACAAAGAATTTCATCAAGAGCTAACAAAGGTGTGCCTCCGAAAAGGTATGGTTTTAAAGTTTGTTTTAATGAAGATCCTGTAACGTTAAACGAGGCTATGTCAAGATCAGATAATACTGAGTGGTTGAAAGCTATGAAAGACGAAATTAAATCTATGCACCACAACAAAACCTGGGAGCTTGTGGAAATGCCTAAAGGTCGCAAGTTGGTTGGATGCAAGTGGGTTTTCAAGATCAAGAAAACAGTTGATGGTAATCCTAAATACAAAGCAAGGTTGGTTGCAAAGGGGTTTTCTCAAAAATATGGAGAAGACTATGATCAAGTTTTTGCACCAGTGGTTAAGCAGACAACGTTAAGAACATTGTTGGCAATTGCAAGTTTCAAAAACATGAAGGTAAAACATATAGACGTAAAGACAGCTTTTTTAAATGGTGAGTTAGATACTGAAGTTTATATACGACAACCTGAAGGGTTTAAAGAATTTGGTAAAGAAAATCTAGTTTGTAAACTAAAACGTAGTATATATGGCCTAAAACAATCAGCTCGCTGTTGGAATCTACGAATAAATAAAGTTTTAATAAATTCTGGATTCAGAAGGGGAAAGTCCGAGCCATGTCTTGATGTAAAAGGGCACAATGATTCAGTTGTCTATGTTTTAATCTATGTAGATGATATTATTATAGCAAGTACGGATGATGCTATAATAAAAGATGTTATACAAATTTGAAAAACTGTTTTGAAATAACCGAATTAGGTGATTTAAAATTATACTTGGGTATTGAAATTAGTCGCAATGAAAATGGAATATTCTACTTATCACAAGAAAATTACATTAATAAAATTTTAAACGATTTTGGTCTCCATAATGCGAAATCTTCTTCAATTCCGATGGATCCTGGGTATTTAAAAGAAAGTACCGATGAACATTTATTAGATGACAACAATTTATACAGAAAGGCAATTGGATCCTTATTATATCTTTCTAACAACACACGTCCTGATATATCAGTTGCAGTATCAATTTTGTCTCGTAAAGTTAGCAACCCGAATCAAAGAGACTGGGCAGAAGTCAAAAGAGTTATAAAATATCTTAAAGGTAGTAAAGATTTAAAATTGTGTGTCGGTTCTAAGACAACATTAGAACTTAAAGGCTACGCGGATGCTGACTGGGCAGGAGATACAAATGGTCGTAAGTCTACAAGTGGATTTATATTTAAACTTGGTGACGCCACTATTAGTTATGCCAGCCGAAAACAAACAAATGTCACATTATCATCAACCGAAGCAGAACTAGTTGCTTTAGCAGAAACTTCTCAAGAAATGCTATTTATTTTGCAACTTATGAACGAGTTTAACATCAAGGTGTCTAATCCTATAATTTATGAGGATAATCAAAGCTGCCTCAAGATCATTGAAGAAGAAAAGATTAATCCAAGAAGCAAACATATTGATGTGAAATACTATTTTGTTCGAGATTTATTAAAATCAAAACGAATTTGTTATGAATATTGTCCAACTGATAATATGTTAGCTGATTTGTTCACTAAACCTTTACAGAAAATTAAAATTTGTAAATTTAGAAAATTAGTTGGATTATATAATTAATTTTGTTAATCGTTTGTGTTTATTTAATTGTTTTCTATTTATACAAAACATTGTGCAATATTTGTTATATTGAGAAGGGGTGTTAATGTACAATTTATAACAACATATTGTACTGTATTTAAAATAACTTTGTTTAAAAATCATAGAAACCAATTTGTAAATTGTTTTGTCAAATGAAAAAATATTGAAAATATTTTTTCACTACCAATTTAAAATTCAATACAATTATACGTTTTATAAAAACCACTGCGTGTTTTATTCTTTGGTCACCTTCTAACATAAACAATAAAAACGAGAAAGAAAACAATGACCATTGAACGACTACATAAGTTGTAAAAACTACTGTTTTTAACAGTTATTTTTTCCGGTATTTTTAAAATATTTTTTAATAAAAAAAAATAATTTTTTTCTTTTAATTACAATAAAATTTGTATTTCCAACATCCTATTTAAATGCAAAGTCAAAACTCCAAACGCTATTTTATTATTACTACCCTAACCACAAAAGTTTCGTACGCCACTATTTAATTTTAGTATTTAATTTTTGAGAATCTGTATTTTCCACAAAAGTTAAGGGATTTTAATAAAAAGACACTCGTTTTAGAAATAATTTTATTATCTTTTGAAAAAATAAACATAAGATTTTAAAATAAAATAACAAAAATTTCATATACCTAAAATTAATTATTGTTTGCTTTTGACCATTAAAGGTTCGTACTGTATATTAAATAAAACTTAATACTGAGTAACGTCACCCTTAGCCTCAATCACTGCATGGATTCTCCGGTTCATAGAATTAATTAAAGTTTGACACTCATCAGGGGTTATGGATTCCCAAATTTCGCGAATTTTCGCTTTCAAACCGGCGATCGTTGTTTGCGGTTCGTTTCTTAACCGTCTTTTCATTATCACCCATACAGATTCTATTGGATTTAGATCTGGACTGGATGATGGCCAGTTCAGGACACTTATATTATTTTCTGCGAACCATCTTTCGTTACTTTCGCCGTATGAGCTGGTGCTCCATCTTGTTGAAAGGTGTATTCCCCGAATGATGTTATGATGGGTACTGAAGCCATTAAGTGTTCTTCAATTATTTATATGTAGCAGACTGCGTTAACTGTGTTTTCTATAAAACATATCTGTCCAACCCCTTTGGCAGACATGCAACCTCAAATCATCACACTCGCTGGGAATTTGACAGTTCGTCTTAGGCAATCTCTATGAAATGCCTCTTGTCTCGTTTGAATGACTTTTGTAGAAGTGTCACCCAAACACAGCTCAAACCGGGATTCATCACTAAAAATTATTGCGTCCCACTCTCTTTGGGTCCACTTTTGTCGCTCTTTCGTCCACAGTAAGCGTTTTCGTTTTTGTACTTTGCTTAGAAAAGGTTTTGCTTTTGGCTACAAACAAAATTTTATTTTTGATTCAAAAGTGTAGTTTTTATACGAAATAAACTCTTACCTTGTAAAAAGCGTCATCAAGTTTTTTTAAATTTTTCTTGTAGTTTCCCGTCCCACAGACTTTCCAATATACGATGACCACTCAACCGTTAATTTTCGTACCGTAGTTCGTCTATTATTCTTTATGATTTTTTCTAAATGTCTTAAATTACGTGGTGTTATCTTAGACACTCTTTCACATTTTTTTAAATTAGGTCTAACTGATTTATTTTTTTTGTAAAACTTTACAGTGTATTGAACAGTTGACAGCCAAATGCAGTTCCGAAGAAATATCTTAATAACTTTTCTCATCTTTGGATTTTTGGATTATGAGTTCCCGAATTTCTTTTGAAATAGCTTTACCACGCCCCATATCGTTTTTTTTTTTTTTAGTTTGTTTGGTGTTACTTATATTTTTTTCTTTTTCTGATCAAACACGTCAATTGGTTAGTGTAGTAAAGGGTCCGCCATCTAACTTTTTTTTCAACTAGTGCTTATTTCGTGAATGGTAACACTTAGCTCATGTCTGATTTGACAGATAATTAGTTTTATCCTTCCGCTGAACGAATATGGTCCGTATGTTCGTTATCTTGTGAAAAAAGTGAAAGAAACTGGCATCCTCATCGATAAACCAAAGCGTGAAAAGCCAAAAACAGTGCGTACACCCGAGAATATTGCTGCTGTAGCAGAAAGTGTGCGTGAAGCGCCATCAACATCAATTCACCGTCGTTCTCAACAATTGAACATTTCGGAGACATCATTGAGACGAATTGGTTCATGAGTTCAAAAAAAAAAGTTATTTGGCGGACCCTTTATATATGACGTTTGAAATTTTCTAATCATTATTTGCAAACTATTCTAATTATTATTTGCAAACATTTCAATAATAACAAATATAAACTAAATGAGAATTTTTAAAAACTCGACATAATCTTCTATTTTGAATAACTAACAAAAATTAACTGTTTCCTGCAAAATTACTGTTTTGGTAATAGTTTATAAAAATACTAAAATAACTACTCAAAACAACTGTTACTGAAGTACAGCATATTTGGTTAGTTTATTTTTTAAATGGCTGTCTAAAATAGTCGTTTTCCCTTTTCTCATAGAAAAATAACTACAACAACAGTTAAAACAACTACTACTGTTTACTACCCGAATGACTTACATTTATTTACTGTAAGTTATTGTACATAAAATGCATAAGGACGTAACTAACATATTTACTTTTTTGCAAGAGAAGCTAGAAACGTTCGCAGATATTTTTAAAATATCGTTAATAAAACTGACAGTTTTAAGGAACAAATAATTTTTGTGGAAAAATATAGTGGCACTTTTGGCTACATTATGAAAAGGCTTTCAGTGTTGTTTAATAGAGTAATCCGTTATCTATTTTGTTTAAGGAGACTTAATCGTACCCATATGACGCCGTATGTTTCTAGATTCTTAGGTTGTCCATTTTCGAACTATGTTAAAGCAAGGACTATACTTTATTTTTATAAGATTAATCATAATGATGACCTTGTATATTTGAATTCATTTTTTTCTTTTTGCCATTCTACACGAAATCGTCTAATTCAAATACCTAGGTTAACCTCACTCTTAGAACGATCATTTCATGTGCGGGTAGCTCATATTTTTAATCACTTGCCTACAGAGCTCAAGTCCTTGGAATTACCATTCTACACTTTTAAACGCAAAGTTTTGATCTATGCTCAAGGTAATGAGTTATAATATGTTTGACATTTTAATGGAACGTGTGATTGTAATTATTCATTGGTTTACAGTGCCTTTATATTGTTTTTCTCTTCTTTCTTTTAACTTCTAATGTTTTTACTATTTTATAATACATAATATGTTTATTTCTCTTTTTTTTTTAATATTATATTGTTATTTATATTTTTGTTTTATATAATACAGTAGTCTTGTGTTGTAGTTATTTCTTAGCCATATATGGCCCTTTGGGCTCGGTTATTTAATTGAAGAATAATAAATAAAAAAAAACTACTGAATATTTTCTCAAATTTCTTTTTTATTTGAAAGTACAATCCTTCCGGTTAATAATGGAAAATAATTTCATTCAAATGGCTGCCTCGGCTGGCCATGCAGTAGCCTACACGATCGGTCCAATTTTTAAGCACATTATCGATTGTGTGCAGCTGTATTTCACCAATGGCTTCACGAATATTGTCCTTTAAAGCGTCAATTGTCTCTGGCTTGTTGGCGTAACACTTATCTTTGACGGCACCCCACAAATAATAGTCCAACGGTGTCAAATCGCAGCTCCGAGGTGACCAAACGACATCAGCTCTGCGGCTGATAATGCGATCTTCAAAAACAGGGCGCAAAACATCGAGTGTAGCTTAATAATACCATGATTTTCAAAGTAATGTCGCAATATTTTCAAGCGTATACACAACCATATTCGTTCAGCGGAAGGAAAAAACTAATTGTCTGTCAAATCAGACATGAGCTAAGTGTTACCATTCACGAAATAAGCACTAGTTGAAAAAAAAGTTAGATGGCGGACCCTTTATAATGTGAGAGTTCTAAATGATAATAAGCCCCATAAGGTCAAAATATTATTAGTTTGTATAAAAAGGATTACAAGAACCTCCAAAGTTCAACAAAGCTAGTAACAAAGAGATGAATTACTTTGGATATATCCACCCAACATTAATCGTTTACAAAGGGTTATCTTTTAAGAGCTTTCGGATTTGATTTAAAAAAAAGTATAAAATTTAGAGAAATGTATGAAATCTTCATTTGAGTCGATAGAACGATCTATATAATTCTATGTTTTAAGATGATTTCATGTAAATGTTGACCGCGGCTACGACTCAAATGGCGCTGGGTCCAATTTTGGCATACTCTTTCCAACATAACGGCCGGTATCTCTCGAATAAATTCTTCAATATTGGCTTCTAGTGCGTCAACCGTTGCGAGTTTGTCCATATATACATGAGCCTTAACATAAACCCACGAAAAATAGTCTAAAGGCGTTAAATCGCACGATCTAGGCGGCCAATTGCCCGGCCCCAAACGTGAAATAAACTGTTCACCGAACTCGCCTCTCAATCGGGCCGTTGTTTCGCGTGCTGTGTGGCATGTGGTACCGTCTTGTTGAAACCACATGTCACCCAAGTCCAACTCTTCCATTTTAAACAAAAAAAAAACACAATTTTCCGATAAAAAAGTGGATCTTCATCCAACTTTGCCAGCGCCCATTCACCAAAAGTCACCCGCCCGTTGTGGTAGGTCGTGTGGTTACAATTCTTGCACCAGCTGCATTTTAAAAGGTTTTACACCCAAATCCATCCGCAAAATTTTCCACGTAGTGGAGTAACAGAGGCCCAATTGCTGCGAACGGCGCAGAATCGATAATTCGCCGTCATCAACAACACTGGCGGATACAGCTGATATTTTCCTCTGTCCGCACTCTTCGTATGCGTGTTGGTGGTTTAATGTCCAATAATGTAAATTTAGTGCGAAATTTAGTCACAAGTCTCCCAAACTGACCATAAATTGGAAGAAGTAGACGATGCACTTAACCGAGCATGAATTTTGATAATAAAATTCACTAATCTGGTTCATGGTTAAAATATAGATCAAACTGAATATGTTTAACAGTAACATGTTGCACGAAAACAGCTGAGCTGCCAAAAACAGTGTTGCCAAAAAGAAAGTTGCTAAAAAATCACCCTTTACATGAAATTAAATGTATTTTAAATATCTTTCAAATGATATACGATATGATGTAGTTGTTTTTTTTTTAGTTCATAAAGTTGAAGCGTTTTTAATTATTACCATTTATTTATTTTTTTTAAATGTATTCATAATGCATAGTTTTTATATCAAATCGAAAGTATATTAACTCATTTTTAATTTGATATCGAACACTCCTGAACTTATATCATTTCGTTATTGACCTATTGCAAAAAACTATAATTGTTCTATTTTTTCTTTTGCGATGCAGTATAAACTTTTATTTTTAATAAAATGATAAATAACCACTCTTTGGATCAATTGACAACTTGCAATTCCGGCATGTAAAAGCGGTTATTTATTTATCGTATGGCATTGGTTTAAAACAAATTACATAAATATTAATATTTAGGAAGAAATTTAAAAGGAGAAAGAAAACAAATTCAATGCCATTCGATGGCAGCAGGACTAGCGTTGTTTAGTTCAGATAATTCGCCAAGAAATTTTCGATGAGGGCATTCTTTTATAATGTGGTGAATGGTTTGCACAGTATCACTGCAATCACACAGTGGGGAGACTGCTGAGTCCCATTTGTGAAGGGTAGCTGCGCATCTTCCAGTCTTTGTTCTAATACGGTTAAGCCTAACCCATAGGAGCCTTGGTAGTTCTGACCCTGGTGGCATGCAGGTTTGATCTTCGATTTTCATGGCGTCATCATATGAGGATAGATTCCAATTGTCGGTCCAAAGGCTTTGTGGGTCGTAGTTGTTTTCTGTGAGCGTTTCGGCAAGCTTTAATGGTGGGTTTCTAGATTGGAGGCGACCGTCATGGGCGGTTCCCATATATTGATGTACTTTAAGGCTGGGATTAGCCATTATTTTACGTTGTTCACGTACTAGAGCATTTTGGCGTCTTATATTTGGCGGTTGTATATTACTAAGAACAGGTAGAAATCTTAATGGAGTTGAAGACATTGTACCTGTTATTAATCGCATTGATGCGTTGAGTTGGACATCTAGTTTGTTGACTGTTGAGCCAGACCGGTGCGCAATATTCTGCAGTTTAATATACTAATCCAAGCGAAGCTGAGCGCAGTGTTTTTGCCGAAGCTCCCCATTTAGTTGAGGCAAGTTTTTGGATTATATTGCTTCGCGTTTTTACTTTGTTGGCAGTATTTTCTATGTGTTTCCTAAATGAGAGTGTTCTGTCAAGGGTGACATCTAAGTATTTTGGAGTCGGATTATGGGGTAGTGTAGTGTTACCAAAACGTACATTTAATTCTAGGTTAGATTGATTGTTGTTTAGATGAAAGCATGAAACTTCAGTTTTATTTAAACTGGGGCAAAGTCTCCATTTTTTAAAATAGGTTGAAAGTGACATAAGGTCCTTTGTAAGAACAGATTCTGCATCTTTGACTAGAGAGCGTTGAGTGGCTATTGCAATGTCATCGGCATATATAAACTTTCTCGAATATGTTAATGGGAGATCATGTGTATAAATATTAAATAGCAGTGGAGCCAGTACTGATCCTTGAGGGAGACCATTGTTGAGTTTACATTTTGTGCTTTGTTTGTTTCCGAGATATGAAAAGGCGGTCACTGAACATGTTGTTTAGAAGCGTGGCTGTTCGGATGAAAGGTATTGCTTTTAAAAACTTATAGATTATTCCGTCCTTCCACACCGTATCGTATGCAGCCTTTAGATCTACAAAAGCGGCAACAGTCTTGAGTTTCTGTTGAAAGCCTGACTCAATGCACTAGAGTTGTGTCGTTCATGAACGAACTAGTTCAATTGAACGACTCACTCAATTGAACGAATTGACTCGTTCACCAATATTCGTTCTTGTCGTTCAATCGTTCAATCGTTCATTTCGTTCAATCGGTCAATCGTTCATTTCGTTCTTTCTATTCACAGAACAATTGCATCTCTATTCAATTAAAACTGCTTGTAAGAGCAATTATTTTTTTTTAGAAAATAGTAGTAATATTGTTTCAAATAAAGCAATTATAGTCATACAAATAAAATGTTTTTTACACAAAATAAATAAATTTTTGTTAGAAAAGTTGCAATTTTATAACACTTTTCGTCTATGTATTGTAAAATTTGTGAAAAAAACTCGTAAAACATGAATAGTGCGTAATAATTGTCAAACGAACGACACACTTCACAACACGCAGATCAGTCACAAGTCAAAGCAAAAAGAACGATTGAACGATTTGAACGAACTAGTTCACTGACTCGAATTGAACGATACTGACCGAGTCACCAAAATGAACGATTAATCCCAACTCTACAATGCACGTTGTTAGGGATAGAACCTGGTCCGCGCAGCTGCGGCCCGATCGGAACCCTGCTTGTTCTACAGGGATTATATTATTAATGGTGGGTTCAATTCTGTTGTAAATAAGCCTCTCAAGTAGTTTATATACTACGCTTAGTAGTGATATTGGACGCTAACTTTCAGATTGTTCTTTTGGCTTGCCTGGTTAAAGAAGAGCGAGTATTTTAGATCTTTTTAGATCCGTAGGGATGTGGCCTGTGAGCATGATGTTGGAATAGAATAGTGTCAGCCACTTTCGAAAGTTCTTCCCACTATTTATGAAAAATTCAGGAAATAAACCATCAGCTCCTGCAGCTTTACCAGGTTTAATTTGCGTTATTGCATAATCACGGGAACGGGTCTAATACCAATTCTAATAGTTTTTTTCATAGGGTATTATAAAATTGAACTAGTACTTAGGAAAGCCTAAAAAAAAAATGTTATACTTATAGATTTTTGCAATAGGTCAGCAATGAAATGAAATAAGTGCATTATGCACAAATTATTAAAAACGCTATAACTTCGTGGACTTAAAAAACAACTATATCATTTATGAAAGGTATTTAAAATACATTTCATTTGATGTATAATAATATTAATATTAATATTAATATTAATATTAATATTAATATTAATATTAATATTAATATTAATATTAATATTGGTTGAATCTATCAAAAGTTATTCATATTTTTTACTAGCATTTTTGAATTTTTTAGGTCCATGTAGTCCTTTTGATGCAAACTAAGGAAATTTTGACCGTATGAGGCTTATTATCTTTTGTAACTCTCGCACTATATATAGTTTTTTTTTTAAACTAAAAATTATAAATATATTGCATTTTGACCCATTTCGTGAACTTATTTGATCGCGTCGCAAGTTTTTCCCTTCGTCGTGCGGGAGCACTCAGCAAATTCCACCAAGTGATCAAAATGGACCACCCTAACCATACATACATATTTTCCAATTAACAAAACACATCAATTTTATTCTAACGATTTGTTTTTTTTCCAGTATTTTATTTTATAATTTAAAAATAAAATATATGATATTATCAAAGTACTCATTGCAATTTAGCGTAAATTATTGAGTTAAACTTTAAAATTATTTTATGCTTTAATGGTAAATGGATAAATGATCTTAAAAGCTAATATTAGAGCTTATAATAAAATATACATACATATAAAACTGATTATTAATTACGAGTACATATATTTTTAATGTTAAAAAGCTATAAAATTTTTTTTACAAATTTTTACAATTATTTATAAGTGCATTAACAAATTAATACAACAATGAAAAACGATAGAATTAGGTATTGACAAAAACAATACCATACAAAAAGTGAGTATAGGGTTTGAAAACACTATATTTCCGATTTCAGAAACCCAATATTTTAAAAAATCTGTAGAAGAATTTAATAGTTACGACAACACAGGCCTACAAAATTGTGGAGAGGTCAAAACCCTAGGACTAAAACATATTTTTATAAAAGCTTGAGGTCTGCTGAATCCAAATCTGACCTCAGAGTTTCTTTATCACATCATGTTTTCGAGATATCTTAATATAAAGTTTAGAAATCCCGGTTTTTTGCTATATTCGCGACTTTATAACATCGCGTTTTATGAATTGTTATAAAATCTGAAATTCCTCGCTATTGTTTTCAAAGCACAGGTTTAACCTTTAACCTTTCTCATATCTTATTTCTTCTTTGAGAAATTGTCCGTTGTATTTATAATTGTGTTTCCAATTCGGTTAATTGATTAATCGCCTCTATTTCGGTTAATGTCGAAACAAATAATTTAAAACTCAAATAATTATTCGTTATATGGATTTTATTTTTTATATGGATTTTTCTCAAAACTTTTAAAGTTTCATTACTTTGGGTAAAAAATATAAGAGAAGCTTAGAAAAAAAGACACGCTATAAAAATATCATCAAATTCTCCAATTTTTGTATTAAATTCTTTTAAAATTTAGTGAAAGCAATGCTTAAGCTTCTAGATAACATATTTTAATCGGCTTTATGAAATCAGATAGACAATTTTTTATTCTGTTTTAATTTTTTTTAAAAATTCAAATTAATGTAAATCAATATTTGTAGTTAATCAATATTTGTAATGTCAATTTACAAATTGATTCTATAAAAATCCGACTTCTTCCTTCATATCTCAAGAATATTTTTTATAATCGGTTTCCAGCCACTACAATTCTCAAACATGGTCCTGTTTCTGTTCTACTTCGAATCTAATAAACCTGTTGATTTTGGAACAATTTCAAACAAAAATCATTGGTGTAAAAAACGACACTAGAACGGGTGATAAAGAAATATAATTTGTTCTACAAAATGTTCTTTGAAACTAGTTTATTTTGAAAATGGCAACTCTGGTAGATTCTTAAGTCTTTTTAAAAGATTGTGTAAATCTAAGCATTTATTTCCACTGAACATATCGTATAACCAGGGAAATTTTAAAATGCCAAAAAAGAAGTTAAAAATGGCAAGAAAAATGCTAAATTGGCACTAAAAAAGGTGAAAATGGCATGACAATTAAAAAAATTATTTAAAATAACTATTGATTTAAGGTTTTTGGTGTAATATTAAAAAAAAAAAAATAAAAATAATGAAGACATTTATAGTTAAAGTATTATCGTAGAATGAAATTAAAAGTATAAAATTTCCGTTGCTTTAAAACAGGAGTGCCCAAAAGTTCCTTATGGAAGAGCAAACACCAATACATTTAAAGAAAAACTAATTTTTATTCAACATTTTTTGTTGTAAAAACCAATACATACAAAGAAAAAAGAAAAAAATATTTCAATGTTTACCATCAAAGCATACGAAAGTGTTGTTGCTTTGCGCTTGCGTGTATAAAGTGAAGAACGACAAAAAAACTAATAAGACAAAGTTGTTTGTGTATTTCGTATTGCTAGTGCTGAGCGCTCTATATGTGTATTAAAACACACAGCCTATAGCTAAGTGTTTTTACAAAAACAATTGAGTACCAAGCGCATAGGCCGTGGGCACCCCTGCTTTAAAAGGAAATATTCCGAAATTTAATTTTTACAAACATTAAAAAAATATAAATTTTTCGTAAAACTTATGAAAAAAATTGAATTTTACCGATATTTAATAGAAAAATGGCATTTTAAAGGAAGATCCGAAAAAACTTAATTGTTGCAAAATAATTGGAAAAGTGACAAAAGTGCCATTTAATGGCAAATGACAAATAAAACTTGTCCTACTGATAGCATTTTATTTTTCAAGAGTCCTTAGATTCCGCCAATATAAAACTACACTCTCAAAAAAGTTTTACATTTACTACATGACAGCTATTTGTGTAGTAATCAGTAGTTCTTGTTTTTAACTGCAAATCCAGTTGCTTTTCTATGAAATAACACAAAACAACTATTATGACAGTTATTTAAAAAACAACTAAAGAAAAATACTGTATTTTTGTAACAGTTGTTCGCAGCAATTATTTCAGTATTTTAATAAACAACTACCAAAACAGTAATTTTGCAGTAAACAGTTAACTTTTTAAAAACTGAAGATTATGTCGAGTTTTTAAAAATTCTCGTTTAGTTTATATTGCTTATTATTGATATGATCATAGCTTGCAAATGATAATTAGAAAATTCCCTTGTATCTCCAATACATGAAAACATCGTAGTTGGAGTACCGTTTGGAATTTTGACTGCATTTTAAGTAGGATATAGAAAATACAAATTTTAATTGTAATTGAAAAAAAAAATATTTTTAAAACGAAAAAAGAACTGTTAAAAAACCGTAGTTTTTTTTACCAATTTTTACAGTTGTTTCAAAAATGTTGAATCATTCTCAATGAACACTTTATAAACCAATGCAGCCAACTTTACTTGATATTTAACAAAAAAGCAGTTCTTTGTGTTTTTATTGATAAAAAACAAGAAGGCTGCATCTTACTTTTTACCGTATTATTAGATATATTTATAAACTGAGATTAAGGGATCATGTGTCTCCCTTTGTAATGGACTTTGTTGGGTTTTCTTTTGAGAATTTTGTTACTTTTTCGAAAAGTAGTTATGCGAAATTGTCCTGAGTACTTTAGAGATGATTTTAGACTTTCTAGATCAAGTAGAAACCCCCAGATAATATGTCACCGTATATCCTCATCTATATATGAAAGATCTTTTCATGTACGTATAACTAGAGTGTGGAATATCCTTCCCATAGATTTAAAATTATTTGCATTCACAGATACCACCTTTAACCGTAAACTTAAACAGCATTTTGATGCTCTTTAATTGATTAATTAAAAAAAAAAACAAAGAAATACATTTTACACGATAAATGGATTAATCGCTAATTTTGTCTATTAACCGACCCGTATAACCGGTTAATCGATTTAATCGATTTTTCGAATAATTCCTTAACCGGTTAACCACCTAGCTCGAATTATTGGAAATACTAATTTATAGCGAACATTTTATATCAAGAATTTCAACAGACTATTTTTTCGGAAAATAATAAGATATTAGAAAGGTTAAATCTGAGTTTTAAAAACAATAGGGTTGAATTTCAGATGACACAACAAATTTTGTAACAAATTCATAATACGCGATGTTATAACGTCTAGAGTATTGCAAAAGTCTCCACTTTATGTTAAGATATCCCGAAACCCGGATGTGAACGAGAAATTATGAGGTCATATTCGGATTCAAAAAGTATGGTTTGGCCCTTTCTAAAATTTTGTAGGTTTGTGTTGTTTTAATTTTTAAATTTGTCTACAGATTTTTTAAAATAAGTTTTTTCTGAAACCGGAATTCAAATGCACCTCAAATTTTTATTTCTCCTCAAAATTTTCACCACAAAAACAGTTTTTCATCTCAAAAATGTTATTTCACCACAAAAATATTTGTATACATCCAAACAGGGTTTTCACCACTGTAATATTTTTTAAATTATTTTTGGCTTGTTTCATTTATATCAAATACAAGTTGAAGGGTATAAAAAAAATTATTGCTAAAAACCAATTTTAATGCATGTACTTGTTTTTGTGTGTGTCAATATTACCTAATTCTAGACTACCTGTAGAGAGAGATCCAAGGGTGATTTACAGAAAAGTTAGGAAGAAATTAAAGGAAAAAATATTGAGTAAATAAATATGGTTAAATTCATTAAAATATGTTGTGCTTTAAAAGAAAAAAGTAAAAACAAAAAATAACCATCACTACTAATGTACAGCCAAATTATAGTTTTGAACTCTTTTTTCTTTTAGTTTTTATGAGCAAATATCGAGGCAAATTGTTAATTAACTTATTGAAGATTCTAAAAATAATCAGTCATTACTACCAATAAGCGATTCCTGTTGCTCTTCATCATTTATTCTGTAAAAAGGAAAATTAAAGATTTTTTTAATATTCTTAAAACAAAATAGTACACTGAGAGAATTATGCGCATCATATCAATGAATTTTTGCATTCGATCTATGAACTGTCACTGCAATTCGTCCATTGAAACTTTTCATTAAACTAATGCAATTTTGCATTTTTATATTTTATAAAGTTTTAGTTTTTTTTTGAAATTTTATAAAAAAATTAATTTTATTTATTTAAAGTTTCATACGCCTAATGAAAAAGTTTCATTGAAAATAGTTTCTTAATAATAATGAAGCTTTTTTTATAAATATTAAGAAATGTTTCATTAAATATCATTAAAACTCATGCAAGAAAATTCTCTCTGTGTAGATTTAAAAAATATTAACTTACCTAACAATATTTGGTTTTTTACAATTGCATAATTTTCTATAAATAACTTTAAATAAACGCATTAAAGGATCTGAATCATCGTTACGCATTAATAATGCAACTAAAATTAATGCCATGAATATGGGCAATGAGCCCATATAAAACATGGGGGAATAGGGTTTCTGTTTTAGGAATACATCAAATAATATTGACAAGGGTATTTGTAGAGACATGGCTATAGTACCAATTAATGATGAAGTTAAAAAGCAACCCCTGTAAAAAAAAAATAGAAATTAAATTTAGTTATATTTATTGTTTCCTAACCAGAGAAGACAAAAAAGCTAAATTTAAATTAAAAAAGTATTAAAAGTAGCAAAAGTAAAAAAGAAAAATTGGAAAAACAACACTTCTTTTTCAGAAAAGTAAAGAATTAATAGAAAAATAATATTTTATGAGTAGAAAAACAAGTAAGAAAAATAAAGCTCAAAATAGGAAAATCTAAAAATGCAAAAATGAGCCCAAATAAGTAAAAAATTACAAAAAATCATCTTTTTCTTCTTTGTTCATAAAAAAAAACACATCTAACTTACCATAACCATAGAGCCTCTGATACAACGGTACCAATTAAACCATTTAAAAATAATATAGCAAATTGATTTTGATTTGGCAATTCAAACTTTTCAATTTTAGTAAAATTTAATATGAAAAATATTGGCCACATTAATAGTAAGTTCCATAAACCCACAAAGCCTAAAATTAAAAAAACATGAGTTTTAATTGAAGCATAAAATCCAAATATTTTTATAAAATCTTACCAAAAAATAGTGGTATATCGATTTTTTCTTCAGTATCACTTTTTCTTTTGACAAATACCAAATAGGCAGCATAGAAAAATGCACTAAATAGAGCCAGCAATGCTCCTCGGGAAAAATTTGTATCATGAACATCAGAGATGGTAATGGTGATCTATATTAAGGATATAGAAAAATGATTAACTTATAAATTATAAAAATTTTTTTGAATAATACGAGGGCGGATCAATAAGTCCGTGACTTTTTGAATGAAACTCAGTTTTTTTGCGCAAAAAAAAAAATTATTTTTCAACATAATCTCCTTTTAGCTCAATACACTTAGTCCAATGTATCTCCAATGTTTGTATCCCTTCCATAAAGTAGGCATTTCTTGGCCATATGGGGTCGTTTTTTTTTTTAAATCCTCGTTAAATCGGTCCAATAAGTTGGTATAATATTCGCCGTTTATTGTTTTTCCCTTTTGAAGTTAATCGATGTGGATTATCCCTCGTGCATCCCACAAAACTGTTACCATCACCATATTGGCCACGATTACGTTTATGGTCAATTAAGGACAAACGCGGCACCCATCTTGCAGACATCTTTCTTAAACCCAATTAATCATTTAAAATCGAAACCACACTGCCATATGAAATGCCTATGGCATAAACGTTCAGCGTCATTTCTACTTGTGCGACCACAACGAAAGTCAGTAAACCACTTTTTTACCATTGAAATCGATGATGCAGAGTCCCCATAGTATTTATCAAGCTTTTCCTCGGTTTGATGAACGTTTTTTTTTCGCAAAAAATAATGTTTAATGAGCACTCTAAATTCACTTTTTTTCATTTTTAAAAAAATCCTCGAGGTTGTATGTTTTGAACAGCTGTTAAACGCAAAGTAAATGAAGGAACTTGCTCTAAATTTGACAGTAGTCTATTAACAGGTGGTACTTGATAGGAGCAGTGTTGCATTTCGTATAAATACGAGGGAAGTTCGAAAAGTCAAGGACTTATTGATCCGCCCTTGTAATCACAAAATAACAAAAAAAATTTAAACTTTTGAATATAATTTTTTGACGACAAATATTTATCATTTGGCATAGATTTTGAGTTTTTAATGCGTCAGTCAGTGTATCAGTCACACAACTAGCTGCAAAAAGCTTCTATACACTGATAATAATCCATTCATAAAAATAATAAAAAACGTCAAAATAACCTAGACTTGAAAAATAAACGAGAATTTATTTATTTAACGAAAGTTTTTGTAGTTTTTTTAATGGATTATTATGAGTGTAGAGACAGTATTAGTTTAAGTTTAAGTTTTAACTTTAAGTTTTAAGTTTTTCTTTTTTCGAATTAAAAAAAAACACTAAGGTCGAATTTTTGGGATATCAGTTAAACTACGTTTAGTTAAACCGAAATCTGGGGAAAACCGGACAGGGACAGGACGAGGGAAATTCAGAATCTTAGTAGGAAGGAACTGAGTCTTTTGATGGAAATTCTCACGGGACACTCGAGAGTGTGTAGGGCCTGTGGAGAGGACGAGAAGACCTTGGAACACTATCTCTGTGAATGCCCGGCATTTGCCGGGATCCGGCTCGAAATTCTATCCAGTGACCTAATATCCACATTGGGGGATCTTAGGGGCATAGCATGGAAAAGGCTGAGGAATTTCGTCAGTGCGAAGGAGTACCTGGGGTAGGATATAGACATGGGACCGATTTTTTTTAGAGCGCACAACAAGCCGACATTCTGGCTTAGTCCTCAGGGACTTGAGTCGGATTAGGGAAGCATTTCCCTTCTCCGAATCCTCTTTTCGACCTAACCTAAACCGAAATCGAAGATTATCCGAAATTTCCAAGTTTATTAACAAACATTTGCCGGGAGAACTTTTTCTAGTTCACAATTTTTGTGTTTATTGGCCGAGATTATTGATGTAGAATAAATTTAAACTAAGATTAACCCATTATATAACCCAGCCTATAATTTCTGATGGGAAGGCGACGCACCAAAACCCAGGTAGAAAAATAAAAAACGGCAAAGCGTTAGCAAATTACTGTATATGGTAGTAATACAAGAGTCCGCTTTTCAAAAATTAAAGTGTTGGGCCAACCTTGAAATGATAACGTCAATCTTCGGTTGGACGTTCGTTTTTTTAAACGTTGGCAAAGCATTGGCAATAATGGTAAAATAAGTTCTATGCTAACCCTGAAATGATAACTTCAATCTTCGGTTTGGGGTTTGTATTTCGAAAGGTTAGGCAAAAAAAGTTTTTCATTTTTTTTAATACCATAAAAAAAAGTATTACATTGTATATTAGTGAAACACAAAATTTACAATTTACTTTAAATTAAAACATTTTAAACTGGAATACATTTTGTCATGTTCGTATCAGAGAACGGTTTGAGTGCCTTATTTTATGCTTTTGAATGCAATCACAAAAAATGAGTACATTGTTGTCAACTTACATCATTTCAATAAAGCAACAATCGACAGAATTGAGAAAAGTGAGTGTAACGAAAACCATGCATTGCATTGCTTGTCTAGTGTTACCTCACTTAATACTAACGAAAGCAACGAATACACAACGATTGGTATGAATGGTCTCAATGTTAAATGAATAAAACGTTAACAAATTTTCTCAGAATATTCTCATTCTGTTCTCTGGTTCGTATATGCCATATTCTTTAATATTTTTTTTAAACTTTTTACTTTAATTTTTGTAAGTTAAACTTGCTATATATATAAACTGTTTCATATTGTAAGAAATCATGATATTTAAGGTTTTATAGTTGTAAGTGATATAATGAAGTTGATTGTTAATATTGGCCCAAGGGGCTCGGTTGGTTTTTTTTAAATTAAATACACGATTAACTTTCTGCAAACGAACAAATAGGTAAAATAACTAAATTGTTTGCAATTTTTCAGTAAATTTTTTTATTGTTTAATAGTTGTTTTCTTTTCAATTGCTCAATTCAAACTCAAGTTTATTTTACAAAATTGATATGACTTTGTTACAAATTATAAAAAATACACTCGAAACAATATTGAAAGTACAAATATGGTACAATAGTACCTTACAATTACAGTAGTATCTTACAGTTCGGCCAACCTGATAATTTGATTGACCCCAATCAAAAACAATTAATAAAAACACATACAATACAAGATAATGTTAATGATAAATTTTAATATTAAATTGGTTGATGGCTTTTTATAAATATATAACAAACTGATTGTGACGATCCATTACGTTATCCATTTTCTTAAATTATTCGCCTCAATAACTGCCTTATATGGCAATTGAGTTAACTGACAGTTATCAATATCTTGTACTACGTACCTATCTTTATCCAATATCTTACGGATGACATAAGGACCACGATACTTTTCGGTTAACTTTCTATTCCTTCCTACAATATTATGATTATTTCTTATAACAACATAATCCCCAACTAAATATTTTCTAGCAGGGACACTATGTTTCCTAAAGTAATTAAGATTATATTCCTGAGAACGTGTAATACCTTTAAGTGCCTTTAATCTTTTTTCATTAAAATTCCTATTAGCTATCATATCATTTCTCTTATCTAAATACTCAGTAAACTCGTCGACAATTATTCCACGTTGATTGACTCCAAATAGAAGTTGGCTCGGAGTTTCATTCGTAGTACTATGAACCGAATTATTAATTGCAAATTCAATTTTCGATAGTTTTGTAGACCAGTCAGCATGTTGCATAGGTTCACTTAACTTACTTAACATGGCTTTTACAATACGATTTACACGTTCAACCTGGCCATTAGCTTGAGGGGACGAAACTGCAACTTTAACATGTTCAATATTGTTTTTGATTAAAAACTCTTTAAATTCATTTGAAGTGAAACAAGAACCTCTGTCAGATATTAAACGCCTTGGTCTGCTGTAGTAGTTAAAATATTTCTCCATTGAACAACAAACTTCTTTTGTACTTGTAGATTTTACTGGATAAAGACGGACAAATTTTGTAAAACCCGTCAACTACCACTAGTATATGTTTCCATTTTGAAGATAAGGATGGTAATGGACCAAAATGATCCACATGAATAGTATCAAAAGGTAGTGGAACTTTAGAAATACTATGCAAATTTTGTTCGTGTAATCGAGATGATGCCGAATATATTATACACTTTACGCAATTTTGGATATGTTTTTTAATTTTATCCTTCATTTTTGGAAACCAATAATTAAATTTTATTTGATCAAAGCATTTTTCAACTCCCTGGTGTCCAATTTTTTCATGAACCAAACGGATAACATTTTCTTCCATTTCACAAGGAACATACAAAAGTAAACGATTTGATGCCCCTTTCCGAAACACCAATCCATCGGATAACTCGAAATTATCGTCATTTTCCGATTGCAACTTTGTTACCAAACTCCTTATGAGTTCATCACGGTTTTGTAATATTTGAATTTGTATATCTAATTCATTTGAATCCACTGCAGCAATTGTTTGTTGAACATTTATTTCATCAATGTGAAATGGGTTATCATCTTTATCATAACATCTACTCAAAGCATCAACGTGTCCCATGGACAATCCGCTACGATGTTTGTATCGTATAATTATAGTTTTCCAACTCCAAGGCCCAACGAGCGATTCTTGGATTTACCTGTTTTTTACCTAAGGTCATAGCCAGTGAATTGCAATCAGTAACGATTTTAAAAGGAATTCCTTCCAAATAAATTCGAAAACGTCGTAAAGCATTTATAATCGATAAAGTTTCTAACTCAAAACTGTGATACCTTGATTCCGCGTCAGAAGTAGATTTGGAGTAAAATGCAATTGGATGGAACTTTCCGTCAATTTGACGTTGAAGTAAAACTGCTCCAAACCCATGTGAACTGGCATCACAGTGTAATTCGGTCTCACATTTAGAGTTATAAATAGCCAAAATTGGTGGTTTTGTCAGTCGTTGTCTAAGTTCCTTAAAGGCATTCATACAATCTTCCGAAAAATTAAATTTCTTAGGTTGCCCTTTTCTTAATAGGTCTAACAATGGTTTAGCAATTTTAGAAAACGAAGGCACAAATCTTCTTAAATATGAAAAAAGACCAATACATTTCTGTAACTCCTTTTGAGTTTTAGGTACAGGGTATTCTCTAATAGCGTCTAAGTGCCTATCACTAGGTCGAATACCAAATGAATTAACCAAATATCCCAAATATTCAATATCTTTATAACCGAATTTACATTTTCTCAATTTAAATTCCAACCCTTTTTCATAAGCACGACATAATACTTTCCTTAAAGTTTCTAAGTGAGATTGAAAATCTACAGATGCAATTAAAATGTCATCAATATAAACAACTATTTCGCCAGAATCAATTAAATCTCGAAAAATATTGTAAACAAATCTTTGAAAATTTGCAGGTGCATTTTTTAAGCCAAATGGCATCCTTAAGTATTCAAACTGCCCATGTGGTGTAACAAACGATGTAGTATGCACTGAATCCTTATCCATTTCGAGATGGTTAAATCCATCTTTTAAATCTAATAAACTAAACCATTGCTTTCCTGACATATATTCTATACAATCATCAATTAAAGGTAAAGGAAAATTATCACGGATAGTTTTTTTATTAAGACTACGATAATCAACGCACATTCGTGTTTCACCCGATTTCTTCTTAACCAAAACTATTGCGGATGCATATGGAGAATTACTAGGCTGAATTACTTTTCTCATTAACAAGTCATCTATAATCTTACGAACTTCCTCGCGATCCCTAAAAGATAATCGGCGAGGAGAACAGTGAACCGGTATGTCATCAGTTAATCGAATTTTCATCTTGTAATCAAACGGAGTTCTAGTAAGATTTTTTGGATAAATATAGTTGTTTACAATGATATTTTCAATACTACAAGCCTCATCATTTGTCAACAATGGACAAATATTTAAACTATACTGAGGTCTTTCTATGATATATGCTCCTAAATCACTATAGACTTTCTCAAGATTATCCTTATGTGTCGTTGGATAATCACTATCAATAGGAATAAGTTTATCTTTAATAAATTCGAATGCACTTTTCGTTTTTATTTGAACCAAATGTATGTTAAATTTATTCATAAAATTTCTACCCAGTATAATCGGAATCGTCATATAATTATCAGGAACTACAATTAATTGTTCATGTTTTACCAAACCACGAAATTTAATTAAACATGATGCCTTTCCATACATTTGTAACTTAAAATTTCCAAGACTAGACATATGTATGGTCTTTAATTCCTTTGATATTTTGAGATTTGACGGCACAAACGATCTTTTGATAAAATTAATGGGACTACCAGAATCAATGAGACAATTAATATTTAAATAATCAGTGCATTCGTCTTCATTAAATTTATAAAAAGCCACACTTACCAATTGTATTGGATTAACTAAATTTTCATCAGTAACGATTTGCCTTTCTGGAAAAACTGATGCTGCTGTTACAGGTAATTTCTTATTTGGGCAATCCTTGTTATAGTGGCCCACTTTATGACATACAAAGCAAGAACCAGGGGGACGATGAGGTTTTGGACATGAACTCTGGAAATGTCCAAATTGAGAGCAATTAAAGCATCTTACGTTCGATTTTAAATTTGGCTTTTGTTTTTCTAACATTTGCGGCTTATGAACTCGGCGTTGTTCATAACGATCCAATCTTTCAATTAATTCTTCAATTGTTGAGGCTCCATATAATAAAGCAATATTGTTTGATTTGTCTTGAAATCCATCGATAATGATATCGATTAACTCTTTTTCGTCAATATTAGCTTCAGCTGCAATCTGTTGCATTGCAATAACGTAACTTAAGCACGATTCATGATGTTTTAGAATACGCAAACGCAACTTTCTGTAAACATCTTCACGAGTTAATTTCCTCTTAAAAGTTTTTATTAAAGCACATTTTAAGTCATTATAGTTGACTATATCAACATTTGAACATATTGACGGGCAGTTCCATGAAGTAACCATTTCAATCCTAGTAATAAATCATGATCATTATATCCACATGTGTGAGTATAATCTTCAAAATGTCGAAACCATTTTAAAATGTCTTGATTATCATCGCCACTGAATTTCTGAACAGCTATAACAAGTTCTTCATAATTTATTCGGCGGGTGTTGCGAGTTTGACTATCAACAAATTCTAAAGATTGAAGTTGTTTTTGTAAATTTACCATTTCACATCGCATTTGTAAAATTTTAATTTGCTTTGCCAATTGTTGTTCTTCATCTATTTGGTTTCGGGCAACATTAAAATTATCTTGCATAGAGTTGGTGCAAAAAACGTTTGCTTCTGTGTTAGTAACATCAGCGCCAGAAGCTAAAACGTTGTGGTGTACTCCATGGGAAATATTAGAAGTGGTGGCAGTAACATCGGAAACAATACCACTAGAATGTGGAAAATCAATCAAATTCCCAATACCAGAGGGAATAACAGCAGTATTATTAACATCGGCAGCAGCAGCGGTCAAAGCAACACATCTTTCAACCATATTTTCATCATTGGTAGTAGCACTTCTACCAGAATCCATTGGTACATCCTCAGTACCACGACTTTCATTTTGAAATTGAGACAAAGCTTTATAAAGTGATCTCAATTGAGATATTGTTGCTTGCTCAGGAAAAGATATTTTGGCCACATTAAGAGCTTCAATTATGGCTTGGCGTGTTGGTCTTAAATCCATTTTAAATTTTTTTTAAATTTTTATTTTTGTGACACCCCACACCTGAATTTTAATAGTTGTTTTCTTTTCAATTGCTCAATTCAAACTCAAGTTTATTTTACAAAATTGATATGACTTTGTTACAAATTATAAAAAATACACTCGAAACAATATTGAAAGTACAAATATGGTACAATAAATAGTACCTTACAATTACAGTAGTATCTTACAATTGCAATGTTTTTACGAAAATATGAAAATTTAAAAGAAAAATATTTCTAATAAAATGCAATTTAAAACAGTACTTATAAAATTTCCAAATAATGGCGGTACGCTAAAATAGCTTTTCGGTATAATTACGAAACGAACAGATTAATAACAATTGTTATAAAAAAAAATGCAATTTCTTTTAAGAAAATACGAAAATAAAAAAAAAATATTTCTAATAAAAATGCAATTCAAAATAGAATTAAAAATATTTCCAAATAATGGCGGAACGCGATAAAGGCTTTCTGGTACAAATAATTGATTTAGAAATTTAATCCTCATTCTACTCTGCAAACTAATAAATTCGTAAAAAAATTTTGCAATAGTTTTTTTTTTAACGAAAATATGAAAGTTTAAAAGAAAATATTTCTAATTACAATGCAATTTCAAACAGTTCTTCCAAATAATGCTTAAACGCGAAAAAGGCTTTCTGATACAATTAATTAATTTTAAAATTTAATCCACGATTTATAGTCTGCAAACAACAAAACATTTGTATTGCGAAAGGTTGGCGAAGCATTGGCAAAAACAATATGAAAAGTTATATAATAGTATTTTTTTTTTTATCAAAATAAAGAAAAAATTGTATTTTTAGTTTAAATGGAAAAGTGTAGGAATAAAAAAAAAACTTTTTCAACCAACATTTTATGAAAAAAACAATGAAAATCTGTATTGGCCAATTGTACAATTTCAACCAAATTTATGTTGGATATGTATATATAAAATATCGACGTAATTTTCCATTTCCAGGATATTTCCCACTTAATTTTCTTTTTCATAAACAGTAGTAAATTATGTGAAACAAATGATGGTAAAGCACTTTTTTCAAACGTTGGTAGACCACTTTCAGCCAATATTTTGCCAGCAGTATTTATTCGTAAATTTTGTGATGAAACTGGCGAAGCCTTTGCAACCCAGCGAATGTTGCCAGTAGTGTGTTTTCATACACAGTCGTACATTTTTCCAGCAGTATTTTTCCATACACGGTCGTAAATTTTTGTCAAAGAAGTACTGACAAAGTAAACTTTTATCTGATGTTTTGCCAGATATTGTTTTTAATAAATGGTTGTAAATTTTGAAAAGCAGGTATGGGCAAAGTAATTTTTGCAAACTTTCGAAAAACGTTCCAAATAAGAGCTTTCCCGTTATTTTTTTCCTTGGTATTACTGTTTATCAACGCCTTGCTAGTGCTTTGTTGTTTGTACCATATACAATTTCTACCTGGGATTCACAATTCGGTTGGTACCTTATTTTTCTAAAGTGCGAGTTTTTTAAACGCATTTTTTTTTTTAAAGAGAAGCAACACTAAGGAAATTCTTCCTATTAATTAATGTGTTGCTTTCTTTGGAAAGGGTATAGTGGAGAGATGAAAGGTGGTGAAAGATGGAGGGCTTCAAATATGGTAACACTGTAATTGCGCGAGATGATAAGCCTTAGAACAGTTGTTGCTCGCCACCTGATGTAGAGTTGACGTATTTATTGAAGCTTTTTATTTCATAGCCCTGATTCATTATTAAGTGCTAAGGGAACACCGAAGGTGGGCGCATCGATACATATAAGTGATAGAAAACTGATACATATTATTTTTATAAATTGATGTTGTCGTCACCGGGAATCGAACCCGGTACCATCTGTGTAACAGTCCAATGCGCTAACCATTACACCACAACGCCCACAATTTGTTTAGTTTTTCATTAAATTTTAAATTAAGATAAAGCCCGCAACAGTTTTTTCAACAATTCAATCATAAGCTAATTTAAATATTTTATATATGTATTTCTTACCACTCCACCAATATTTAGAGCCACTGCTATTGTTTTTGTTATCGTAAATTTATCCCCTGCTGCTGAAGGAAAAAATGCTGCTAACGCCAAAGTAAATAACGATGATGAGGAACTTAGTATAGTAACAACTGCTGTTTCAGTCATTTCTAAAGATACTTGAAATAAATAATTTGCCAAAAACCACTAAAAGAAGAAGAACATCCATTTAATAATAAAACTGATTTAAAATATATTAAGTAAAATCTTCTTACCAAAACACAAAATAATAATGCAGTTTTAGCGGTTTTATGATGTGACTTTTGTCGTCGTATACGCATACTGGCAGCATATGATAGACGGGCCATTAAAGCTTCTGTAGCTTCATGGGCAGACATTTCACGGACCTCAGCCATTTTACTAAAACGTACAGAACGTATACTAGAATCATCACTTTCAGTACCAGAAATGACACCATTACCAATACTAGTACTGGCAGCAGAACGTATAGGTATAAATGTGGGATCACTCTAAAAAAAAAGAAAAACATTATGGATATTGTAGTAGGTTTGCTTTTAATTAGGTTTTTTTTTTTAAATCTTACCAAAGAAGGATGGTGGGTATAGTAACTATCATCTTCAGCATTTTGATCCATCATCTGTAAAATCAAGAATTTATACAAAAATTAGTTATTACATCTAAGGAATAATTAAAATTGGAAAACAAACCGCATAATTTCCATTTTGTCTTTCACATGATTCTTTCCAGGGTGCTATTAAACCTATTATTACCAAATATATGGTAAACATGGATGTCTTAAAATATGTACAAAAAAAATGGTTTCTTAAAGCTTTCATCTTCATAAAGAAACTAGAAAAGAAAGTTAAAGGAAATTTTATTAATAAAAATGTAATAAGGTCTTCGTGAAATGCTTACCTTAGTTAATTCACTGGAAGAAACCCATATAACATCCACCAATATAAGTATTGTAACACCCAATATTAACTTTTGGGTTCTGGTTAACATTTTATGTTGTTGTTTGTTGGAGTTTCAATGTCTAACACAATTGTTCTTAAATTGTTAATAACACTTCTCTTTGCAAAATTTGTGAAGATTCTTTAACAAATTGTAGGCGTTTATAGTAATGCAAATTTTGATTTTTTGTTACCACGTTTAGACTTCATTTTTATTCAATTATATATTTCCTTGGGTGGGGGAGGGGTATAACGCTTAAAACAAAAATTGTTTTTTTTTATTTATATTTATTGACGTCGGCTTTACCGCGAACTGTGTCACCAAAAATAAAATTGATAACAATATTTATCTTTTTATTGCTGATAATACGGCTTGCTTGAATCTACAATGGAAAAATAAGAAAATCATTTAGCATCTTAGTTATTGTATGTTGAAGATATCTATTAATAGTTCGTATATAGTGTTTAAATGCATGAGCGGCTCCAGTAGGGGGGGGGGGGTAATGAAATCCTCCCTCAGCAAATTCAAAAAAGGAAAATAATTAAAAAAGTAAGGAAAAGAGGGGAAAACTTTGTAAATAAAAATTTGTTCTAAATCGGCAAACACGTAAATTTTTATTCAAATTTGGTGCCTATTTTAATTCGCGAATTCTTATAAGTTCTTGAACAGATGTTCTATTTCGACACCTGTTGGTTGGAAATAATAAAAAGTAAAAAATAATTAAGAAATGTGCGCCCCGGTTGGCTAGTTGGTAGCGTGCTGGCTTATTAGTGCGGGGTCGTGTGTTCGATTCCCACCAGAGGCATTGGTCTGTTTTTCGCCACCACGCGCCGAAAGCCATAGTAGCTAGTGCTTGGTTAGGGGTAATAGTATATAATTTGTAATTATATGATTATTAATTAATAAAAAAAAAAATAACTTTAACCACAGCTATTTCTATATAAATTTGACATTCATAACTATGGTTAAATCCTAAAATTTGGTTTACTTCAGATAAGTTAGCTGGTCTTAGTGATTTATAAATACATTTTATTAAATAAACTTTACAAATCATTTTAAATACAAACTCGATAAGAATATTAGCGGTATTCATTCTTGGTAGTAAATCTGGTTAACTACTTGTAGATCTGGTTAATGGTGTACGTTTGATAAATTTATCAGAATTTACCAGCACCAGCAAAAAAAATGTATTATACTTAAATTTACCACGCTGCACATTGCGTTGAAATAGGTCTAAAGTGGCGCTTAATTGAAATTTTAGAATTAAGTTTTTGCCATAATGATTGGTATCGAATAAAAC
This sequence comes from Delia radicum, assembly GCA_021234595.1. Taxonomy (NCBI): domain Eukaryota; kingdom Metazoa; phylum Arthropoda; class Insecta; order Diptera; family Anthomyiidae; genus Delia; species Delia radicum. The sequence goes on along the minus strand of CM037855.1, from coordinate 135,851,699 downwards.
TAGATAAAATTCTACATCGCTATTTAAAATTTGAACCATCTAAGTTGTTTACTTCATCCGTAGTGAGCTGTCAAAGTTAGCTAACTATTGCTGTTTTCTTAAAAAGTGAAAAAATTGAAATTGATAAAAAGCAGTGCTTATTTTTTTTAAATTTAAAATTAATAAAGTTAAACTTTTATGATGGAACCTTCAACTTCAGGTATTTAAGTGTACAAAAAATGATTTTGTGTTTGTATTTGTAATATTTTTTTAAAAAAAGCTCTAAAATCGGGGTATTTTCCATATATGATGGACCAGAAGTAACAAAGTAGTAAAGTGCCGGCTTTGAAGTTGTGTTTTTTGAAAAGTATGGATTTCTACTTGATATTACAAACAAAAAAGTTTGCATTTTTGTTGCCTCGTTTTAAGATATTAATAATTTTATGTAAAAAGTCTTGTTTTCAAAATTCCTTTATTTACAATTCCCCATAGTGTTTTTGTTGTTACTATTGTCTTACTCTCAATGTTATATATTTTTGTTGTTATTGATATTATTGTCAATATATTTTGATATTTAATAGAGATGGCTGCGTGAGTGGCGTTTGATCACCTATGTTCACGAGGGCGACCAATTTACCAGAAAAGAATAAAAATTAACACTCAATTCCAGCGAAAAAATAGGACTTTCTAATAATTTACCAAACTCACGTGATGGTTTTACATCTTATACTAATTTGCCCGTGCCGAGATAGTCACGCCTATATAATAACTGTTTTCAATCACGTACTTTTGGCATTCAACTTTTTTTTTACCAATGCGTTTGACGTTTAATATTTTTTTGAAATTAAACTGACTATCGTAATAATAAACTGACTATCGTAAATAATAATGTTTGCGAATAAACTGTTTCACGCGCCCATCTCTATTGCCGTTATTTTTGTGCTTGTTTTTATGTTTTGTTTTTCAGTGGTGTTTTTTGCTGTTTTAAAATTTGAAGTTTTTGTAAAGTGCGTATTGTGTTTTGCATTAAATAAAGTAATCGGTATAAGGTAATTGGAAAACCGATTAAACAGTCAAATTAAATAAGAACAAATTTAATATTTTTAGGAATAAGCCCCAAAACTATTTTTTTATCGCGCCTAGAACTATACAACTTTATGAGAAATACCGCTTTAAATGATTGGAAGGATAAACTCAATTTTCTTAAAATGAAAACCATTAAGCGTATAAACCCCAGAGTTTTTTTCAACCAAACGTTTGATACTTTATTAAACAGTTTAAATCTCGATATAGTAAATGTAAAAGGTACCATGATCGTTTTTTGGAATTAAATACTGAATGGCTAAATGCTTCTATCTCATTTGTTCCTCCACCAAATAAACGAGGTCGCAAGGAACTTGCATTTGAAGATTGCAGTGCGAAAACTAAATCAAAGAAAACTAGAAGCATAAGAGATAGTATTGTATTGCCAGTTTTGACTCATGCTACACAAATGAGTTTAAGAGCTTCTGGAAATGTTGAGGCAGCAAAGCTAGTTAAAGAAATATCATCGTCAACACCTACAAGGGCTGCAAAATAGAGAAAGCTTTAAGCAGGCTAAACCAAAACAACTAAGTACAGAAGAAGCACTTAGCGTTTTAATAGAAGCAAAATGAACTCGACATAGTTATAATATGATAAGAAGGGTGGCTCCGAACAAATTTCCTTCGTATACTAAAGTTCAACAAGCAAAGCAAAGGTGTTATCCCAAACGAGATCAAGTTAAATTTTGTGAAACTTCAGCACAAGTTAGCCTTCAAGGACTTTTAAATCACACGGTTTGAAAGACTAGTTATGCTGCCAAAATGTTATATTTTAACAGAAAAAAAATTATCAAACTTAACCTTGTTTTCAAAGTGGGGTTTTGATGGAAGCTCCGGACATAGTTCGTATAAACAGGCTTTTTATAGTTCTAATACAAGCGACTCTTCAGTGTTTATAACATCCATCGTACCACTTAAACTTGTTAGTGGAAATGAAGTAGTTTGGAAAAATCCTCATCCTTCATCAACAAGATTTTGTAGGCCTTTAAAGATAGAATACACCAAAGAAACAACAAGTGTATCTAATTTAGAAAAAATTAGGGTCGAGGATGAAAAAAAAAATCTTGAAGAAACGTTAGTTTTAGTTGGAGAAAATTCCTTAAAGGTTCATCACGATTTGTTTTTAGTAATGATAGATGGAAAAGTGTGCAACGCAATAACGGGTACGAATTCCACGCAAAGGTGTTATGTATGTAAGTAAGATGTTAGCGAAGTTAGAACACACTTTAGAGTTTGGGCTATCAATACTACACGGGTGGATTCGATTTTTTGAGTGCCTTCTCCACTTATCGTATACAATTCCAATTAAAAAATGGCAAGCACGATCAGATGAGGACAAAAAAATTGTTGCTGAAACAAAACTACAAATTCAGAAAGAGTTTCGTGAAAGAACAGGTTTAATTGTTGACCAGCCAAAGCCGGGCCTGGCAACTCTAACGATGGAAACTCCGCTAGACGTTTTTGTAAAAATGCTGAAATATCAGCTGAAATAACAAAAGTGGACCTAACACTAATTAAAAAAATGCACGCAATACTAATTGTTGTTTCACGTGGTCACGAGATTAATTTGGAAAGTTTTCGTAATTTCGCTCACAACACAGCAAAGTACTTTGTTGAAATATATCCCTGGTTTTGCATGCCTTCCACATTACATAAATTTTTAATTCACGGCCCGGAGATAGTACAACACGCGCTTTTACCAATAGGAGAATTATCAGAAGAAGCTCAAGAAGCAAGGAATAAAGACTTTAAAAACTACAGAGAGCACTATGCTCGAAAATGCAGCCGGGAAAAGTCGAATGAAGATATTTTTAATAGATTTCTATTAAGTTCAGACCCATTTATATCGAGCATTAGCAGGTAATATGAACAAAAAAAAAAAAGAAAATTTATCGAAGTCAAAATTAGATCTATTAATATTACCAAAAATTTCTCAAGAAAATCGTGATGATGACAACAATGAGAGTGATAATAATGATGATGGTGATAATGATGATAGTGATGATGATGATGATAATGATGATAATAATGATGATGATGATACAGATGACAGTAATTGTAATGATGATAAAGACTATGATAGTTCAAGTGATGAATAAGTAATAGAGAATATTCAAATAAACTACTTTAATTAAATAAAAAAAATAAAAATCCATTAAAAAACGTTAGAAGTTTTGTTTTTTTTTTGCCTAATTAGGGTATTGTTAATACAAAAAAAAATATTATCTCATTAATTGCACCCTTCCTTGAATTAATCTCCATTTTAGGTATAATCGAACCCACTGTGCGCTGTGGCGAAATACCACACAAAAAACTGTGGTAAACACGCGTGATAAATTTATCAGCAAAAAAACAACTGACTGTTCTGCCGTCAAAAAATGTATTTTGTGTTAACTATTGGAAAAAACTTAAAAATTAATAAAAAATATCGAAAAATCCAGTTTACAACAAAATCATTCGTAATTTTGCACTAAAAAATTTGTAATTTTTTCTTTTTCTGTAAATTTTGACATTTTTCTTAAATTAAAATAATTTTTGATACATATGTGTCAAACAACAAAAATCAGCTGATTTATAAATTTACCATACATTATAAAAAGACACTGACGCTTTGTTGCGAACAAATCGTAGTAAATATAAGACGATGTAAATATAACACCAGGAATGAAAACCGCTTATGAGTTTTTGGTGGTAATTATACAATACAGAATCCCTTCGTTCACGAGATTAGTTAAAAATGAGTTTCAGAAAAAAAAATTAGCAGAACAGCAAAAATAAAACTGTTAATCTTACAACATCTTAGTTATATTTATGTTAAATTTTAGTTATTTAAAAAAAGCAAAAACTTTTGATAAATGTTTGTAGACAAAAAAACAGCAAACAGAAACTAAATCTATTTCGGGAATTTTCTAGGTTCCCATCATCAGAACACGTTTTGAAAGAAGTGACAATCCCATGCAAAACATCAAACATTCATATAAACTAGTTTTCTCACTAAATGAGAACTAATATATGAGCTCGAAGTTAAAGAAAGAAGTGACAATCCCATGCAAAACATCAAACATTTATATAACCCAGTTTTCTCACTAAATGAGAACTAATATATGAGCTCGAAGTTAAAGATTATCTCTATTGATCAAAAATAAATTGAAAACTTTTTTTTTGCTGATTATAGCAGAATAATTTGCTACTTTCAATTGTGTTAAATTTAGCTGAAATATAACTAAAGTATTTAAGATTCAACAGTTTTATTTTTGCTATACTTTTCTTACTAATTTTTAGCACAAAAAATTTGGCTAATTTTAGCGCTTTTTCTTTGCAACATCATTTGAACTAATTTTTAGTACTTTTAGCAAACAATTTTACTATTTTTTTTCTATTAGAGTAACATTAAAAATAGAGCTATTTTATAATACAAAAAAAAAGTTTCTAGTGTCCGATCGAGTTCTGCCAAAAAGTGATGTTCGGCCAAATTTCGGCCACATTTGAGTACTTAAGTACATTTTCAGTTTAAATTCTTTAATTTCGAGTACAAACACAATTATTTGTGTTACATTCGTTATATAATTTAGTAAAAAATAAAAAAAGTTCAAACATTGCCATTATTTTTTTCAACAGACGTCATAAAATAATTGAACTCATTATTTAATATTTTTGAACAAACATTTCTAAATTGGCTTGTTTTTAAATTAACTCATGTTTAAATATTTATTGTTTTACTTTCAAATCTCGTTGTCAAAATCAACCAAAAGTCACGTTTTATTCAAATTAAAAAGTAAGTTAAAAAGTTCGGCTACGACTTCGTCCGAACATTGCAAATTTAGCAAAAAAAAAAAAAATTCAACGTATTAAATAAATGTGAACATTTTATATAAATAAGAAAATTATTACTTTTCAATGCCAAAAAATTCGCTTCTCTATTTTATAATAGGGTAGAAAAACTAAAGATACACGATTTTTGGAAAAAATATGTTTTTCAGTTGAGAAAAAAGTAAATTAAAAATAAATCAATTTGAAAAAATAACTTTTATTTTTGCCCGAAAAAATAAAAATCAAAAAATAACTTTTATTTTTGCCCGAAAAAATAAAAATCAAACAATAACTTTTATTTTTGCTCGCAAAAATAAAAATCAAAAAATAACTTTTATTTTTGCCCGAAAAAATAAAAATCAAAAAATGACTTTTATTTTTGCTCGAACAAATAATAATCAAAAATAACTGTTATCATCTGACTTTTATGAAAAAAGGAATAATTATTACGGTCCCTGGTATAAAATAATAAGTAGAATTCACCATGTTTTTTCTGGGTATGCTATCTAAGTGGGGATCGGGGGTATAATTGGCTCAAGAGGGTCTGATCTGTTTTTATCAGCCCTCAAACTCGCCTCCAGGCGGATTATTTTAAATTGGTCATAAGTGCGCTAAATGTGTTTTTTGTAATTCGATAGAAAACTAAATTTACAAAATATTTTGTGCAGTAATTTTTATGTGCATGACACTATTTGGAAGCTAAAAAGCGTTAAAGTTAAAATTTCGTAAAATTTCAAAAAATACATATTTTAAAATAAACGCAATTTTCAAAATCTTAAAAACATGTTTTTTTTTGACTAGAAACCATTGATACCTAACACAAAGTAAGATTGAAGCTTTTTTCGCGTTTTTCGAAAAACGAAAATCGCCATATCTTCTTAAGTAAAACCACAAAAGTGTAAATTATTTACTGTTGTGATATCTTTGTAAGAGGAATAATTTATGACTAAAGTTATTAATTTTTATGGATTAGTTTTTGAGATTCACTCGTAACCTATTTTTGCAAATATCGCCTAAAATAAACAACGACAAAAATTTTTGTAGAAGAATATATTGTTTCAAGTGATATAAATGTCATTGCAAAAAAAGCTTAGGCCGGTTTGAGGTTTAAGTGAAGCAAGAGTTTTCTATTAATGTGTTGCTGTCGTTGAAAATGGTGGCGAAATATGAAGTTTACCCCCCAAAGACATGAACTGGTGTCGCCACTGTTTAAATGATTACTTGATTGATTTTTTATTCATTATTTTGGTCAATTGCCTTCTAACAATGGTTTTTATTATTTAAGATTTCTATGGCATACTTTTTGTTTGCTATTATTAATCTTGATGTCCTTTATTCACTTCAAAACAATTACGTCTAAAGAATTTTTTTTAATTCTTACACTTAAACCTTTTAAAATAATAGAGGGTGAAATTAAAGACAAATGAATTTTATTAATTTTTAAATAAATAAGGATTTTTAAATAAAAATTTCTTCATATGTATGGCATGAGTTCTTTTAGACATCACATATGAGTTGACCGAGGGTCCTCCAAATTGATTAATTTTTTGTGCCTATGAAGCTTTTAACACATCTACAAACCATGAAAAATAGCGATATTTTTAAAAATAAAAGTTATGTTTTTTCGACCTTTAATTGTGCAATTTAAAACGTGGTTATATGAATGTTTGATGTTTTGCATGGGATTGTCAATTCTTTCAAAACGTGTCCTGATGATGGGAACATAGAAAATTCCCGAAATAGATCTATCAACACATTCCTGAAGGTGGTCAATTAATAAATTTGAAAACAAAATCTATAGATTATTTGTTAGGACAATATCCTAATAAAGAAATATAGAGTATGGACTCGAACTTGATTTTCATTGCACAATTAAAGGTTGAAAAAACATTATTTTTATTTTTAATACAAATTATATCAAACTTGTGAAAAAGACAAAGTAGTACGGTATTGTTTACTCACCTTTACACCTTGTTTGAAAAAAAAAAACAACAACAAACAAACAAGTGTGAAAATAAAAAGGAGAATATAAATAAAAAGCGTGTATTGTATATCTACCAAAGGTAGAGCTTGCTCATAACAAACAAGTTTTCAATTTATTTTTGATCAATGGTGATAATCTTTAACTTCGAGCTCATATATCAGTTCTCATTTAGTGAGAAAACTGGATTATATAAATGTTTGATGTTTTGCATGGGATTGTCACTTCTTTCTTTAACTTCGAGCTTATATATTAGTTCTCATTTAGTGGGAAAACTAGGTTATATGAATGTTTGATATTTTGCATGGGCTTGTCACTGCTTTCAAAACGTGTTCTGATGATGGGAACCTAAAAAAATTCCCGAAATAGATCTATCAACACATTCCTGAAGGTGGTCAATTAATAAATTTGAAAATAAAACCTATAGATTATTTGTTAGGACAATATCTACAATACAGAAATATAGAGTATGGCATCGAACATGAATAATTTTCATTGATTTTTTACTATAAAGAAATTTTAAAGACATGAGGGCGGAAATAAATGCTTCTTATGTGTTCTTTTATTAAAAAAAAAAAAACTAAAAATTTTATTTGTTAATGTTTCTACATGCATTTTTTTAAAAAATATTTTTATTTTTTTATTTTCAGGTATGTTTATAAAATCTAGAATGCAGTTTACATTTGACTTGTTAAAGTAAGTTAACTTTTTGAATTTTATCTTTGAAATAAAAAAACTTGGGCTAGTTAAACCGGTAACGATTTTTGTTTGTCTGCCATAAAAAAATACATTTTTGAACATGCTTTATTTAAAATCGTTATTTTTTAAGAAAACGCACTTCAATTAACTGAAACTTGGTTGCTATTGATTAAACATATTTGAATGTTTTTATCTGAATTTAATTAAGATTTGTCACAGACTCCACATATTGAAGCTATAAAAAATAAGTAAAATATTTTTAGTTTTGTACATTTTCCCCTAAAACTATTAAAGAAAGTACCCCGACTTCTTTTTCATAAATTAAGTAAACTATTATGTTTGCTAAAGATACACATTAAACTTTTGGATCTTCTTTTCGCTGTAGATTTTTTATTAACAAAATCGTGCAAAATAAGAAAATACATTATAAAATTTGCCCTGTGGCGATGTCTCAACATAAACGCAAAGTTGTCTACACTGAACGTAAAAACTATACGTCAATCTGGTAACGTTCTGAAATAGAGACAGAGGAGATTAGAAAAATAAACCAAAATATAAAAATAGAATATTTGTGTTTGTTAGTGTTGGTCTCTTCTGAGTATAATATACAATAACATAAAAGCTAATAGGAAAGAAAACTGAAATTTAGCTGCATTATAACATTCGAGGCCATACTTGGGTGTGATCGCTAAACGGTCATGACTTGGTATTGTTACGTTTCGCAGGTTTCATTCTTATAGCTGCAGGTTGTTGAAAAATTTGTCATATAGAGACAATCTGACAATTATAAGAGACAAATAATAATACAATTTAAATGGAAAATCACTGATGACGCCTAGTCTGATTTGAAAATCAATAGTGTTTATTATTTTTACAGAAAACGTTTATTCTTCTTAACCTCAACCTTTCTAAATTAAATTTGTCAAATGCATATTAATTAAAAATTAATTGCGACTGTCTATACGACGTTAAAATAACACTGTAAGAAATTTTAACTTTAAATACATACATAGGGAATAATTTCATATCGTTCTTGTAATATATCAATTAAAAGTCATTGTTCATAATTTTTAAATGTTACAAAAAAGTTGCGTTAACTATTATTTTTAATTTTTTATTATTTTATAAAACATTTATCAAAAATTTTAATTTCATAAAAAAAAATGTTTTGCAAATATTTCTTTAACTATAGCTAACTTTAAAAATCTAAGGACATATTCGTCATCTGCGTCCAATAGTCTTTTAGAAATGATAGGTCTCAACCCCGATGCTTCAAATTTTTCTGATTTTGTTGAACTGTGTAAATAAAAGTTAACGTGCATGTTTCATATATATTTTTTGTCTCTCAAAAACTCTTTGCTATGGTATTCCATTTGTCAAAAATTTTCTTTGAAATAATACGAAATTAACAGAAAAGTTTTTAATTGGAAAACAATTAAAATTCGTTTAATTTTAACTTATATCTTTATATCTTTATAACTTCATACAATTCTTTGGAAATCCGCACTACTATTTTGTTTCACATTCCAAATAATAATGAAAATTTAAATATAAATCAATGGATTGGAAAATTAGACGTGATTTCAATATGACTAATATACAATTGAAGGGCTTATTGTAAAAACTTGATAAGCCACATTTAAATTTTAGTTTGTTTTTGCCTTTTAAAGGTTAAAAAAATGCAAGCAATATGACTTTTGCAGGACCTTTATACTCTAGGTACATGCAATAAGTGTTTAAGCAAGACTTCTATCAAATTATAATCAAGAAAACAGCGAAAATCCATAAAACAGTAAATGTGGTTTATCAGGTTTTTAAAATAAGCTCTTTAATTATATGTAAAAGTGATAGAATATTTTTCTTGTTTCTACAATATATGTATATGTATGTTTATATATATGTATTTATCAAAGAAGATAAATTAGATTTTTTACTTTTTTATATTTTATAGTTTCATATTTTTTGTATTTGGAATTTCCGATTTTGAGCATTAAAATAGTTTTTTTCTAAGGATTTTTGGACTTTCATTCCTTTATTTAAATCTTCTGACTTAAAGTTAATTTTTTTTATCGAATGAAATATTATTTATAATTAACTTTGCACTTTTGTTTTTAAGCGTAGATTTTCCAATTTTTTTACTTTCACTTTTTTTTTTACAATATTTTTTTTCCCCCTGCCAATACATTGAATTTTGGTTTTTCTTTTGTCTTTTCTGATAATTTTATGTACAAGTGATAGATTTTTTTAATTTTTACCATATATGTATATATAATTATATATAAAAGTTATAGAATTTGTTTGGTGTTATTGTATCATATGTACTTATAAAGGGTCTGACAAATAACTTTTTTTTTTTGAACTCCTGAAACAATTGGACTTTGTATGGCGTCATACCAAGGTCTTTATGCAAAATTCGTCTCAATGATGTCTCCGAAATGTTCAATTGTTGAGAACGACGGTGAATTGATGTTGATGGCGCTTCACGCACACTTTCTGCCATAGCAGCAATATTCTCGGGTGTACGCACTGTTTTTGGCTTTTCACGCTTTGGTTTATCGATGAGGATGCCAGTTTCTTTCACTTTTTTCACAAGATAACGAACATACGGACCATATTCGTTCAGCGGAAGGATAAAACTAATTATCTGTCAAATCAGACATGAGCTAAGTGTTACCATTCACGAAATAAGCACTAGTTGAAAAAAAAAAACGTTAGATGGCGGACCCTTTATTTATATATTTATACATGGAAGTATATATGATCTCATATTTATCTATATCAAGTATATATGATAAGATAAAAAAAGATTAACTTATATATAACATGATATATAACAACATATACCAATATAGCGCTGTATTAAACATTGTCGTTTAAATAAATAAACGGATTTTTTATATACCGCCGGCTAGATTTTTGTTCCTTTATATTAAAAAAAAAAGAAAAACAATAATAATAATAATAATTTAACAATGAAACTGCAAATTATTCAAGTTCGAGGCTATACTCTATATTTCTTTATTAGGATAGTTTTTCTTTTCAAATTTAATAATTTACTACTTTCAGGAATGTGTTGATAGATCTATTTCGAGAATTTTTCAGGTTTCCATCTTCAGAACTCTATCGATTATTTGCTAGGACAATATCCTAATAAAGAAATAAAGAGTATGGCTGCGAACTTGAATAATTTTCATTAGACAATTAATGAAAAATTATATCAAACTTGAAAATAATTTAACTTTAAAATTTAGTTAAAATTGCTTAAAAAAATAAAAAATAATTAATTTAAATCGCTTCCTTTTTAACGTTTTGCTGTTAATTTGCTTCGAAACTATAAAAATCCTAATTCAGTACTTTATAAGAGTACGGTGGATAGTGTTTAATGTTGACTTGTCAAATACAAAATAAAATTGAAAGTAACCTTTTGACGAAAAAACTAAGAAATATGCTATAAAAATATGCATTTTAAGTAAAATAAGAAAAAATATGTAATAAAAATATGCATTTGAAGTAAAATAAGCATAAATATGCAATAAAAATATGCATTTTAAGCAAAATAAGAAAAAATATGCAATAAAAATATGCATTTTAAGCAAAATAAGAAAAAATATGCAATAAAAATATGCATTTTAATCAAAATATGCAAAAATATGCACTAACAAATCGATGCCATTTTAACTCAAATTCGTTGATTCAAAATTACATTTTTTTTTACCATATTATTAGACTTAAAGAAACAAACAAAACTTGCATTTGAATGAATTTACAGTCCTTGCATATTATATATGAAGATATATAACTATTTTTATCTGGGTCAGAAGTTCTCTATATTCACCCACTCAGCAGTACATGTGAAAAACGAATTTTAACATTTGCTTAGAACACAACGGATTTAAGTTCTCATATACCCTTTGTGCTCCAAGCGAAACAGGCATTTTAATAAGAAGTGCTAGAATTGGTCGTAATATCTCGCCACCGGATGCGAATTCCACATTGAGCCCTTGTGATTTAATTTACTAATATGTGGTCATATATTGAACTGTATATATGTGATCATATATAACCCCATATATGTTCATAAAAGTAAACATTTGGTTCAATTCAGTGACAGACATAAACAATTGGCCCGAACATAGTACAACTTCAAAATGGTTTTTATCCGATATTTGCATTTCCTGTTTTTCTCATTCAGGATACAATCAAAGAGTATATACAAATAGACAAACTACACTTTGCACGCCTCTTGCAAGCAAATAACAACATTTTTTTTACACTAAACAATGATGGCAACATGCTGATAAAAAAAAAAAATGTTGCTTAAAACACTCACTTTTATTTTGCTTATATTTTGTTATTTTCTATAAAAAAAAAGAATAGCGGTATTCATTCTTGGTAGTAAATAACCCTTGTAGATCTGGTTAATGGTGTACGTTTGATAAATTATCAGAATTTACCAGCACCAGCAAAAAAATGTATTATACTAAAATGTACCACGATGTGAGGAAACACCACACAAAAAACTGTGATAAACACGCGTGATAAATTTATCAGCAAAAAAAATAAAAGCAGCTGGCCGTCAAAAAATGTTTTTTTGTGTTAACTATTGGAAAAACTTAAAAATTAATAAAAAAATCGAAAATATCAGTTTAAAACGAAAGCATTTTGCAGTAACTAATTTGTAGTTTTTTCTTTTTCTGTAAATTTTATCATTTTTCTTAAATTAAAATAATTTTTGATACATATTTGGCAAACAACAAAAATCAGCTGATTTATAAATTGACCATACATTAAAAAAAGACTCTAACGCTTTGTTGTGAACAAATCGTAGTAAATAACACGAAGTAAATATAACACCAAGAATGACAACCGCTAATATATTTTAATTTTATTCCCCTTAGTTTAAACGAGCTTAAGATCATTTATTTATTAATTATTTATATCCAATATTTCGTCTTCACATTGTTTGACTTCTTCAGGGAACAATTATTACAATTTGAAAAACTTGTTTTAATAATTAAAAACTTATATACATATGGTATGTATAAAACTTATACAGTAAAACCCGGTTAAGACGAGCTCCGAGGGACCAAAAAAATTAGTTCGTCTTAAGCGAGGTTCGTATTAAGAGGGTTTTTTTTTAACGATAAAAAATATGTATTTATTAAAACAAAAACAAGATTTTTACATAAATAAAAAATAAAATTAGCATTTCATGCTCACAATTAAAAATTAAATTAAAATTCTTCATTAAAAAAAAAAAAAAATCTGTTATTTTTTTCTGAATGACTGAATTAACGATTTCATTCGTTATAAGTTTTTCTATTACCAAAATATGATTGTCATCTTCTTCGGCACACGATTTTGTTCGAATATAACACTTGACAAATTTTCAACATCGGCAGGATTAACAATTTCCAATATTTCTTCACCTGATAAAGTATGTGACGTCAAAACGTAAGCATCTATATCTAGAAAGTCATCCACGGATATGAAATTCATATTAGGTCTGTCCCATTAAACGGATAAAGAGTGTACTAAACATGGTAATTTGTATGAAAACGAGTTTTTGGGACTGCTTAAAACAGTTCGTAATAACCGGGGGTTCGTATTAACCGAGTACGTATTAAAATATGTATTTTATATGAAAATTGTTGCCAAAACGTCGGGACTTTTAAATTAGTTCGTATTAACCGAGGGTTCGTCTTAACAGTGTTCGTCTTAAGCGAGTTTTACTGTATACATATGACATGTATATAACTTATATAAGTTTTTAATTATTAAAACAAGTTTTTCAAATTGTAATAATTGTTCCCTGAAGAAGTCACCCAATGTGAAGACGAAATATTGGAAATAAATAATTAATAAATAAATGATCTTAAGCTCTTAATTGTAAAGGAAAATGCTATAAAAAAAACTACTAAATATTTTCTCAAATTTCTTTTTTATTTGAAAGTACAATCCTTCCGGTTAATAATGGAAAATAATTTCATTCAAATGGCTGCCTCGGCTGGCCATGCAGTATGAGCTTCATCTGGAAAGATGATTTTTTTTTGGCAAAATCGGCATCGGAAAATAAAACGTTAGATGGCGGACCCTTTATCTTACTGATTTTATCATAAACAAAGGGTCCGCCAAATAACTTTTTTTTTTAACTCTTGAACCAATTGGACTTTGTATGGCGCCATACCAAGGTCTTTATGCAAAATTCGTCTCAATGATGTCTCCGAAATGTTCCAATTGTTGAGAACGACGGTGAATTGATGTTGATGGCGCTTTACGCACACTTTCTGCCACAGCAGCAATATTCTCGGGTGTACGCACTGTTTTTGGCTTTTCACGCTTTGGTTTATCGATGAGGATGCCAGTTTCTTTCTCTTTTTTCACACGATAACGAACATACGGACCATATTCGTTCAGCGGAAGGATAAAACTAATTATCTGTTAAATCAGACATGAGCTAAGTGTTACCATTCACGAAATAAGCACTAGTTGAAAAAAAAAACGTTAGATGGCGGACCCTTTATTTCAATTTATATAATTATTTTTTAAAAACATGGTATAAATTAATTTAAACCTTTGCAACATGTTTTCATTTGCTCGGTGAGAGGTTACGAACAATGGAAACCCTCTGATACAATAAATGATCGCAAATTTGTTGCACAGTGTAATTAAATGTGTTTTTACGCATTTATGCGGTTTTCTTAAATACGTACGTTTCTTTTTAATATCGATCACATTCGAGTTTTATTCAAACCATTGTCTAAGCGTTGGGTGTCTTCCCCTTGCAATTGCTTACCTAATAATGCACCTTTTTTTCTAAGTGTAGTTCTTACCTACATCATCAACATTAATAAAAAGAAAATATAATCATTTAAAGTCTTATTAGAAGGTAATTCGTTATCAATTGAAGCAGTATTTTAACGTATGATTAAGATTGTTTTAATTTATGGATCGACTGCGTCTAATTTTTTAATCTTTTTTGTTTTTTTTAACAAATAAATGTATGGGCGTGCTACATAGACAACTTTAGTAAACCAGTATAATAAATTTAAATAATATTGAATTAATATTTGTTATAGAAAATAATAACAAAATGCAATTTCATAATAAAAGTTGTTCATCCGAATAAATCTATAATTATATATTTATTTTTTTTACCTTATTGTTGGTGTAATTAATAACAACCACCAGCTGTTTTTTTTTTCTTCTGTTGAATATACAGACTTTTTTTATGTTTTATATATATTTCTGTTAGTGGATTTTTAATTGTTTAAACATTTTTTTTTTTTGTATCTCATGCGATTGAAATTGGAAATATAAATTTAATTCTTTTTTTATTTAATTTTTTTAATTTTATTCATAAAAAAAACTCCTTAAAATAAAAATTACTTCCGTAATTCGGTAGAAAGAAAATTGAACTGTCAAAATAAATTTCTTTTATTTGACAATTCTCTTTTATGCACAGTTGTGGTGAATTGTAGCTTTTAAAATGGTAGTATTTGAAATGGTAATAAACTTAGCTGTGTTTAATTAGCAGGTTTATGTCTAGACTAGACTACTGGGTTATTGTGATTGAAGGGGTTAGGGCGTTCATGATGAGTTTTATAGCGTGTTAAAGATAGTTTAGGCAGCAATATTTACCCAGCAAAAAATTTCCAAAAAGGTAAGCGGGTTTGTAATCAAGCATTTTGGGCAGAACGCATTCCTTACTACACTCAAAAAAAAAAGTTTGTAAAGTCAGCAAAAAATTTTGCTGAGTCAGCAAAATTTTAGTCAGGAGGATGCTTGCAAAAAAGTTGCTAATGTCAGCAAAATCTTTTGCTGAAAATCAGCGAGCTGATTTTTAGCAACAAAATTTGTAGATTCAGCAAAAGTTTTGCTAACACTTAGTAGATTAGAAATAAAAAAGCATTGCTAAAAATTAATAAATTTTTTGCTAAATTTTCGTAGACTGAAAAAAACGCAAAAAATTTGTAGAAAAATTGTAATTTAGTTAATATATTTGCTGAAAATCATAAAACATATTTTTGTGATTCTTTTAAAAATAATTTACAATAATTACGAAATATAAAAATTTTCATTTTCCCACATTGACAACATGAATTAATTTAATATCTGAAAATATATAGAAATAAATATATATAACATAACAAAAATTGTCTTTCAATTACTTACATCAATGGTTGTCTAAATGATGCTATCGCAACTGCCGAAGATAATTATAGAAACGAAAAAATAAACAAAAACAAACGAAACGAAAAAAACAACCCTTTTTGCAATAAGAAAAGGAAGCATAAAAAAATCTACCTAAGATGTGTGTCTTTGTCTTTCACTTTACTCTGTCTACATTTCTGTATATGTTTGTTTGCAATTTGACCACACATATAAACATTTAGTTTAAATAAATAAATATTTTATTTTGTCTTTTATTTAATTAATAGACAATTATTTTCACAAGCCGGTGACAACGCAAAATTTAAGTTGTTTTAATCCTCAATTTTGTTTTATGTATGAAAAAGAGATACAAAAACTTCCATTGTTGATTTTTTTATATGTCTTATTAGAGTTGTACTTTTTAGTATCATTTTCCTCTTCTCTACTACATCTTGACATGCCGCGACATCTACTTCATTCTGCGTATATCTTTCAATCTGGTTGCCGTATACACTATTAATGTGCTTATCAGCACAATTTTTTTTTAGCAAAATTAATTAGTAAAACATTAGTATATTAGTAAAGCATTAGTATTAAACAGTTAAGTGCTGAATAAGTATAACAAAAATTTTAGCTGAAAACTCGATTTTAGCAAAAAATTTTGCTAACAAATAGTATACCTGATTTACAAGACGTTTTACTAACTTTTCTACTAACTTATTTTTTTGAGTGTAGATTACCTACTCTATTCTTTTAACAGGGCGTGAGACTAAAATAATTGATTCTTTAGAATTGATTATTTTTTTTACCGAAGAACCATTTACTTTATATTTTTAAGAACTACATACATTTTTCAATAAAGAAATAGTTCCATTGTAAAACTACGAAGTACTTACACAAAAAAAAAAATAAATAAATAGTTCCCTAGAAAAAATAAGAAGTACTTACATTTAAAAAAATAAGTAGTTCCATAAGTAAATTCAACTTTTACTCACACGTGATTCTCCTAGTCACTCAAATATAACGATCAAAACTCATACGGAAATAAAATCCTAAAAAGTGAAACATCGAATTGTTATGATAACATGGGTTTGTTATAATTTTGGAGCTATAAACCACGAAAATATAAATTTTTCAAAAAAAAGAACAATTCAAAATTGAAAAACAAAAATATGACTCACTCACTCACGATAACGTCAGTAATTTCAACTTCCACTCACAATTTTCTGCTCACGTGCGCTTCCCTAATTTATACCTAACCGCAGTTTAACAAAATTTAGGCAACATGCAATTTCTGTTTTTAATATTATTTTCCTGCAAATAAAAATTAGTTTGAAAAAATATGAGATAAATTCTTTAAAATTGAATAACTTCTTTTTTCAAAATTAGGAACTACTTCCAATAACGTCCTTTTATTAAGAAAAAGTATATGATTACTTCTTGAGTACAAAAAGTTATACATATAAGTTAATAACATTGTTATTTTCTTTTAAGTAAATAATTACTTTGTTATTGAGTTCATGCTTTCTGGTTTAAATTTAAAGAATTGATTACAATACTACTTGCTTTTTTGATTCTATCGTTGGAATGAGTTTGGTATTGCAGTTACTAAATTTGGCAATGAGATATGTAAGCAAGTGTGGGCATCACCTTCTTTTTGGAATGTGTAATTTTTTCCTGGGTATCTACTTGATTATGGCTAATTCACATCCCTTTTTATGAGCTATTTCAAAAATGTTCCACACCTGTTAACCAGGGATGTTATCCCGACCTAATTGAAATACCGTTATGCGTAAAATACCGTTACCTATCTATATAACTAAAATACCAATATCCTTTAAATACAGTTACCGAAATAACTAAAATATCGTTATCGCTAAAATACCGTTACTGAAGGAATTCAAATAGCGTTATTCTTAAAATACCGTTACCGAAATAGTCTGACAAAATCAGAAAAAATAATCGCTGTAAATAGATATATATTTTCCCAAAGCTAGATCATAAACTAGCTGGTCATTTAAGTTCGGGTAAATTGGGGCTAAAATTATCGATGTGCATCGACATTACTTGAAGAAGTGAGATAACGTTATCCTTAGAATACCGTTACCGAAATAACTGAAAAACCGTTATCCCTAAAACAACGTTACCCCTAGAATACCGATACCGAAATAGGGAAAATACCGCTGACGCTAAAGAACCGTTACCGTAATAACTGAAATATCGTTACCCTTAACACACCGTTACCGAAATACACGAAAATAGCATTACGCTTACCGATACCCGCATCGAATCGGTTACCATCAATGCTGTTAACTCATTATTGACAAAATGTACCTTGTCCCAGTACTTTTAAATGTCTACCAGTATATATTTTTACTGAATAATTGAGTAATTTATTCAACAATTTCACTTTAATCAACACTTTCACTACAATCAGGAACAAATTTTTTTTTTAAGGTTTTTATCCAGAATTGCCAAGTTATTTAAAAATATAAAAAAGAAAAATTTTAGAATGTTATGATGAGAAAATATATTTCTTTTCTAATTATTAGTTCATCGAATGCATGCAATTTTTAAAATCTGAACGATCTGACCATAAAGCTTTCAAAAAGCACAAAGTCAAAATATTCCAAAATGTGTTCCGTTTTTACTCAAAACATAAATAATGGCTGGTTTATATTAAAATACTACTACACTTATAAAAATTATAATCACGACGAAAAAAGTTGCGATATAATCGTATATATCTATATATATATATATATCTGTATATATATATATCTGTATATATATATATCTGTATATATATATTAGGGTTGTCTTTCGTTGTATGGGCGAAAAATAAAAACGAGATTTTGACTGTACACCCCTCTTAAAATATTTGTTTGGGTACAAAAATTCACCATGCAAAAAATTAGAGTTCTAGCATAACGGGAAGATGTCCCGCATCGCCCTTGAAAATCGGGCCCCTTGGAAAAATGGGCATAATTAAAAAAAATTACAAATTTTTTTTCTTCAAAATTAAAAAAATATAAATAATTTTTGTGTTGGGTTTAATCATAACTACTCAGATAAAAAATATTACTTTCCCAGAAAATCGCTAACTTACCCTAACTTTGTGTCAAAAAAATTAATAAATATTTTGGGGGTACCTCAAAGTGACTTTTTTGCATTTTTGAAAATTTTATTCAACAAAAATCAAAAACCTAGTGTTTGCTGTCAAGTATTTCATTAAGCACATTTCAAGTATTAAATAAGCCAGGTATTACGCATATCCGTTGGCAAATTTTTTTTTTTAGGGCATTTTGATTCTCGGGGATTTCAAGGTTTTTTTTTATTTTTATACATTTTTATTTTAAAACAAGGTTTTAATAATATTTCATCAATATTTTTGTATATGCCTTTTTATATGATTGTAATAACTTTATTTAAAAATACTATATTTTCTGTTGATAGTTAACCCATGTTAACCTGGGGTCAAATATGACACACGTAAGAAAAATACAGCTTTGTGGCAAAATTTATAAATAAAATAAAGAAAGGAATAATTCAATTTATATTTATTCTAAAAAAAATTTCGTTAACCGTTTCTAGTCTTCGAGTAGGTCAATTAAGTAAAAATTAGAACTTAAAACTTTTCCATAATAATAATTTTGAGGGAAAAAATTTACACTATTAAATTAAAAATAAGTTTTTCGAAAATACTCCTGAATATGTACAAAAAAATCAATTTTATTATGAATACAAATATCTGAATTTATAATAAATAATTAATTTTAATTGATTTTAAAATGTAAATAAATTACAATTAGAAACATAAACAAAAATTTATTTTATGTCATCTTTGTGATTTTTGACTCTTTAAAATACGAGGGTCAATTGTGACCCCATGAAAACACAGGTTAACTATGAACACGAAAAATTATACTTTATAATAAAGTTATTACAATTATATAAAATAGCATACATAATAACATTGATGAAATATTACAAAAGTCTTTTTTTTTAAAAAAAAGTCTATACAAATTTAAAAAAAACGTTGAAATCCGCTAGAATCAAAATGCTCTAACAAAAATTTTTGCCAACGGATATCCGTAATACTTGGCTTATTTAATACTTGAGATGTGTTTAATAAAATACTTGACAGCAAACACAAGGTTTTGATTTTTTTTGAATAAAATTTTCAAAAATGCAAAAAAGTCACTTTGAGGTACCCCCAAAATATTTATTAATTTTTTTGACACAAAGTTAGGGTAAGTTAGCGATTTTCTGGGAAAGTAATATTTTTTATCTGAGTAGTTATGATTAAACCCAACACAAAAACTATTTTATATTTTTTTAATTTTGAAGAAAAAAAATTAGAATTTTTATTTTTAATTATGACCATTTTTCCAAGGGGCCCGATTTTCAAGGGCGATGCGGGACATCTTCCCGTTATGCTAGAACTATAATTTTTTGCATGGTGAATTTTTGTACCCAAACAAATATTTTAAGAGGGGGGCAGCCCCAAAAATCGCAAGTTGAAAATAAGGACTACCCTAATATATATGTATGCACAGCGCATACTCTAGAGACATTTATTCGTTCCCCCGCATAGTTTAGGGACATTTGCTTACTTTGGGGACTGTCCCCAAAATTTATATATATATATCTATATATAAAGGGTGATTTTTTAAGAGCTTTCGGATTTGATTTAAAAAAAAAACACATACAATTTAGAGAAATGTATGAAATCTTTATTTGAGTCGATAGAACGATCTATATAATTCAATTTTTAAAGATGATTTTATGTAAATTTTGACCGCGGCTGCGCCTCAAATGGTTCATACGCTGGGTCCAATTTTGGCATACTCTCTCCAACATATCGGTCGGTATCTCACGAATAAATTCTTCAATATTGGCTTCCAGTGCGTCAAACGTTGCGGGCTTGTCCCTTTAGACATGAGCCCATAGACATGAGCCTTAAATCGCACGATCTAGGCGGCCAATTGACTGGCCCCAAACTTGAAACTGTTCACCGAACTCGCCTCTCAATTGGGCCATTGTTCTGCGTGCTGTGTGGCACCGTCTTGTTGAAACCACATGTCCCCAAGTCCAGCTCTTCCATTTTGGGCATTTCGCAGTAACGCTCCTGCCTTCGTCGTCTTTGAAAACGAACGGTCCAATGATGCCAACGTTCCATAATCCACACCAAACACTGCATTTTCGGGATGCATTAGCAGTTCTTGCAATGCTAAAAATAAAAAAAGTGGATCTTCATCCAACTTTGCCTGCACCCAATCACCAAAAGTTAGCCGTTGTGGTAGGTCGTGTGTATACAATTCTTGCACCAGCTGTACACTCAAAAAAAAGTTTGTAAAGTCAGCAAAAAATTTTGGTCAGGAGGATGCTTGCAAAAAAGTTGCTAATGTCAGCAAAATCTTTTGCTGAAAATCAGCGAGCTGATTTTTAGCAACAAAATTTGTAGATTCAGCAAAAGTTTTGCTAGCACTTAGTAGATTAGAAATACAAAAGCCTTGCTAAAAATTAATAAATTTTTTGCTGAATTTTAGTGGACTGAAAAAAACGCAAAAAATTTGTAGAAAAATTGTAATTTAGTTAATTTATTTGCTGAAAATCATAAAACATATTTTTGTGATTCTTTTAAAAATAATTTACAATAATTACGAAATATAAAAATTTTCATTTTCCCACATTGACAACATGAATTAATTTAATATCTGAAAATATATAGAAATAAATATATATAACATAACAAAAATTGTCTTTCAATTACTTACATCAATGGTTGTGTAAATGATGCTATCGCAACTGCCGAAGATAATTATAGAAACGAAAAAATAAACAAAAACAAACGAAACGAAAAAAACAACCCTTTTTGCAATAAGAAAAAGGAAGCATAAAAAAATCTACCTAAGATGTGTGTCTTTGTCTTTCACTTTACTCTGTCTACATTTCTGTGTTTGTTTGCAATTTGACCACACATATAAAAATTTAGTTTAAATAAATAAATATTTTATTTTGTCTTTTATTTAATTAATAGACAATTATTTTCACAAGCCGGTGACAACGCAAAATTTAAGTTGTTTTAATCCTCAATTTTGTTTTATGTATGAAAAAGAGATACAAAAACTTCCATGGTTGATTTTTTTATATGTCTTATTAGAGTTGTACTTTTTAGTATCATTTTCCTCTTCTCTACTACATCTTGACATGCCGCGACATCTACTTTATTCTGCGTATATCTTTCAATCTGGTTGTCGTCCACACTATTAATGTGCTTATCAGCACAATTTTTTTTTTTTAGCAAAATTAATTAGTAAAACATTAGTATATTAGTAAAGCATTAGTATAAAACAGTTAAGTGCTGAATAAGTATAACAAAAATTTTAGCTGAAAACTCGATTTTAGCAAAAAATTTTGCTAAAAAATAGTATACCTGATTTACAAGACGTTTTACTAACTTTTCTACTAACTTATTTTTTTGAGTGTAGATTACCTACTCGATTCTTTTAACAGGGCGTGAGACTAAAATAATTGATTCTTTAGAATTGATTATTTTTTTACCAAAGAACCATTTACTTTATATTTTTAAGAACTACATACATTTTTTCAATAAAGAAATAGTTCCATTGTAAAACTACGAAGTACTTACACAAAAAAAAATAAATAAATAGTTCCCTAGAAAAAATAAGAAGTACTTACATTTAAAGAAGTAGTTCCATAAGTAAATTCAACTTTTACTTACACGTGATTCTCCTAGGTCACTCAAATATAACGATCAAAACTCATACGGAAATAAAATCCTAAAAAGTGAAACATCGAATTGTTATGATAACATGGGTTTGTCATAATTTTGGAGCTATAAACCACGAAAATATAAATTTTTCAAAAAAAAAGAACAATTCAAAATTGAAAAACAAAAATATGACTCACGCACAATCACCCTCGAAATTTTTTTTTACACTCACTCACGATAACGTCAGTAATTTCAACTTCCACTCACAATTTTCTACTCACGTGCGCTTCCCTAATTTATACCTAACCACAGTTTAACAAAATTGAGGCAACATGCAATTTCTGTTTTTAGTATTATTTTAATGCAAATAAAAATTTGTTTGAAAAAGTACACTGATAGAAATTTGTGCGTAGTATTAATGAACTCCTTCATTAATCCAATGAATTTTTTCATAAAAAAGTCCCCAAAGAAACTTTTCATTGAGTCAATGAAAGGTGTTTCATTAAATCAATTTTAATTAATGGTTTCATTGAGCCAATGAAAATTTCATAAAGTATATGAATTTTTTTTCATTAATTCTTGCCTAATCGCTATGAAAGTTTCATGTGTTTAATAAAGAAAATTCATAGTTTCATTGATAGTTATTAATTTGCACTTTTTATGATTATTTTAGCATAGCAATTATCCCTCGTTGATATTATTTATAAGGTCTGGTCCAATTTTAATTTATTTCTGTTTTTATTGTTTTATTTTTACAAAATTGTTCAATCTTTCTTTACATTTTTTATAATTTGTGTTAAAATATGACATATTTTCTTATATGTCGGTACAAAATATGTCGTTTTTCATAGAAATCTGTTCCCTGGAATTTAGTGACCAACTATTCAAATTCGTCAAAACCTGTTAGCTCTAGGCAAATTTAATAAAAAAATTTATTTATATCAAAGTTTTGGTTAATTCTGTTTAAAAGAAATTTTTTAGTTTTTTTTTATTTCAACATGATAGTACAAAAAAAATTTTTTTTTTCTTATTACAAGTCAAAACTTTTATTGAAAAAAATTGAAATTTTTTTATTGATTTAATGAATTTTTTTTATGAAGTTATGAAAAAATCATAAAAAAGGTTAATGAAAATAATACCAATATTAATGAATTTTCGTTCAGTTAATGAAATTTTTCATTAAATCAATGAATCATTTTTAATGAAATCGTTTTATTAATACTATGAAGCAAAATTCTATCAGTGTATATAAGATAAATTCTTTAAAGTTGTATAACTTCTTTTTTCAAAATGAGGAACTACTTCCAATGACGTCCTTTTATTCAGAAAAAGTATATGATTACTTCTTGAGTACAAAAAGTTATACATATAAGTTAATAACATTGTTATTTTCTTTTAAGTAAATAATTACTTTGTTATTGAGTTCATGCTTTCTGGTTTAAATTTAAAGAATTGATTAGAATACTACTTGCTTTTTTGACTCTATCGTTGGAATGAGTTTGGTATTGCAGTTACTAAATTTGGCAATGAGATATGTAAGCAAGTGTGGGCATCACCTTCTTTTTGGAATGTGTAATTTTTTCCTGGGATGATACCCAGCTTTACGTAAAATTTTTCTTGCAGTTTCGGCACAAATACTTTTTTTAAACGTTTGACTTAAATTTTCAACAATTTTTGTAGAAGTTATACGAGGATTAACCTTTGTCATATTGATTATCTTCCGCTCTTCCCGGGCTGATAATATTTTTGGACGTCCAGACCGCGGCTTAGATGTTAAAATTCCTGTTTCTTTGAAATTGTTTACTACGCGCTGGACAGAGGAATACGTTCTCCCAATTGTTTGGCCAATTTTTCGGAAGCTGTGTCCTTCTTCTTCTAACTTGATAAGCCACACTTTTTTTTTTTTTGTAAAAAGCAGTTTCCGATGGATTTCTTTCATCCATGAACGGATATGTGATGGGAGCCTTCCTTAAGCACCTATTATGTATGCTTACAGTCTGGTTTAGTTAAAGCCTTATTTTCTACATTGTTTTTAAACTTTGAAGGCGATTATTTCATTACTTTAATTTTGTGGCTTATCAAGTTTTTGCACTCAGCCCTTCAAATATTGTTTTTAATTATCTTATTTGTACAGCTAAAGCTGAATAATATCGTTATAACCTTTATCGACAATACTTATAAGATTTCCTCAAAGATAAAGCATAAAGATAGAAATTTTTGAGATGGTGAACATTTTCATTGGAAGCTTTTCGTTATAAAAATCTAATATTTTTGGAATATTTGTTTAAAAACAGAGATCAAAGACTCCGAAGGCTCGTTGCGAAACTAATGTTGATTTCCATTCAAGATCAACTGAAAAGGGTTGTAAAGTGCTTCCAAAGGAAAATGTTATCGTTATAAAATACAAATTTTAAAGTGTTCTCTATGGATACATTTTTATTGGTCTTTGGAATAATTTCCTATGTAAAAATAGTTTTGTGTAAGAATTTTTTTTTTTTTAATTTATTTTATTTATTAGATAATCTAGCACAACAAGATGTAAATCTTATAAATTATAGTGCTAGTTAGTATAAAAAACATTACACATATTAAATAAAATTAAAAACAAAGTTAAAATTTGATATTTAAGATACAAAGATAAAAATACAAAATTAAAAGTAACAAATGTTTGAAATAAGTAAGGCATCAAACGTTAGACAAATAACTGGCAAATTGAATATTTAACCAAAGTATATTTTAAGCTCTTTTTTAAATTTGTTTGCGTTGTTTATGACTTGAATTCGATTAGGCAGAAGGTTCCAAAAACTATTGGTGTAAATGAAAAATTGGCGTTGTGATAATAGGCTTTTAAATTTTTTCTGGATAATATTATTCCCACGATTTGATCTAGCAAATTGTATTCTGCTGTATAGGTAGTAGGGTATTCAATCGGTTAACCGCTACTCGATTAATCGATGAAATGATGTCGAACAATTGTTCGAGTAATTCGAAGTGGCCAATTTCGAGTAAAGAATAACTCGAACAATTTTGGTCGATTAATTGAGTAACTCGAGTAATTTAAAAATATGAACTATTTTATATTTTTTTAATATTTTGTATAAAATAATGTGACTGTAATAGTGAATATTTAAATGTTAAGTGTATTTTTATAGAGTTGGGATTAATCGTTCATTTTGGTGATTCGGTCAGTACCGTTCAATTCGAGTCAGCGAACTAGTTCGTTCAAATCGTTCAATCGTTCTTTTTTCCTTTGACTTGTGACTGAACTGCGTGTTGTGAACTGTGTCGTTCGTTTGACAATTATTATGCACTAGTCATGTTTTACGAGTTTTTTTCACAAATTTTACTGTACATAGACAAAAAATGTTATAAAATTGCAACTTTTTTAACAAAAATTTATTTATTTTGTGTAAAAAACATTTTATTTGTTTGACTATAATTGCTTTTCTTAATTTGAAACAATATTACTACTATTGTTTTACTATTATTTTTTAATAATTCCTCTTACAAGCAGTTTTAATTGAATATAGATGCAATTGTTCTGTGAATAAAAAGAACGAAATGAACGATTGAACGAAATGAACGATTTGAACGACAAGATCGAATATTGGTGAACGAGTCATATCATTCAATTGA
This sequence comes from Delia radicum, assembly GCA_021234595.1. Classification (NCBI taxonomy): domain Eukaryota; kingdom Metazoa; phylum Arthropoda; class Insecta; order Diptera; family Anthomyiidae; genus Delia; species Delia radicum. Next base: position 135,825,619 of record CM037855.1, on the reverse strand, counting down.
GTGAGTCGTTCAATTGAACTAGTTCGTTCATGAAGGACACAACTCTATATTTTTATTATTTTCTTTTCAATTTATAACGAGCTTTCAACCTCCGTATATTTACAAAAATAAAGCAAATCAAACATATTAGCTAGGTTGATACTAGTATTTCGATCTGGCTAAAGATCTCATCAGAACCCGAAGTTTTAGAAAAGCTAGAGCCTATATAATAGGCAGAACTTTAACAAAAAACCTATTAATAATCAATTTTGCTCCATTCTTGTCTTCTTAGTAATCAACCACGTGGTTAGGTCTTTTCCTAACAAGCATCATGACGTTACTAAACTTTGAAGACCAAAAATGTTCTATTTATATAAAAAATTTTTAGTGTGTACTCTGGCTCAAGTAATATTTTTTACAGTTATATTAGTTTTTTGTTTTTATATACATCGAGATTATTTTTATGTTATTTTCAATTTATAACGTGAGCACTGTTAAAGAAATTATATTACGAAAAACGAGGAACTTAATGCGAAAAACTCCGATATCGAAGAAAACTTGGATATTTTTTTTAAAGAAACAAGTTCTAAGACTGGGGTGTTTAAGATTATTGGTGCGGATTTGAGGGTTAAAAGTGGGATCAAACATTGTTTTTTTTATTTTTATTTTAGTTGCCATTTGATCTAAAGAAACTACATATAAATACTATATTTTCAAAAAGGAATTTTTAAATGTCATTTACTAAAAACTTTTTGTTGGTCCCTTTTATGTCGTTGTAACAAGCCAATTTTAGAAGCCCTATATGGATATTCATAGCGGTCCTACGCAAATTTCCACATATTAAAATTTACATATAGAAGTAATGAAGTTTTCATTAATATGATGAAAATCTTCTTAAATATTCATGAAAGTTGTTTCAAAACTTCTTTATAATTTTTTTAGAAAAATTACATATCTCAAAATCCCCAAATGATAGGACAAATGGACTATTTTTTCGTTTAGTACTAACACACTAATATAGCAAAACTGTGTCAAGTCTGAGTGAAATTACAAAACGGATCACCTTACAAATATTTTTATAAACAGTTTAATACATATTTATGAACCAGTTATATTGAAAGAAAATCAATGAAGATTTCAACATATTCTCAGTACACTCAAACGCTTTTGCTTCGAGTGTACTGAGACAAAACTGTCGCAATAATAAATGATCTTAGCAAATGTTTTTCTCTTTTAGATATACTTTTTACTAAAATTTTTAATTAATTTGTTAATTTTTATATATATGTTATATTAGTACTAATAAAATATAAAAACTTACAAAATGTGAGTTTTTGGAAAATAAAATTAAAGTATTAAAATTGTTCGAGTTACTCGAGTTATTCGAGCAATTTTAAAATCTTACTCGCCTACTCGAGTAAGTTAAAAACCTCAAAATCGAGTTACTCGATTACTCGAACAAAAGCAAACCCGAGTAAATTGAATACCCTAATAGGTAGACAGGTTGCATAGACGTGATTATTTTATGGAATAAAATAAGACTCCTAAATTTAAGAAGGTTTGCAAAACTCATCTTATTAATTTGATATGAAAAACTAGATATAGATTCACGGCGCCCTTTGTTGAAGACATATCTTGCAATATTGTTGTAAGCAACTTTAAATTTTTCCAAAGCCCGCAGTGTCACAGTTTGCATAAATTTCACAGCCATATAACAGAACGGGGATAAGATACGTTTTTGCTAATAGCATACGTATATTAAATGGTGTTGAATATTAACAATCCATAGATTACGAAGCATTCCGAAAATCCTTCCCACTATTGAGTTTATGTGGTTGGACCAAGTTAATTTAGAATTGAATATTACTCCGAGATTTTTCGATGAGTCTACGAGTTCGATAATATTGTTGTTTATAGAAAGCTGAAGATCATTACTTAAGGTTCTTTTACTTTTTGACAGAAGATGCATTTAGATTTTGAAGGATTTATGCTTAAGCCATTGGCAACAGCCCAGTTGTGTATATTGGCTAAATCACAATTAATGTTTTCTACACATAGATTTATTTCATTAATAGAAGTACTGTTGTAGATTTGGACGTCGTCAGCATACATTTGCACCTTGCTGTGTCTCATTACATCGGGTAAATCGTTTATATTTAAACAAAATAAAAGAGGGCCTAGTATAGATCCTTGCGGAACTCTTTTTTTTACATGGAGAGCTGTTGAGTACCTTCCGTTTAAAACTTACAAGCTGCGATCTGTATGTGAGAATTCATTATGGAAGAATTCAAAATTGTATAAATGGAAAAAAATCTGTTTTTTTTAAGTGTATAAATGCAAGAGTAACAGTTAATCTTCAGGATAAACAGCTTAGAGTCTTTGATCTTTTAATTTGGATTTTCTAAAATAGTTCAGAAGCTGGTTTAATATTAAAAGAATTGTTCTCAGAATTTATGGTCCATTTACATAAAAATATTTTTAGAATCTTATGTAGGAAAGGTTCTAAAAAATAAGTTTTTGTAAGAAAAATGTTTTTAAAAAGTAAAGTTTTATCTTCAGAATCTAATAAAAGATCAAATAAAAGTTCAGTTTCAAGGATTTTTAGCAACAAAAATTAAAATTTAAAAAAAAAATCTTAAATGAAATCATTAACTTTACAAGAACTTTTTGTGTTGAAATTCCATTAAAAATGCATTAGATTTTATTGTTTTTTTTTTTTTTTTATAAAAAAAGCGCAGATTCAAAATTTTCTCGGATTTTAAATTCTCTTTTCATAGAAAAAAATTGTATGAATTCTTATAAAAATTCTATGATGTGTGTTTTTTAGGTAAAACTTTTTCTATTGCAAACCCAAATAAAAGATTATTGCATAAAACCAAGATGCGGCAATTTTTTTCTGTGGAAGTGTTTAAATTTCTGACGATTTGTTGTACAAATAAAAATGAGATTCTAAGGAATTTCTCTATCTAAAGAAAAATATTCTAAATAAATACAAGTTTTTGAAATAGAAAACAGTCTTCAAAATGATGCTAAACTAGCAACAAAAATATTGAATTTTTTATAATTTTTTTTTGATATTAATATTTTTATTAAATAAACTGCATTGTAATATTTTCCTCAAATAACATAAAATATAAAAAATAAAAAAAAAAAAAATTGATGGATATGGTGTACATCTTTTATAAATTCGATTGGGCTTACTAAATAAATCTTTTCTAATTCGACTGGGATAATAACATATGTTGATGTTCATCACCAAATATTAGTCGTTCCAATTGAATCTATAAAAAATATTATATTGGTACATGTAACAACAAGAATTCGGTTGGCAAAAATTTCGGTTGTAGCAACGAATCTATTTTCTGTGAGTACACAAAAAAATTAAGATTAAGCAGAAACAACATAGAATTAAATAATTAATTAATTTAATTCATTTAAATCAGGGACCGTAAATAATGATTATTGCTCGTTTTTTTGAATCAAAAAATCAATCACTTAGAAGAGACATAAAAAAAAATTTATTGCACCATTATTATTATTTTTTGACAATCTTTGCATATCCGTCATGATTTTAAATTTTTGATTTTTAAAGTTTTCTTCAATGGTAATGATTATTTTTGAGTAATAATAAAAAAAATCAGCCATAATCATTATTTTTGAGCAAAAAAAATAAAACTCAAAAATAATCATTATTTATGATTTTTATTTTTTTCGCTCAAAATAAAACTCACTTTCAATGGGTGGAATGGACATATCTCAGGAAGTAGGAGGAGCTTATCGAAGATTATGGTATCAATCTCTTCTTTGGAAGATTCTCTAGCAGATTAATGCATCAACCATATTTGTGGGTGAGGTTTAAGGGATTAATTTTTAATTTCAAAATAGGGTTTTTTTTGCCGTATTTTGTGAAAGTAACAATGTGTGGGATGGACATATCTCAGGAAGGAGGAGGAGTTTAACCAAGATTATGGTATCAATCTCTTCTTTGGAAGATTCTCTAGCAGATTAATGCATCAACCATATTTGTGGGTGAGGTTTAAGGGATTAATTTTTAATTTCAAAATAGGGTTTTTTTTTTGCCGTATTTTGTGAAAGTAACAATGTGTGGGATGGACATATCTCAGGAAGGAGGAGGAGTTTATCCAAGATTATGGTATCAATCTCTTCTTTGGAAGATTCTCTAGCACATTAATGCATCAATCATATTTGTGGTGGGGTTTAAGGGGTTAATTATTAATTTCAAAATAGGGCTTTTTTGCCGTAAAGTCAAAATTTGGAAGCTCGATTTTCACCGTAGACGTATGTTCTAGTGGACTTTTTTGCTCAGTACAATCCCAAGAATCAGAAACGCGAAGCGCCCATTAAGATTGTTTTCCTTAGATACTAATCGCCCCCACCCTAATATGTATATATATTTACACCTACATGAAAGTGAGTTTTATTTTGAGCGAAAAAAATAAAAATCATAAATAATGATTATTTTTGAGTTTTATTTTTTTTGCTCAAAAATAATGATTATTGCTGATTTTTTTTATTATTACTCAAAAATAATCATTACCATTGAAGAAAATCATTAAAACTCATAACATAATCATTATTGTGTAATTTTTATTATAAAACTCATAATGATTACGGTCCCTGATTAAATATGTTTCTACTTATTTTTATAAGACTAAAACAAAATCTGAAATCTTGACAAATTAATTTAAATACTTTTCCTCGTTTTCACAAAGTCTCCTTATCTACTAACTGGGACTTATGATGTGATCAAGATTATTCAAGGGACTTTAACTGACACATTTGTTGTAGTTTCCCTTATAAATTTTCAATATAACTTTTTGTTAAATTTTTACTGTACATTCAGTAATCGGGCCTTAATAGTTTATTTTAAATAGAATGATATTTATTTTAATAAGATTCGTACTTAATTTTCCAATTATATTTTTTCTTGTTTTTTTATTTATAATAGTCACTTTTTACTTCCAAGAAAAAAAAGCTGAAAATACTGCTAAGTGCTCACAAGTGAAAATAATATTAAGAGTTGCTATTTTTAGTAGTTTTTGCATACTTTTCAATATATATTTTTGTTATGAATTTAGTAAAAAAGTAAAATTAATGACAAAGAGTTCCGTTTTTAACCCAGTCCTTAATAAGTTAACATTTTTGCCAGAAACTAATTTTACACTCACGAAATTGAAATATGTTTTTTTAAAAAACCTCATTTTCTGACGTAAGCACCCTTAGTAAAGGGTCCGCCAAATAACTTTTTTTTTGAACTCCTGAACCAATTGGACTTTGTATGGCGTCATACCAAGGTCTTTATGCAAAATTCGTCTCAATGATGTCTCCGAAATGTTCAATTGTTCAGAACGACGGTGAATTGATGTTGATGGTGCACACGCAATATTCTCGGGTGTACGCACTGTTTTTTGGCTTTTTTCTTTCACTTTTTTCACAAGATAACGAACATACGGACCATATTCGTTCAGCGAAAGGATAAAACTAATTATCTGTCAAATCAGACATGAGCTAAGTGTTACCATTCACGAAATAAGCACTAGTTGAAAAAAAAACGTTAGATGGCGGACCCTTTATATAAATACCAACTAGTTTCTACTACATTATTTAATACAAATATTAAATCACGAACATTTATTTAAAACTATATTGTATAAATACATTTGTAAATATGTACAGTGTCGGCCGCAACTTAATGTACAAAACCCACATGCTTTTTATTTTGAGTGTATTTCAAAATCTAAAGCTCATATTCATGTTCAGTAAACGCTAGTCGATAAAAGATATACGCCCGTATTCATACAAAATCTTAATTCGGAGTTTAAATATATTTTAGTTAAAGCACATTTTAAGCCTTACAACTGTATTCTATTCATAAACGAATATTAGATTAAAATAATTTAAACTTTGTGTAAAAGTTAATATTAGTTTATGAATACAGTTTTAAGGCTAAAATTTGTGTGTTTAAATGAAATGTATTTGAAATGCTGTTTAACTTTTTTATGAATACGGGGAATGCTATTTTTAATAAAATGTTTTAGTTTATTAAAATTCCGTTGCACACAGAAAACAGTTTTGTAGTTGCAACCAAATTTTTTGCCAACCGAATTTTTGTGGTTCCACCTACTATCACTATTATTAAATTTCAATACTATTGTAACAAACGACATTTATTTACAAATTTTGAATTTTTATTGTAACAATTCAATATTTTATGTTTATGGACTATAATATTCTATAAATAGATTAACTCAACAACATTTATTTTGTAAACAATAAATGATATGCCTCGAACCGGCGATCTTCCGTTTGTCAGGCAAGTACTTTACCCGTAGCCTAAACCCAATTTAAATGTTTTTTAAAATTTCAACCTTGAATATTTCTAGTTTCAAATTTAACTACTTGTCTAAAATAGATTTGTATGTACAATAGAAATTCGGTTGCTAATCTCAATATTTTATTAGAGTTACCAAAACTATAAAAAAAATTTATATTATTTTAAAATTAAAAAATTCTTCTCCGCGAACTGGGCTTGAATCGGCGTCCTTCTGCTTGTCAGGCAAGTATTTTACCTCTAGCCTAAACTCAATTTAAATTTGTATTTTCAAATTTCTACCTACAATATTTTTTCTTTCAATTTTAAATATTAATGTCTAAAAATAGATTTGTATGTACTACATAAATTGGGTTGCTAATCTTAATATTTTATTAGAGTTACCAAAACTCTTAAAAAACTTTATATTATTTTAAAATTGGTAACGAAAACTTATATTTTAGGGATAAAATCTCCGAAAGTGGTTGGATGTTGGTAATAAAGGTAATGTTTTTTCTATATTAATAAGGAAAACCAATAGTTTGAATGATGTGACTGTGTTTTGGTTAATTTTATAAATTTTCTGTTTACAATATAGTTTAATTATTCTGATGATGAATTTTAAGTACTTACAATTAAAATTATTGAATAATGATTAAATTTTGTTTGGTTACAATGGAATTCCATCCAATTTATTCTCTGTGTGTGGTTTTAAATAATTGAGCAAATAAAGTATATGGCTATCTCACTTACTGATGCGTCAAAACATACTGAACCAATATTCTATATTATGCAAAAATTCAATTCTTTAGTAAACTAATAAAATTTTTATTGAATTGCCAATTAATTATCTTCAAATAAAGGGTGTTTTTTTTATAGAGGTATAGAAGTTTGAAATGGAATAAAACAAATATGAATTTTTTAAAATGAAATGAAATTTACTTTATTCGAAAGATAATCTTCTGACATTATAATTTAAATATGACTTCTGGCTGGATCGAACGTATTCTAATCTGGAGGGTAAAAATGTCGATGACTTTTTTCAACGTTTGTGATCGTATATTAGCAATTGCGCGGCCAATGTTGTCCTCCAAGTGGTCAATCGTTTCGCGCTCATCGGCGTAGACTAGCGACTTCACATATCCCCACAGAAAATAGACCAGCTGAGTTAAATCGCACGATCTTGGAGGCCAATTCACGGGCCCGCAACGTGAAACTTGCAATTCTTTCAATAAATCAATTGTTGTAAGAGCTGTGTGACATCTTACGCCGTCTTGTTGAAACCACGGCTGCTGCACATCATGGTTGTTCAATTGCTGAACGAAAAAATTCGGCGATCATGGCTCTATAGCGGTCCAATTCCTGTGCACGATGGCGGATGGACTGATTTGGGTCTTCTTCTACGCTGCGCTCTAAAGCAGCAATGACTTCTTCTATACGCACTGTACGACGTCTCTGCGGATGCATATTATCATTTACAGTAAACGTGGTGCGAAAACGTTCCATAGTTAAACGAATTAACTGCTCTCATGGACGATTATGTTGAACGTAAAATGGACGTAGTGCGCGATACGTATTTCGAACCAAAACCATGATTTTCAAAATAAATTTTCACAATTATAAAGTGCTACCAATTTTTGCTGACGAAACTGCCCCACCTGGTTTTCAGGCGTATGTGCCCCATGATCAGCCGCGTACATAATTTTATATTTTATTACACTTTTAAACAAATTAATTTAAAAAAAAATCGTGTTAATATAATAATTTAATATCAACGCCTTCAACATCTTAAAGGTTATTTTGTTTTAATACACGAAATGAAAAAGTTATCCTCAATATATTAGCTCTGCAATATTTTTTTTTCAACCCAAAAAACACACAAACATGTCTATCTAAATAACTAAACCGGTAGACGTATTAGGGAGAGTTGATATAATTAAAAACTTTTTACACACCTGAATATCAAAGAAAAACAAAACATCAAACAAAATTTTTTTATCATTTCAAATAAAGTTTAATACCGTCATTATGCTTTTTAGGAAAAGACATTAGCCACGTTTTTGATTAAAGCTCTGCCTAGTCTGGAGGATGTAGCTTTTCTATTGGGTATAGTTAATAATGTCGATTTTTTTTGCTTGAACAATGCATTTATGATAATAACAAAATGAATTGATACATTATTCAAAGTATTGTCCATTGTTAGCCACTACATGATGGAAGATTATGGCCTCGTGTCTGATCGAATATTCTGGTTTACGTTGATTGCTCTCTTTTAACTTTTAACGAATTTAACAAACTCCGATTTAAAAAATTATCAAAAAAAAACGCATTTATGTAAAGGGTGTTTTTTATACAGGTATATAACTTTAAGTTGGCAACACTTTTTTAACTGGCGGCCATTTGTCAGCTGTCAAGTGATTTATGTTTAGTTTGGTTTGGCATTTCAACATGAATAGACTGACGCCTGAACAACGCTTCCAAATTGTGCAAATTTATTTTGAAAAATCATGGTTCTGTTCGAAATACGTAGCGCGCATACATTTTGGGAATTTTGTTTAGCGATGAAGCTCACTTTTGGTTAAATGGATACGTCAATAAACGAAACTGCCGTATTTGGTGTGATGATAATCCTGAAGTGTATGTTGAGACACCGTTACATCCAGAAACACTGACTGTTTAGTGTGCTTTATGAATCATTGGTCCGCACTTCTTTAAAAACGATGCTGGTCAGAACGTTACAGTCAATGGTGACCTATAGAGCCATAGATTAGATTATATGGCACTATGCACCGCGACCAACTTAGGTCTTTTGTGCTGCCTAAAGTTACCCTAAAGATTCAAGCTACCTATAAAGCCAATAATCCTATTAGGCAAAATCTTCATAATGTACGAAGGGGAGACAAAGCGATTGCCAAGAAACTTGGCACGCCTTTCACATAGCCTCGGACATTCGCAAAGAACATGCTCTGATGTCTCAGCTACCAGTTCGCAAAACCTACACTCATCCGTGTCCGAAAGACCCCTTTTGCGCAGGTGGTATCTGAGGATTGCAGTGTCCAGTCAGGTAAGACACCAGGGTTCTCAAGTCACCCCTCCCGAGGGACAAGAGTCTCCTCGATCCTGCACTGGAAAAAGAAATTAATCTCTTAGCCTGTCGTTGGCCAAGAGAGTTTTCCCAATAGAGAGAGAATTCTGACTCCCTCCACGACCCGAGCTTCTCCCTAACATACCCCAAAGGTATACCTATAGAGCCATGATTACTGACTTTTTCGTTCATCAACTGAACAACCATGATGTTCAGGAGCTGTGGCGCAACAACCATGATGTTCAAGAGCTGTGGCGCACATTGTCACACAGTTCGTGCCCAGCGCTGCCAACTTCGACGATTTGTCTCTATTTTGACGATTTTTGAAGTGGAATATGATAAAATGACGATTGAAGATTTCACAAAATTTATTGTATGGAAAATGACGATTTATAAAAATTTGCAATTTTATAGAATTTTTAATTTTTTTTTAATTATTTCTCTAAAATTTACTGACAAAATTTGATCAAGTTTCCTCTTATTTAAAATATCTAAGGAAAATGTGATAAAATGATCTCAAATAGAATAAAAATTCTACATTTACCATTTAATCATCAACTAAATATAAACTCCATTATTTTGAAAGTTTTATTTTAATTTTATTTAAAAAATAACAAAATTCGAATGGACTTTTTTTTATTTTTTACAAAGGCAAATCCGAAATCTTTATTTTTTAATAATTTAAATCATTTAGCTTCAAAATCACTGATAAAAGAGTGATTTTCTACATATTTGATTCTTGGTACATACATATTTTTCTTTATTTCCCTCTTTATTGTATGCCCGAATTTTATGAAAATAAATATCGTGAAAAAATTTTAAAACTAAAGAAATTTTGCAAATTTTAAAATAGATCAGTGATTTTAAAATTCCATTCCCCGAAATGAGTATTGGGAGTTGTGTTTTTAAGACTCAGAGTCGTTTGTAAAGGAACTAATAAAAAAAAAAACATTAAAATTGTAAAATAATTACAATAAAGTGATTAAAACGAAGTTGTGAGTAAAATTTCTATTTTTTTGTTATTGAAATATAAGCAGTTTTCGGCATGACGATTTCTCATTCTCAAAAGGACGATTTTGAAGATTTTTTCAACAAAATTTGACGATTTTTGAACAAATTGGGTTGGCAGCACTGCTCGTGCCACAATTGATTTATTGAAGGAACCGTTTGGTAACCGCATAGTTTCATTGGCTTCCAAGATTGTGCGATTTAACGCCGCTGGACTATTTTCTGTGGGGATATGTTAAGTCGCTAGTTTCCGCCGATAAGCACGAAACGATTGACCACTTGGAGGACAAAATTCGCCGCGTTATGGCCAATATACGGCCACAAATGTTGGAAAAAGTCATCGTCCAGTCATGATCCATCAATTGGACTACCATATTAGAATACGTCCGATCCAGTCATATTCCAGAAGTCATATTAAAATTATAATGCCAGAAGATATCTTCTTAGCGTTTATTACTTTGCTACCCGCAATCATAAAAATCAAATAACCTTTTGTTTATTACAATTTCGTCAATTTAGGGGGGCAATGGGCTAATTTTTGTAAGTTGTTTAACGGTCAATCCACCGCTTTATATATATATATATTCCCGTCGTTCCTATAAGGCGCATAGGGCCTCCAATCCACCGCTTTGGTGAGAGTAACGTGGTTGCTCTAGATATTTCTAAGGCGTTCGATCGTGTGTGGCACGGGGCACTCGTGACTTAGCTAGTTGCTTTTGGTGTCGGTAAAGTCTTCTCTCGATTTATAACGAGTTTTCTCAGAGACTGCACTATACGTGTTGTTTTAAATGGGGTCTCATCAAACGAGTTTCAGCTAAATCCGGGGTACCGCAAGGTTCTGTTCTTTCTCCTACCCTTTTTCTTATTTTATTAATGACCTTCTTGGTCAGACCATCAACCCTATCTACACTTTTGCAGATGACAGCAACATTGTCATTCATTTTCATTCGATCACAGGCCAAGCTCTTTGGAGATAGAGGGCATGCGGCAGAACATGAATGACACACTCAATCAAGACCTTTCTACAATCTCCGAATGGGGTCGCGCGAATAAGGTCGATTTTAATGCACGCAAGACCCAATGTTGTATGTTAACCCACAGACGGGCTGTGGAATTGACATTGTCATCTGTAACTATGGATGGTATAGGTATTGAGGAATCGGATACTCTTGATGTTCTGGGCATGAGAATACAGTGTGATGTCCGTTGGAATAAGCACGTATTTCAAGTGTCGAAAGAGGCATTCAAGTGTCTCGGTTTTCTAAAACGGTGCAAGACTTACTTCACTCCATCCGATCTCCTTACTATTTATACCAGCTATATCCGGCCAAAAATGGAATACAACTCTCATATATGGGCAGGTGTGTATTCAATATGACAGTAGTGTATCCAACTCTATTGATTCATTGGAGCATCGTCGGAATGTGGGTTGTGTGACACTTTTCTATCGATATTACCATGGGAGATGCTCATCTGAGATAAGTGAACTTATTCCACGAGCCCGAGTTTTTATTCGTAATACTCGCTTATCTAGTAGAGCACATCCGTTTGTAGTTGATTGTCCTGTGTTTCGCACAACGCATTACAGAGAAAATTCGTTTTTTAGTCGAACGATTCGTATGTGGAACAAACTTCCCGCAGAAGTCTTCCCTGTTACTTATAATTTAGAAAAATTTAAATCAAATATCCACAAACACTACTCCCTCTTTCCTCCTTCCCATACCTTATTTTCCTGATCAATACAATGCACTGCATGAGTAGGGGGCATCCCCTGAGTATTGGTTAAATTATAAAAAAAAAAAAAAAATAACAAAAATATATGTACATACATCCATTGAATTAAACAAATTGTTAGGTGTGTTTTTTTATTTAAAATACTCTCTATTGTACAGAAAAAAATGAGGGGGGACATGGAAAATTTTTTAACCCAAAAGTGGGGCACGGCCCAAAAAAGGTTGAGAAACACTGGACTAGTGGTTCTCGAGTTATGTCAAACAAAAGAGCCTCAAAAGTAACAAATTCCCCATACGATACTTACTAACTTCAAAAAATTATTAAAATTTTATTTGATGGAACTTGAACAATCGAATGATGCAGAAGTTCTTATTTTTGGGGATACTTTCACAAAAAATTATCAGAATTGAGTCTCGAAATCATGTTTTGTACTCTGTATGTCATCACATAAGAAATATATTATTATATATGGATATGCATATATAATTTTTTTACTCGTGTAATTGTTATATTTGTTCAGTATGTTTGTCGCTTTAGTATCTGAGACTACGATATTCTTTGTCTTCTCCAATATTCAAAACTAACGGAATTTCTATAAACCAAAGCATTTTATTAAAAAAAGTATGTCGTTTTGTCGACTAGCTTTCACAGAACATGAACGCTAGTGTGTTCCAAAAAAAATTGTTTGTTACTTCTTATGTGGTAGAGTAATTTTGATATTTTTTTTTAATATTGTTTGGAATAGGTTAGAGGTCGCGCTAATCGATTTTCCCCCGAAATTCGGGGGACGTTTTCTAAATTATACTAATAACTTGGTCAATAAACAAAATTTTCTTAGTTTCTGAGTCAACATTTTAAAAGAGAAATGTCCCAACTTTATTTGTTTGTGCATAAACCATTAGTTTTGGTAATGAATTTGTACATTTACGTATATTACATTTTTTTTTCGTAATTTTTGCATACATTTAAATTTCTACGAAGATTGTTAAAACTAATGATGCAGTTTAAAACATTAACAAATTCTAAATAACTTTGTAAAAAGAGTTATAACCTTTTAAAGCTTTGTACCCATTGTATAAAACTAATATTATTATACGATGTTTGCCAACGGATTTGAATTATGTGATTTATTGAGTTTCGCGGACTAATCATGTTTGATATTTGATATTTTAAGTGCAAAAATAAATCTAAACGCAAAAAATCCCATAATTAGTACTTATTATCGAAGAAATAAGTACTAACAACTCGAAAACTCTCATAATTCATAGTAGAAATGGGTACGTAAGTGAATTTCTACTTACACTCACGAGAGAAAAATTTCACTAGCGCACAATCACTCACGTGAATTTTTTATACTCATATTCAGTCACGGTAACGTGAGTAAACTCGGATTTTTTAAAATTTTACTCACTCACGCTCACGTGTGTAAACTCAGATTTTTATTGCTAAAATTCTACTCACGTCAGTGTACGTTAACATTTTTTTTTAGTGTTACGGTAAAATTTTACTCACGTACACTCACTCACAAAGAATTGTTTCCTATTCACACTCACTCACGTTCACGTGAATAAAATTGGGTTCCGCTCACACATTTGCGCGTGATTCAAGTGAATCACACAAAACTCTGTTCATGTGACCATCTCTAATAAAAAGTTTAAAATTAAATTTTTTGGGACACTAGTTTTTAAAATACACTCAAAAATAATAACATTGGTGTTTTATGCAGTTAGTTTTGGCCGATACTATATCGTATGTATATTTAACATTTTATCCTATCAATATATAAAATTGTTCATACATGTCATGCTTTAGTTGACCACTGCATTACTTCGAATGGTATTTCACTTTGTTTTAAATCTGTTCCATTGTCTTCCCCATCAATGATTTCGTCTTTGTCTCCTGTCAAGCATTGTTCTTTATCTGTGGCATTTATAGAATTGTAAATATTTTCAACACTTTTGCTGTTGCTGCTGTCATTATAAATAGTTGTTGCTGCTGCATTTTGGTCACTACTCAAAATATGACTCGAGGAGATTTTCAATAAAGATTTAAGTTTTGTTGCTTGAAATTTATACTGAAATGGTTAAAAGTAAAATAAAAGAGTTAAGTTTGATAAAGGAGTTATAATATAAAATTTTTCTAAATAAAAAGTTTTGTATTTTACACTCATAATAATACATGCATAAAAATACGAAATTATTGTCAAAAGTACAAAAGCTTTCGTGAAATTAAAAAATTTTCGTTATTTTACGAAAGTTTTGGTTATCTTAAAATTTTTTTATTTCTACACTCATAATAATCCATGCTAAAAATACGAAAAAAATGTCAAAACAACGAAATCTTTTTGTAAAATGAACAAATTTTTGTTTATTTTACAAAATTTTTGGTTATTTGGGACAGTTTTTTGTATTTTTACACATGTATTAGGATCAGTGTATGCATGGTGTAGTTATACACTTCAAAAAAGTTTGTCGTAAAAATCGACTAAGAAGACGTTAAAAACCGTTAAGCGAACAATGTATAAGCAACTCTTAAAATAACTGATAATGTAGTTATTTGTAACTGTTTAAACAAATAATAATTCTCAATTGTGTTAGTGTTTATTTGTAATTATTACTATTTGTTGTATTGAAATAGTCCAGCTGTAGTAAAAGTAGTAAAGTGTAGTGAGGTAAAATAAAAAAATTTAAAACTTTAGTAATTGCTAAACTTTTTTGAGTGTAATTTAGTGTAATTATGGTATATACTACGTATGTTGATTTCTGAGCCAACTGTTCGGAAAAAAGTATATCGCAGCAATGCCAAACTAACAGTATTTGTGCTATATATTTTATTTATATCAATATATTTTTTTTATGGAGAATTTAAAAAAAAATAAAATTTTTTAAAAAAAGTCAGAATTGTTCCAAATTTTTAGAGTAATATAAAACTCAATTTATCTAAAAATCGGCCACATTTTTTTTTATTGATTATTAGTATTATCGACCTTTTTAGTGAATATTTGTTAAGATTTTTAGAAATATCTAAAGTGGGCTTCTAAGGTCATTTGTTTTCAAAATAAATAAAAGACTATTTATTCATTTTTCATCCGACGTTTCGTTGGATATTCCCAAACATCCTCAGGGATAATTTGATTAATATATATTCTTTTTTTTGACAAATTTTAAACATTTAATTCACAATATATTTTACATATACACAACATAAAACATAAAATTAATTTAAAACAAATGTAAAAAATAAATAAAAGTAAATTTCACAGTAAAATCCTCTAAAAACTAGTATCACAGTTTGAACTTAGAAACTAATATTTTTATTTATTAAAAAATATTAGATAGTTTTTTATCGATCCAGAAAGTTTCATCGTGTGTAGAAACTCATATTAGTTGTGGAGAAAATATTTGTTGAATATTGGGCTTCGTATATAATTGAATATTATGTGTTAAATCTACTTAAGGTACATATGCGTATGAGCAATAAATAATGCATATAATAGAATTATACACAGAAATATTCAAATATATATATGAAGGACAATATTCAACGAATATTTTTTCTAAAACTAATATGAGTTACGCGAGAAAACTTTCCAGATCGATAAAAAAACATCTAACCATTTTTTTTAAATACAACAATTTGAAAAAAAATTTTGGACGATTTTGAGATAAATTGTGTTTTGAAGAACTCTATAAATGCGTACTGAACTCAAAAAAATAAGTTAGTAGAAAAGTTAGTAAAACATCTTGTAAATCAAGAATACTATTTCTCAGCAAAATTTTTGCTGAAATTGTGTTTTCAACTAAAATTTAGTTATACTTATTCAGCAAATAATTGTTTTAAAACTAATGTATTGCTAATATTTTACTATATTTGACTCATGTTTTACACATTAAGAGTTGTGGACGACAACCAGATTGAAAGATATACGGAAGTAGATGTCGCGGCATATCAAATGCAGTGCTCGCAAAGAAAAGAGCATCATGTTATGATAGTTTAAGAGCATTATGTTATGGTTGAAACACGTAACAATCATAATATTATCCTCATAATCGTATTATGATTCTAAGTGATGATAAAATCGTCCTCACTGATAATAATATAATCAGTCAGAATCATGTATATGACTATTAGGATCATAATATGATAACTTTTTGTTCGCAATCATGTTCAATCATAGTTTTTTCTATGCGTGTAGAGACGAGGAAAATAACCGCTAACAATGATAATACAAATGTGGATTAAAAAGGCTTTAATTTTGTGTTGTCACCTTGTCTTGGCTTGTCTATTAATTAATTTAAAGATAAAATAAAACATTTAAATTTAATAAGCATTAAATG
Source organism: Delia radicum (assembly GCA_021234595.1). NCBI lineage: Eukaryota > Metazoa > Arthropoda > Insecta > Diptera > Anthomyiidae > Delia > Delia radicum. The sequence continues at coordinate 135,809,145 of CM037855.1, read as the reverse complement.
TGTATTTGTAATCTAACTCTTTAAAGTGATTATTAATGTAGCGTTGTCAAATTGCAAACAAATATACGTTCAGGTAGACAGACTATAGCGAAAGGAAACCACACACATCTTAGATATTTTTTTTGTTTCCCTTTTCGTATTGCAAAAAAGGGTTGTATATTTAGGACAACCATTGATTGTAAGTAGTTGAAAGATAATTTTGTTATGTTATATATAACTATTTTTACATATTTTCAGATATTAAATAAATTTGTGTCGTCAATGTGGGAGTATGCACATTTTGATATTTTGTAATTTATTGTAAATTATTTTTAAAAGAATCAACACATTTTTTTTTTCAGAATTTCAGCAAATAAATTAACTAAAATATAATTTTTCACAAATTTTTTGAGCAAATATGTTATAATTTTTAGCAAAGATTTTTTTAATTTTTAATCAACTAAGTAATAGCAAAACTTTCGCTGAATCTACTAATTTTTGTTGCAAGAAATCAGCTAGCTGATTTTCAGCAAAAGATTTTTCTGGCATTAGCAATTTTTTTTTGCAATCACCCTCCTGACTAAAATTTTGTTGACTCAGCAAAATTGTTAGCTGCTTTACTAACTTTTTTGTGTGTTTAGTTCTGAATTTTTTGAAAAATTTTATTTAATTTAAATTCTTCATTAAACAAAATATTGATATAGTTAAATTTATAGCATTTGTCGAATTCAGCCAAATAATAATAAATAATATGCTAAAAATAACTACATAATGTAGTAAAACAACTGTACAAAAACTGCCAAAATGACCAACATGACATAATTACTTATATTGTAAAATCAATGAAAATGTACTAAAAATTAAAAATTCAAATGTACTACATCGACAGTAAAAAAATACTCTATTAAAATAACTGAAACTAATTTTTAAATCAGACTAGACTAGTTTCTGGCTTTTTATGGACAGGGCTCATCAGTGATTTTCCATTGTATTATTATGTGTGTCTTATAATTGTCAGATTGTCTATATATGATACATTTTTCAGCAACCTGCGGCTGTAAGAATCAAACCTGCGCTCTTCTTACATTAAAAACGTAACAAAACCAAGTCATGACCGTTTTAGCGATCACACCCAATTATGGCCTCGAATGTAATGCAGCTAAATTGCAGTTTTCTTTCCTATTTAAAATTGCAGTTTTCTTTCCTATATTTTATTTAAACTAAAAGTCATGAAATTTTTGTTTTCATAAAAACGTTTTGTTTTTGTTCTATGTAAGGGAATGTTCGATAAAGTGGACTGTTCGCTAAAGTGAATCTTTCCTTTTTTTTCGTGTTGTTGCATAAGTATATCAAAACTGTCATTTGTTATCAATTTTAGTTTACACTATTTCTATTTGAAAAAGGTTTCGACGTGATTGCACACGTTTTTCCTGGTTTTATTGCGTCGTTGCAAAAAAACGCAACATGAAGTCCCATTTTTCGTTATCTTAACAATTGAATGATCAATGTTTTTAAGAATTTTCCAAGTCGGTTTTTTTGCAAATGGCAATAATTGTATATCATAATTTTAATAAAATTCTAAAAACAATATAAATTCAGAAAAAAAAATTTGAAGTATTTAATTTTCATAATTTTCTTGTTGGCTTGCTAATTATATTCTCATATCTGAATTTTTGTGTTGAGTAATGTTAAAATTAAAGTAATATTCTTAAAGTAAAATAATATTCTTTTTCAAATTACTTCGCGCATTATTATAACTACCCAGTGTAGAAGTGTAGAAAAGCAATTTGGTAATGGCACGTGCTTACAATTGTCAATACTAAACACTTTACGCAAAATGGCTCTATGAAAACAAGACCCCAATGAAATAAGTCCCCAAACCAAAAATGAAATGAGGCCCCAAAAATTCTAACAAAAAAAATTGGGGTCTTGTTTCATTTTTT
>CM037855.1:135785044-135807123 GCA_021234595.1 Delia radicum | reverse complement strand
CCCAACCCACAAATATGATTGCTGCATTAATCTGTTATAGAATCTTCCAAAAAAGAGATTGATACCATAACCTTGGATAGCTCCTCCTACTTCCTGAGATATGTCCACCCACACATTGTTACTTTTACAAAATACGGCAAAAATAGCACTATTTTGAAATTAAAAATTACCCCCTTAAACCCCACTCACAATATGATTGATGCATTAATCTGCTATAGAATCTTCCAAAGAGATTGATACCATAATCTTGGATAAGCTCCTCCTACTTCCTGAGATTATGCCCATCCCACACATTGTTACTTTTACAAAATACGGCAAAAATAGCACGATTTTGAAATTAAAAATTAACCCCTTACACCCCACCCAAAAAATATGATTGATGCATTAATCTGCTATAAGAATCTTCTAAAGAAGAGATTGATACCATAATCTTGGATAAGCTCCTCCTACTTCCGGAGATATGTCCATCCCACACATTGTTACTTTTACAAAATACGGCAAAAATAGCACTATTTTGAAATTAAAAATTAACCCCTTACACCCCACCAACAATATGATTGATGCATTAATCTGCTATAGAATCTTCTAAAGAAGAGATTGATACCACAATTTTTGAAAGGCTGCTCCTACTTCCTGAGATATGTCCATCCCACACATTGTTACTTTTACAAAATACGGCAAAAATAGCACAATTTGAAATTAAAAATTAACCCCTTACACCCCACCCACAAATATGATTGATGCATTAATCTGCTATAGAATCTTCTAAAGAAGAGATTGATACCATAATTTTTGAAAGGCTGCTCCTACTTCCTGAGATATGTCCATCCCACACATTGTTACTTTTACAAAATACGGCAAAAATAGCACAATTTTGAAATTAAAAATTAACCCCTTAAACCCCACCCCACAAATATGATTGATGCATTATCTGCTATCTGCATTAATCTGCTAAAGAAGAGATTGATACCATAACCTTGGATAAGCTCCTCCTACTTTCCTGAGATATGTCCATCCCACACATTGTTACTTTACAAAATACGGCAATTCCTATGGAAAAGTTTTACTTTTAAATACTTAAAAAAAGCTATATCATGAAAACTAGAGCTGATAGAGACAAACTGATTACAGATTTGAATTTAGCGCACCCAAATTAACTAGAATCAGTTGATAAATTCAAAGAAGCAAATTGAGTGTTGGCCTGTGTAATTAATCTAATTGAAATAAATTTAAAATATTTATTACTAACGCCACTAAACATAAACATTTATAAAAAAAACAACTACATAATATTACAATACCAACAACAAATGTGTTGATGTTTGCTTTTGTTTTGAGCGATAATATAAAAAACTGTCAAGCAAGTTCGAATTTAAGCAAATATTTAACTGATTCAATTAATTTTTAATTGACAGCTTTTAAAATTTTCAACAAACCGATTTAATTGAAAAAAGTAAGGAAATATTTTTTTCTGTGTTAACAAACAAAACTAATTTTTTCATTTAACAAATCTTACTAACCAAAAAAACATTATTGCCAATATTTGATTTTCCCTGCGATCAACGCTTCACCTATGCCAACACAAACGCTAAGTAAAAAACATGTTATTTTATAAATCACTACGTCATCGCGTTGTCTCAACACTGAACTAATATTAGTAAAAGTTTTTCGCGTTTTTAGAAGCAGGATAAACAAATGCGCTGAAGTAAGTGCTTACTTTTATGTTGTTCGTATAAAAATAAACAAAAAGATTTTGTTGAGGCTTACTGTTTTCCCTTACAATGACGCAGGTTGTAAGCAGCTTACGTTAATCCCTTACGAGGATGCAGGTTGTAATGCAGAAAGTTTCATGTCGTAGATTATAACGATCTTAACCAGTTTTCACGAGTGATTTCCGATTGTGTTTGGTGTTTTCGAGTATGGTTAAAAAAAATAATTAGTAGTTTCACTGTTCCTGAAGAGCTACCACGAGGAGCGGTAAAAAAAATTATTATATTATTGTCTAAAATCATGTCTGTAGAATTTGTATGTAAAATAAATTATATATTATTCATATTATTACTTTTAATCGTAATAATGTAGACATAAATAATGATTTTACTGAAAGCCATGAAATCACAAAATAAGCGCTAAAACCTGCGCTTATTTGCCCAAAAGTAACGCTTCCAAGTGGGAATTCGCCATATAAAAATCATGGCATATGTAAGCAGGTTTGTAAGGGATTCTATTGGCTTACTTCCTTACAAACCTGCTTGCTTTTAAGCAGCGTTTTTTACTGGGAATACATTATCACTTCAATTGTCAAACCATTGCGTTATTATGGTTTCCTTCACACAGGACAGTACTGAACTAAAAAAACAAAAAGTTGAGAAAACCCGGTTTTTTATGATCTGATAACTCAATCAGCTGTGATGGTGAATACAAATGTAAATACAGCTGATTAAAATTTAAAACCAAATTCAAATTTGTGTTTATAGCTTTTTTTTATTTGTTTTATTTAAAATTAACATATTTTTTTGAATTGTGTTAATTAAAAAGCAGTTTTTTTGTTGTATTAAAAAATATTACAAGTGGTAAATTGTTAACATTATAGAAAATAAACACAGAAAACTAAAATATTTTTTTTTCTATTTGTGGTTATTTAAAAATATGTAAGCTAACGCTTCAAAAAATTGGGTGTTTAATTTGACCGTTCAAGTGATAAAAAAAGTAAGCGTTGCGTTTTACACAATTGGCTTTTTCAAACATTTGAGTTTAAAATAATCAGCTGTTGCAACGCGAGCAGTCGCTTTTTTGAACGTGGGTGATTTAAGAAATTCAAATAAGGCCAACGCAATGTGAAGTCAGGCGTAGCGTTTTACAAAATAAGGGCATATAAAGGGTCCGCCATCTAACGTTTTTTTTTCAACTAGTGCTTATTTCGTGAATGGTAACACTTAGCTCATGTCTGATTTGACAGATACTCAGTTTTATCCTTCCGCTGAACGAATATGGTTGTGTATACGCTTGAACAACGCTGGGAAATATTGCGACATTACTTTTGAAAATCATGGTAATGTTGCAGAATGTGTGCCGATACACCCAAAACGAGTCACTGTTTGGTGCGGATTTTGGTCCAGAGGCATAATTGGGACATTTTTCTTCGAAAATGAGCAAGGAATGGCCCTTACAGTCAATGGCGATCGTTATCCGGGCCATGTTGAACGAATTTTTGTTCACAAAAATTGAAGAGGAGGAAATACAGCTTGCACACAATCGATAATGTGCTTAAAAAATTGGACCGATCGTGTAGGCTACTGCATGGCCAGCCGAGGCAGCCATTTGAATAAAATTATTTTCCATTATTAGCCGGAAGGATTGTACTTTCAAATAAAAAAAGAAATTTGAGAAAATATTCAGTAGTTTTTTTTTTATAGCATTTTCAAAAAAAAAAAAAGTTATTTGGCGGACCCTTTATTTAGTTATTATTGGAAAAAAACTACCTAATTCTCATTTTTTCTATTTTCTATGTTTAAAAGTTTAAATAAAAAATGCTATTTTAAGTGCATATTTTTCACGTTTTTATTGCATATATTTAATATTATATAATTGTAGTTTTAATTGCATGAAATTCCTTGCCCTAATGATAATAATAAAAAAAAAACTACAATTTATTTAAGCCATACAAACATACATATTTTTCACAACCACAATGAATGTGCAGGTAAAACAATACCGCAAAGTTTAATAATTTTTAATAATGAAAAAAAAAAAATCCTTTTAACATGAATATAATTTTAATACCACACTTACACTTACAGAAATTCAACTAAAGGCATGTTGTTTCTTTGCTGTTACATATCGCACACCTAGTACAAAAGTAACTCAACACAAAATTTTGAATTTTTCAGAAATCGAAAAAAAACATTTGCAACTTCATACCAATTGATACATAAAGAAGGACATAACTGTTTTTTAGGAACAGTTAACAACAACAAAATACACTGATATTTTTTTTTATAGATAAACAAGTGTATTGTGCATAGTTTAAGCATATAAAACCGAAAAATTAAAATTTTGAGTTGAGTCACTTTTGAACTGGGTGTGCGATACGTACATTTTTTAATGCCCACATTAAAAAAATGTGTAGAAAACTTTATAAATATTTTATATCTCTGTGTATTTGTTTTCTATTCCCTATTTGCAAATTTTTTACTAAATTTTTTACTTAATTTCTTTGCAAATTTTATTAACACTTCTCTCCTGCTTAAAATTATTTCTCATTTGTTATGATTGACCTAAACTTGACCCCAATTTTAAAATCATTAAAAATCATACTATAACCTTTTCGTTGCTAATTCTTTCTTTCAAAACGACAAATTTAGGACACTTTTGAGTGATAATAGTAAAAAATAGTAACATTAAAAAGAAAACGTATATGACCTACTTAAAAAAATTTTCGACACCCTATTGAAGCTGACTTTAGATGCGTCTTATTTATCAAGGTTTTATGAATTGAGAGGAACGATGGACAGGGTTAAGTTCCGTACACACAGAAAACTAAGTGTCAACCAAATACACTAGTGCGGCTACAAGCAATAAATTCAATTCGCACAACCCAGCAAAACTTTGGTAATAGGTGCGATAAAGTAATGCATTACCTTGTAATGTGTACACCTTACCTGTGTCATTAATTTCCAATAAGAAGTAATGAGTTACCGATAATTGAACGCTCATGGATTACCTTGTAATGAGACCTCATTACATTTTACATTACTTCAAAACATAAATAATGACTTACCGATCATCAATTACATAATGCATGAATTATAAACGTAAAGTAATTAAAAATATATATTTTTGAAAATCTATTTATAGACACAACTTAGTGATTTTTTGTAAGCATAATGGTAAGGTGTATATTTTTGATATCACGAACGAAAACACGAAGCACAACAACTCATCTACATTTTAAGCAATAAAATATTGTATGTATCGATAGCTCAGTTGGTAGAGTTCTCGCGTTACTAATTGTTAAATACCAGAGACCCCAGGTTCGAATCCCAGCATGACCATGTATTTATTTAATAAAAAAAAAGTCATTTATTTAATTAAAAAAAAAATATCTGTAAAAAAAAATTTTTTGTTTTTTTTTCCCACCATATAAGTAACCAGTTACTTACCCCTTACAGGGTAATGAGTTACTTTTAGGCTCATCGCCTGTATAATTCATCAGTGAAGTAACGTGTAAAGTAATGCATGAAGCCCTATGGCGATACATTACTTTACCCATGATTTGGTAATGTGTGGTTTTGCAGGTAACCTTATTCACATGTGATTTCTGAATATTTTGGGTGTTGCAACTTAAATTTAGTTGTGTTAACCGAATTTTGTTGTGAAAACCAATATTCAATTGTACCAACCGACTTCGGTCGTAGTAACTGAATTTTATATGACAAATGACACACTTTTTTTCTGTGTGTATACTTAAAAGCTATGAAATGCATAGTTTCACGTTGAAGCGTATTCATCAAAAGAATTGATGGAAATTTAAAAATCGAAAAATTATAGAATTACTTGAAACTTACAACAGATTTTTCATATATTTAATTTTTTGCTCAAATTTTGTAACTTTCAGATCCACACCGATACAAAATGGAGTCACTAGACTTAAGAGATACATTTACTAAAAAAAAAAGAAATTTCCATATCACTACTTGGTGAAAAGTTGTATGGTGGCTTACAAGTGGACCCGAAATTTCCAGATTTTTTTGGAATACAACTCTCATATATGGGCAGGGGCTCCACAGTCTATTCTGAAGCTTCTGGACCGTGTTCAGGGGAGGGCGGTGAAGCTTATCAATGACAGTAGTGTATCCAACTCTATTGATTCATTGGAGCATCGTCGGAATGTGGGTTGTGTGACACTTTTCTATCGATATTACCATGGGAGATGCTCATCTGAGATAAGTGAACTTATTCCACGAGCCCGAAGTTTTATTCGTAATAGAGCAATTCCATATGAAAACGATCAAAATTGGCAAATTTTTGGACGACCCCTCTCCGATTTTAAAATAAATAGTCTCAATCGATTGCCCAGTAAAAAATAATGTACCTACATATTTTTTTTTTTTTTTTATAGTGACTGGTTTAGTGGTGGTGTGCACCACTGTCATGTGACAAATTGAAGAATTCTTCATAAGGGACCTCATTGAAAGTTGTTTTTTTTTAAAACATGACAGTGGTGCACACCACCACTAAACCAGTCACTATAAAAAAAAAAAAAAATATGTAGGTACATTATTTTTTGCTGGGCAATCGACTGAGACTATTTATTTTAAAATCGGAGAGGGGTCGTCCAAAAGGTGATCGCTTTCATATGGAATTGCTCAATACTCGCTTATCTAGTAGAGCACATCCGTTTGTAGTTGATTGTCCTGTGTTTCGCACAACGCATTACAGAGAAAATTCGTTTTTTTAGTCGAACGATTCGTATGTGGAACAAACTTTCGCAGAAGTCTCATTGTTACTTACAATTTAGAAAACACTACTCCCTCTTTCCTCCCTCCCATACCCTATTTTCCTGATCAATACAATGCACTGCATGAGTAGGGGGCATCTCCTGAGTATTGGTAAAATTATAAAAAAAAAAAAAAATACGAACATCAGAAACTTATAAGGAATTGGTGTAAATTTTATTCCACAATTAAAATGTGTATGCTATTTACCTTTTGTCGAAGAATTGCATCACGTTGCACCTCACGATATAAAAAATATATGGATACAAATATATACATAGATTAGAATCTCATTTTTCGAAAAACTTGCCCAAATTGTTCGGAATTTAAAAATGGTGATTTTATGGTAGTTTATAGCGAGGATCATTGTTATTTTTTAATTTTTAAAATTGTATACACACAGAGAAAAATTTAGCTATTTGCCAACTGAAACTCGGTTAAACCGACTCAAATTTGGTTATAACGAATTTCAGTCGGTTGGTACAACTTAATATTAGTTTTCACTACAAAGTTGGGTTATTTCAACAGAATTTTATTTGCAACTCCCAAAATATTCAGAAATATAATGTAAATATCTTTGTGATAACTACATGTATAGTTAATATAGTTAAAATAAAATACACTCTTTATTTCGGTTGGCACTTTATTTCCCTGTGTGTAATGATATATACTTAGGGCCTTGAAGCAAATTAGAAAACTTAATGGCGCTTTAAATATGGCGACTGGAATTTTTATCAGATTCTGATTTGCGACTATATTACAAAGTTTTTGAAAAATTACATGTTCACACTAAATAGAAAAATATTGAAATTCTGCTCAATTGTTTAAAGAGTCTTTGAATCCAAATGTGTTGTAAAATTCTTAAACCAAAACTCTTAAATTTGTCGCCGTATTGGATTCGTCACTTTTTATATTTGATTTTCCCTTAAAAATCAGTTTAGGCGACGTATTGCACTTTTAGCTATGTATATAATACTTTTAGCTACTTTTAAAGAATTTTCTGTTCCGCCATTTTGAATTTTAAAAATAAAAATAAAGAATCGGAATTAACATTGTAACACAATCGTGACAACTAATTTTGGGCCAAATCCATGCACTTTTGAAAAAAAATCGCCAGTTTTAATTTTTTATTTACTTTTTTGAAATCACCGACCCTGAATTTCCCTTGATACTAAATTTCAATCAGTTTAGACGACTTTCGGTGAAGTATATGGTCCGCCATTTTGAATTTTAAAAATCTAAATACAAAATAGGTTTAAATGTTGTTGCAGATTTTTGGCAACAAATTTGGGTCAAATCAAAACACTTTTGGAAAATTTTTCCGCCATATTGTAAACACCATTTAATTTTTTTTTTAAATCACTACTCCTAAATACCGTTGACTACACAATTTTATTCAGTTCACACAACGTTGTATATAGGGTTGTCATTTATTCGGGGTTTAATTTGATCAAATAAATTCTCAAAAAAAATGTTGATAATAATAAGAGAACAAAACTGACTAAATCAATCAAACGTAGCCATGCTTGGTTTTTAAGCTCAAAAATGGAATTAAAATTACAAAATAAGCAAACCCGATTAAAAAAATATTATAGGGAGCTGTATGTAGTCATATCAACTTCTATGTGACGCTATATGTAAATTTATGAAATTTCATCCGAAATATGGGCCCGTATAATTGTATCTGTTTGTATGGGTTTAGATCTAATCTGATGTAACTAGATAAATCTGCAGTACAATTTTATCCGAATTATGGCCCGATAGAATTGTATTAGATTATATCAGTTTTGTATCTAATTGCATCAGTTTCTATCTAAACTGTTACAAATAGATATAATTATATAAAAACAAGATATTATTGTATCCGGGTTTTTGACCTGATATAATAGCATATGATTGTATGTGAACTGATACATCTAAATATAATTAGATCCGAGTTTTAGTCTGGTAAAGTTGCACTAAATGCTACATTTTTGTATATGATTGGAGGAAAATATACACAATTTCATACAAATATATGATAATGCTATCATATACTTTAGGTCCATAAAAAATATTAAGAAATGTATTATTTTGCGGTTTTCAAAAAAAGTTGCGGCATAAATCTTTCTTATGTTTTAATGCACAATTGTATACAATTTTACGTAATAGTGCTCAAACGTTGAGTATTATCCAGTTGAATATGGGGAAAATAATAATGTAATAAAAAATTTCCGAATACTTACAGTTCTCTACTCGCATTATTTAGATTTTTGTGCGAAATAGGGATTAAGTTTAGTAATGCTAACCATTTTTTTTTTTTTTAAATACAGTAGTGGTCAAAACATTTGGAACTGAGATCGCATTTGTTGTTTTCATTGATTTATTTTCTTCAAATCACACTTAGTTACTAAAATTTATTTTTTACATATTCTTCATACATTGTTTTAGTTTAAACAAATAAAAAAAAAATAATTCCGTTAAATTAAAACAACAAAAAAATTTATAATAATAGATGTATTCAAAATGCAGGTGTTCAAAACATTTGCAACTATCATTATTCTTATTCTTAACGAAACAATTTATACTAACAAATGCTAGGATATAACGGTAATCGCATTTCTTTTTAATATGAGATTCAGGCCGTTACATTTTTTAAACAAATTTATTATAATTATTGTTCTTTAATAGTTGTAATAAGATGTTGGAAGCATAAACATCGTAAGAATAATTTTTGTAAAAAATGGCAGGAAATAAATACAATTCTGATTTTAAATCAAAAGTTTTAAATGATTTTCAAAATGGACTTTCCCAAAAAGAAATTTCTATAAAGTACTCCGTTCCAAAATCAACGATTTGCGCCTTGTTAATAGTGGTAACATCCACACAACTCATAAAGGTGAAAGACCCCGTATTGCAACTGTAAGAGAAGATCGGAAAATCAAGAATTTTTTTACGAAATATCCCAAAGCAGTTCCCAGAGAAGCTAAACTGAACTTTTAATAGATGCCAGTCTTCCCACCATTAAAAGAAGAGCCCGTACAAAAAAAGTAGGATTGGCCCAATTCACCGCATTACTAGCACAATGACGGCCACAATCTATAGAGATCTTTTGAGTTCAGTTAGGCTTTCGTATGCTGAATGGGAAATGCCACACTCATGGACCTTCCAGCACGACAACGACCCAAAACACACGGCGGGGGTTGTAAAAGTTTGACTGCAGTAAAATGAAATTAATATCATGTCGTGCCCGGCTCAATCTCCCGATCTCACCCCGATTGAGAACATGTGGATGATTGTAAACGGAATATCGGCAATAAAGTATTCCGAAATGGTGGTGAACTTTTCGTCGAGTTGGAGAAGCAGTGGAATGATTATATTAAAAAGCTCATTGCCTCAATGCCTAAGAGGTGTTCAGAAGTTATAAAAAATAATGGCTACGCTAAAAAATACTGAGCGTTAAAACCATTGTTTGTATTTCCTGTTAATTACTTTAAGAGTTGCAAATGTTTTGAACACTGCACTATCGACTTATTTTGTTAAAATTACTTTTTTATTTTTGACAAGTTATGAATAATTTTTAGTATTTGTAAAATAATATGCTATAACTGAGTTTAATAAAAAAAAAACACAAAAACCTATACCACAAATCTTTTGATCAAAACATTATAATTACCTAAACCATGATTTCAGTTGCAAATGTTTTGAGTACCAATGTATATTATAAAATTTCAGAAATGTTGGTCCACTACACCTTTCAATTAAAAACAAGTAATAAATAATATGACATTAATCTATGGAACTTTTATTAATCAATTTTCCACAATATGCTCTGGCATTGCCAAACTTTTAAACTTCTTTGTCCAAAAATTTAAAAAATTCATTACGATGGTCGCCGGTGTTTTTTTTTTAAATTCCGTACAGGCTAATATACAGCCATCAACAATATATAGTTGTATCCAAAAGAAAATTTACATTTTTCTGATATTTAATGATATATAACTGTGAATAAGTCAAGATATCGTTTTATCCAAAATTAAATACATTTTTTTTTATGTTATTATATATAAGTTTGGTTTTTTTATATCGAATTATACATGTATTCGTACATAATTCGATTAAATATATATAATTGTATATGGCATATAAGATTATATATTGGTCGATATGTAATATGTGGCAATTTAGAGGAATACATTTTTATATATAAACATTAGTGTCCGACCGAACAGTTCCGCCAAAAACCTATATTTTGTCGGTTTTTTGATATCTAGAGGCAATGATGACAAATTTTGGTTTGGAAACATGTTTGTTGAGCCGATTTAATTCGATTTTGTGTATAAAATTTAAGAGAAAACCCGAAGTTTAGCTATAAAATTAAAAGTTCGGCCGCCAAAACAATTTTCAATTTGGCCGAACTTTCTGAGGCCGAACAGTGAATTCATTGCTTAACTACAGATTTTTTCTTCAAATTTGGCACTCAAAATAGCATATAATCAGCCCAATAAACATTTTTCCATCCGCCAAAAATTGTCCATAATGCTTTAAAATACCGAATACAGACCAAATGCATTTTTCTGGCCGAACTGTTCGGTCGGAGACTAATAAACATACATAATCATATGTATTTACCTATAATAGCATGCAATAACACATATATTTATATAAAATAATGCATGATTATATGTCGACGTTTTTTCTCGAGAATATGAGTTAACATTATAAAACAGTAAGTAGGATTTACAATTTTCTTATAAAATTTTTAAAGTCGTTAAAAAAAATAAATAAATCGTAAATATTTTTAATATGGCGTAAGGATCTCCTTTTAATTACCGTACACAAAGAAAACAGACTCGGCAGTTGCCAATCCAATGGTTCGGTTGTATGTATCGAATTTTTGGTAGGTATAATTTCTGTTTAGGCACAATTGAAATTCTTGAAATTTGATATGTGGGCAGCTTATCATAGTATAGACGGTATTTTTTTTGGAAATTCCCACGGAGAGGGTCAAAAAGGAAAAGTCTCATATATTCCTGACTACTAATTTTGGACCAATCGGAGCACTTTTAAAAATTTTGAACCACGTTGGACTCGCCATTTTGAATTTTTAAATGTTTGAATTTTTATTTGAATTCAGCGACCCTAAAACCTATAAAATGCTCAATTTTACTCAGTTCAGACCACGATAAAAAAGTTTTGACAACAAAAAAAAAAATAAAAAAATCTATATCCTGGCCCTGTGTGCCTTGCCTTTAATTGAATTTCGTTGTGTATAGTGGCTACTAGTGTGGCCCTTAAAAAAAAAAGTGTTAAATCTTAAGGTCTCACCCCCCAGAAATATGCGAATGGCCAAAAAAGTGATAAATACAAAGTTTTGGGCCAATCAAAAAATGTTTAGAGGTCGCTCAAAGCGATTGAAAATTGCAAATGCGTTTATATGGGGAAAAAATGACTTTTTTCGAGACTTATGTAAATTTTTCAATTATGGGAAAACATTTTATTCTACATGTTAAATTATTTGATATAAAGAGATAATTATCTATTGAAAAAGGTATAAAATTCAAATTCGGTTAAGAACCAGCCCAGTAATAATAATGCCCCAGACTAAAAAGGTTAAATTATTACTTCATTGAGAAATTCGACCACACGTCATAAATATTTTTGAAATCGATTACTAAGTTATAATTTTTTTACTTAAAAGACTCAAGGCTATGAGATATGGAACAAGATTTTTTTATTGGATGTCGTAAACCTGTCGTAAGATGACGTCATACGCGGACAAAATTTTTGCGACGTTTTTGAAATCTCTAATTTCAAATTTCAAAATTTTTTCTTCAACGAAACAGAAAAAATTGAGGTTTGGAGTCCAGTAGCTTGTTTAGAACACCTTAGAGAACGAAAATAAAAAAATTTAAAAATATCCACTGGCACACTTAGGTAGGGCAACGATTTGATTTTTGCGGATTTCGAGGAAATTGCGTTTTTGGTGATAACACGGCTTATTTGCTGTCATAAAATATTTAAAATTAAAAATTAGCTACTTTTGTAATGTTAGTTGTTTTTTTTTAATCATCGCTACCCAAGGTTGACAAAAAAATTTTTTGGACATCATTAACCCATGTGGACCTGGCGCCCAATATGACCCCAGATTTTTTTTTTTTTAATTTACAAAAGAAGTCAATTTTTTGCTTACTACCAATTAATTTTAGGAAATGTGATTTGAAATATTATAACATAATGTTTGAAGTTACTATGGTAAAATTTTTGGGAGAAATAATTAACGTTAACCCTTACCTTGTCGATTCGATTTTTGCGGATTTCGAGGAAAATGTTGTTTTTTGGTCATGACAAGGCTCATTAGTTAAATAAAATATTAAAAATAAAATATTATATTTCTATAGTGACTATAGTAAAATTTTTGAATAAAATAACCAACGTTAACCCTTACCTTGCCGCATTGAGATTAAAGGAGATACTTCGGAATTTTATGTATATTTAAAGAAAATATTTAAACAGTTTATATATGTTTACATAATTGTTCTGAATGCGTATGAGTTATATTTATAATAATTGTTTTTGTTAAAACAAATAAGTTTATTGGGACAAAAGTGTTAAGAATATAAAATATAAAATTTTTTTTTTTAATAAGTTGTAGTTAAAGATGATTTAGTGTGCGATTGAAATTGTAAATTTTTAAAAAAAAAAAAAAATCTGGAGTCATTTTGGGCACCAGGTCCACATTGGTTAATGATGTCCAAAATTTTGTTTTGTCAACCTTGGGTAGCGATGATAAAAAAAAAACAACTAACATTACAGAAGTAGCTAATTTTTAATTTTAAATATTTTATGACAGCAAATAAGCCGTGTTATCACCAAAAAAACGCAATTTCCTCGAAATCCGCAAAAATCAAATCGTTGCCCTACCCAAGTGTGTCAGTGGATATTTTTAAATTTTTTTATTTTCATTCTCTAAGGTGTTCTAAACAAGCTACTGGACTCCAAATCTCAATTTTTTCGGTTTCGTTGAAGAAAAAATTTTGAAATTTGAAATTAGAGATTTCAAAAACGTCCCAAAAATGTTGTCCGCGTATGACGTCATCTTACGATAGGTTTGCGACATCCAATAAAAAAATCTTGTTCCATATCTCATAGCCTTGAGTCTTTTAAGTAAAAAAATTATAACTTAGTAATCGATTTAAAAAATATTTATGACGTGTGGTCGAATTTCTCAATGAAGTAATCATTTAACCTTTTTTGGTCTGGGGCATTATTTATTACTGGGCTGGTTCTTAACCGAATTTGAATTTTTATACCTTTTTGAATAGATAATTATCTCTTTATATCAAATAATTTAACATGTAGAATAAAATGTTTTCCATAATTGAAAAATTTACATAAGTCTCGAAAAAAGTCATTTTTCCCCATATAAACGCATTTGCAATTTTCAATCGCTTTGAGCGACCTCTAAACATTTTTCGATTGGCCCAAAACTTCGTATTTATCACTTTTTTATCCATTCGCATATTTCTGGGGGATGAGACCTAAAATTTGACCACTTTTTTTTTGGCCCATATAACGAAGGGCCACCCTAGTGGGCACGCATCAAGGACACAACTTATATTTATAATAAACTTTTTTTCATACAATATTAATAATTTTCTAGTTTTTTTTTTACTATTGTTTATGTTAATTTTTACTTTTATATTTTGTTTCCTATTGTTACTTTTGTTTTTCGTTTGTATTATTCTTTAATCAATGTCAGTGTCAATGGCAGTGCCAATGGCCGACCGAGTAAATCCACTGTAAATCTCTTAATTGTGACAAACTTACTTCAGTTGGCAACAGCATTAAATCCTGTGCACAGCCAACGAAACGATTATATTGTTCGGAGGCTACAGCCAAGCGTCCAGTTTCATAGCAAAATAGAGCAAAATTTAAATGTATTAAAGGATTATGTGTTGTTGTTGCCGTTTGTGTTGTAATATTTCGTTTTGCTTTTGTTGTTAGTAGCAGTAGTAGAAGGAGCAGCAGTAGCAGCGGCAGCCGATATTGCACTGGCACGTTCAAATGCTATATAGGCATTATCAAAATCCTCTAGCTTTCGTAAACAAACTATGTAGGATTTGGGTTATACGAAACAAATAGAAAAAAAAGACAAAGAAAAATTAGAAAGACAATTTAGAGAAGGAAAATATGAAAATTATTTAAATAAATGAATACAAGTTCACTCAGTGAATTATGTACACTGAAGGAAATATCCTTCATGATAATATTGAAACAATTTCATAGAATTTTTTTTTGTAAATGTAATGAAGAATTTCATAATATCCAAGAAATTTTATTAATATTAAAAAATTTTTCATAAATTTCATAGTTTCATAAAACAAATTCATTCGATTTAAGAAATTATCTCTTTATAAATTTAATGAAAATTTTCTTTACATTTATGAAATTATTTGAAAGACTTATTTTTTTTTTTGTTTTTTCATAAAATTTTATAATTTCATTAATTTTTATTAATTTCAAACTTTAGTTTTAAGATTTAATTCTCAAGTGTTCAACATATCTTATAAAATGCTTTATTATTTCAATGTAGCCTTGTATAATTTTAGACTTCTACACCCAGAAAACAGCCTCAGCCACACTCAGAAAACAGCCTCAGCCACCGAATAAGTTGCCAATCGAATTCTTACGGTTACAACAACTATCGTAATGTTAAATTACATATAAGTCGTGAAAGCTAATATTCAGTTGTCTAACCCAATATTATATTCCAAATAAATATTATTACGTTGCACAAATTTTTTTTTTTTTCTTCTTTATTTAAACAAATTTAGATAAGTTTTGCTTAACATTAACCTACAACTAGTCTCATTTAGTGACTAACTAGTAGTTCATTAATAGATATTTATTTGTAGTTCATAGGCTCATTGGCCTTGATGTTCCCCATCGAACCGTGAAACCAGATCATGAGGTTTGAAACGATTTAGCCTTCTGCTTAATACGGATGTATTAAGCAACGTAGGAATTTCCGAGTTTGTATGGTTTGGAAGCCTTGTGTCATGTTTTCTAGCATTAAGAATTATTTCCTGTTTAACGGAGTTTATTTTAAGATCCGATGAAGGTCTTCATTTCTGATGTACCTACTATGTTTCTTAAAACTTTGTTTTGAAACCGCTGAACTATCTCGATTACATGGTTTTTGGCGCATCCCCAAATTTGAATGCCATACAACCATACAGGTTTGAGAACTTGGTTGTACACATTAATTTATTGTGTGTCGAAAGATTTAAATTTCTACCAACTAGCCACATTAATTTTCTATATTTGATGTCGAGCTCATTTTTTTCTTTTCAACATGCTTCTTCCAAAGAAGCTTTTCATCAAGCGTCATTCCAAGGTATTTTGCATGGTCGGATATAGGCACCTGCTGATTGTCTATATAGATAGGAATGTGCTCAATTTTTTTTAGAGTGAAGTCGATATGAATTGATTTAGAGCTGTTTAGTTGTAGACGCCAAGTTTTTTGTCCACAGATCAACTTGATTTAACGCGTTTTGAAGAATTGTTGTTGATTCTTGATTAGATTTACCTTTCGCTATATTACTGTGTCATCAGCAAAAGTGCCTATAAAACAGTTGTTGGTGACAGGCATATCGTATGTGTACAATAAATATGACGTTGGGCCCAAAATACTACCTTGAAGGGACACCAGAGGTTATTTGATGAAGTTTAGAGTACTGATTTTCGCACCTTACTCTATAGTATCTATCTGAATGTAGGACTGTAGTAGTTCGCAATATGTTGTAGGTAGAATATTTTGTATCTTTCGCATAAGTCCAGCATGCCAGACACCATCGAAAGCTTGGGATACGTCTAAGAAGACTGCTGAGCATACCTCCTAATGTTCAAGAGCGATCTCTATTTGATGTGTAACTCTGTGTATCTACTCTATAGTAGAGTGTTGTTTTCTAAATCCAAATTGATGGTCTGGAATCAGGTTTTTGGTTTTATAACGAATTCTAATCTTGTGCTAATTATTCTTTCAAATAGTTTTCCCATTATGGGCAGTAACAAAATAGGTCGGTAGGATTTGACTTCATGAGCATTTTTTCCTGGTTTGGGGACCATTATTATTTCTGCTACCTTCCAGTAGCATGATATATATTTGTATTTTAGGGAAGCGTTAAAAATGGTAGTTAGTTTAACCACTTCGTTGTATGGTAAATTTTTCAATATGTCGGCAGTAATTTGATCGAATCCAGGAGATTTCTTGGAATTTATGTACTTAATTTCATTTATAACTTCCTTTAGATAAACTTGTTTAAAGTTGTTCAATTCTAAGTTTGTTATAATTTTTATTAAAAATAAAAATTATGTTTTTTTCGACCTTTATAAAAGGCAGAGTACCGCCAAGTTTACTTCCCCTGTTTTGCTTACAAAGTAAACAAAATATAAAAAGGAGAGAGAAACAAAAAAAAACGTGTATTGAATATCCACCAGAGGTGGATCTTGCACATCAAACAAGTTTTCAATTTATTTTTGATCAATGGTTATAATCTTTAACTTCAAACTCATATGTATATTAGTTCTCATGTAGTGAGTAAACTAGTTCATATGTATGTTTGATGTTTGGCATGGGAGTGTTACCCGCTTTCAAAACGTGTTCTGATGATGGGAACCTAGAAAATTCCCGAAATAGATCTATCAACACATTCCTGAAAGGGTCAAATAATAACTTTGAAACAAAAAACTCTATAGATTATTTGTTAGGACAATATCCTAATGAAGAAATATAGAGTATGGCCTCGAACTTGAATAATTTTCATTTTCGTTGTTCAATTCTGCAATATTATTTTGATTGTTGTTTATTCCAGAACTTGCAGAGTTATAATTGGCGTAATTTCCATAGCTATTTAGGGAAATGTCATTTATCGAAATTATCATTTTATTGAAATTAAAAAACTTTTTTGATTTTTCTGGTATTGAACCGTGACCTTCAGATTAATAGTCCGTTGTCCTGTCCTACTGATTGCACCACAATCACTTTTAATTTTCATTTCCTTATTTGCTATTAAAACATTTGAATATTTTATTTTAATTTAAAAAAACTTTTTCTGTTTGTTTTATTAGAGATTTGAACTCGGAAGTTCGGAGTACAAGGCAAACTCTCTACCCACAACACCACAAACACTTATAAAATTGAGTGCCAAATTTGAATTTAAATATATAGTTCTTTTTCATGAAGACTTTTATTAATTTAAGGAAATTTCTATTATTAAACATTTATATGAAACTGTTTCATAAATTCTATAAACATTTCATTATCGCAATGATTCATTAGTTTTATAAAGAGTTTCATTAATTCGGAAAACATTTCATAAACATTGACTTTAATGAAAACTGTTTCATAGATTCTATGAAAAGTTTCAGGGGACGAGTACTAGTGAGAATTTTCATTAAAGCTATCAAGAAATGCATAATTTTTACTCATTTAAAAATATTTTGCATCTGAATAGAACATTTTTTAAATTCCTCATATCATTCATTCATTGAAAGCAGACGAAAAAATTGTCATATTTGATCTCATGTCATCCGATTTTCTTTATATAAAAAATATGTATTCTCTATGGAGCCTACAACATATCTAAATAAAATTTGGAAAAAAAAATCGCGTTTAATTCCCAAAAGTATGTAATTTTGGAGAGCCATATATTCGAAAGTTGTTTCTCTGATTCAAAAAGCAATATATTCATGGTTTTCCTTTATCACAAATATGAAATTTTTAGATGCATTTTGGAAATTGTTCTCCCCCTTTTAAAAATTTTTAAAGATGCATTAATCGAAAACTTGACATAAAGAATGGCCGAGTTATAATCTGGACGCACAAAAGTAGTTACAACTTTGTAAATAACAGACACATTTTTATTGGTCGATTGGTCGAAATTGTGGGCAGTTAGGAGGATTCATGTGTTTGTTTTTCGAACCACTGAATGTTGGATTTTCTAAGAAAGTGTGCAAAATTTCTTCACGTCTTTTTGTTCCATGACGTCTGTACGAAATACTATTCGAATTACAGACTTGAAAATTATGTCAAATAACGGTATATGTCTTGTGAACAACATATGTAAATGGTTTAAAATTTCATACACTGGGGGCGCTGTAACAACGTTATGAATGCGTCCAGATTATAACTGGGCCATTCTTTAGTACGGTGATAGATGTCGACAATGTTAATGCAAGTTTTTTCAACATCCCCAATGTTCCTGCAGATGTCAGTTATTACGAACAAAATCAACTACTAAGCCAGCAAATTGAGCTTTTCTTCTTTGACTGTGTAAGCGAAATTGAAGTACAAACGAGCTGTCATTACATTACATTTGTCCAAAATTTTTTAAAACCATTATTCCTTAAATGCTGCCATACATCACACATATTTTCAATAACATCATAATGAATATTCTCGAAATTGGAAACATGCCAAAATCATACCTACTCCAAAATCGAACAATGAGTATCGTCCTATCGCTATTCTATCGTACTTATCAAAAGTTTTTGAGCGATTACTTGATCAACAAATAAATAAATACATCAATGACAATAGCTTGTTGACAAATAGATAATCTGGATTTCGAGCAAAACACAGTTGTACAATAGCCTTAATTGATGTATACGAGAAAACATTGATGTTGGTGATATATCGTTCCTTATTCTACTGGACCATTCCAAAGCGTTCGATACTGTGGATCACCAAGTTCTTTGTTGGAAATTATACAAAATGTTTAGTTTCTCCCCTTCATCCATCCGTTGGGTTGCTTCGTATCTTTCTGGCCGTTGTCAATCTGTTACAGCTAATAACATAACCTCAAAATCGTTACCAGTTCTTAGGGGAGTGCCACAGCGATGAATACTTGGGCCACTACTATTCTCAATTTATATAAATGATCTAGATAAACAATTATTACACTGTAATGTTCACCTATATGCTGATGACGTACAACTCTATATTAGTATGTAGTCCTTTAATAAATATAAAGGATTGTGTTGAAAAAATAAACCTAGATTTAAAACATATTCACACATGGGCAAATGCAAATGGTTTGTGTATAAACCCCACAAAGTCCGAATGCCTGATAATAACGAAAAAAAACACTGAAACTGTCGCTTGAACCTATGATATCTCTGAACAACCAACGAATCGAAATTGTACAAAAAGCTAAAAATCTTGGCATTATTTTTAACAATACACTCACATGGTCTGATCATGTAACCGCTACTGCTGGGAAAACATTCTATGCTGCGAACGCTATGGACCACTCAACACATCACACCGCTTAATATTCGAATGTTCCTTGCAAAAAACAAAAACTTGAAAAAACTTTCAATGCAGTATTGAGATATGTTTTTAATCTGAGAAAGTTTGATCATATTTCCCTATTTATAAATAAACTTTATGGCGTTCCTCTAAGAAATCTGTTAAAAATCAAAACCCTAATGCTATTATACAAAATAATATTCAAACATGCACCAGTGTATTTTTTTGCTAGAATATGCTTTACGCGTTCAAGAAGATCAAATTATATAATTCATACTAGATATAGAAGTCAGGTTTCTGAACGTCATTTTTATATAAATTCAATCCGCCTTTGGAACTCGCTACTACCGCCTAATAAATCTATTAGCAACGACTTGGATTTTGAGAGAGAGTTATATAAAGTTTTTAGTCCAAATTAATACTGTTATTCTTTTTATTATGTTTGTTTTTTAACTTAGTTAAAATATATTTTTTTTTTCATAGTAATATTTTTTATACAAAACTTTATATTCAATAATGTAATTACAATACAAAAATCCAATACTATAATTGAAGGGCTTAGTGCAAAAACTTGATAAGCCACAAAGTTAAAATAATGAAATAATCGCCTTCAAAGTTTAAAAACAATGTAGAAAATAAGGCTTTAACTAAACCAGACTGTAAGCATACATAATAGGTGCTTAAGGAAGGCTCCCATCACGTAAACGTTCATGGATGATAGAAATCCATCGGAAACAGCTTTTTTACAAAAAAAAAAAGTGTGGCTTATCAAGTTATTGCACAAAGATAAGTAAAGAAGTTCTTAGTCTGAAAAATGGTAGCAAATTAGATGGTCTTTCTTGATACTTGTAAAAAGTGCCAAAATGTGTCTTCTATTACATGACCTTCTTCGGAAGACTATAAGACAGTAAAAACTATTTTATTAAGTCAATGTGGCTTATCAAGTTTTTGCAGAAATTTTATTTAGAATTTTTAATTTTGAAGAAATGATATCTGTATTTCAGGCATTTAGTGCTGTAGAAACTTGTAATAAATGCCAAGATATTTTAGCACTTATTACAAGTATCTGTTGCTCGAAAATCCTGCAAAATAGCAACTATTTCCTCAAATAAAAAAATCTTAAAGAGAATTTCTGCAATAACTCGATAAGCCACGTGGATTTGAAAAAATGGGTTTCACTGCCTTATAGTCTTAAAGCGATGGACATGTAATATAAGACATCTCTTGGCACTTATTACAAGTATGTATCTAGAATATAAAAGTCCAGTAAAACAGCGACTTTTTCTTAAAAATAAGAAAATCTTAAATAAAATTTCTGCAAAAACATGATAAGCCCACATTGATTTTAAAGAAATGGTTTTCAATGACTTCTAGGCAGCTGTTAAGCAAGATGTTCGAGCTATAAATGCTTGTAATAAGTGACAGTATGTGTCTTCTATTACATATCCGTCGGTGGAAGTCTAGAAGAGTGTAAAAACCATTTTATTACGTCAATAGGGCTTATCAAGTTTTTGCAAAATTTTATTTGGAAATATTTAATTTGAAAGACTAGGTAGCTTTTTTGAAGGATTTTCATGATATATATACTTGGTTTAAGTGCAAAGATGTGTCTTCTATTTCATGTCCATCGCTGGGAGACTAATAGACAGTAAATCCCATTTTGTTAAATTAATGTGGCTTATCAAGTTGTTGCAAAAATTTTATTTAGAATATTTTTATTTTAAAGAATAGATAGCTAAAATATATTTGTTGTAAGTGTAAAGATGTGGCTTCTTTTATATGTTCCTCGCTGGGAGAATAACTTGATAAGCCACAAGAGTTAAAATAAATCATACTTCGATGGTTTCTTAAATGATTAGATCATCTGTTGGAAAATAGTCTTTATCCACCATACTTCAATCAATATATTTACAAAAAAAATTCAAGTTTGCTTTTATTTTCTTCAGAGTTAATCTTTTGTTCAGAAGTGTATCTTATTGGTGTGGCATATCATGTTCTTGCGTAAAAAAAATATTGAAATATAGTCGAATTGTAAAAAAGTAACATTTGCTCTAGATCAGAAAGTATTTGGAATATAGCTTAAATCATTTAAGTGGATATTGATACCACGTTAGGTATACCTTAGGTAGGTATAATGCAATGAACACATAAAATCATTTTTTTAAAACGTGTGGCTTATTATGTTTTTGCACTAAGCCCTTCAATTATAAGATTTGTATCTTGTTGTATTGGAAATCAAATAAAAAAAATATATAAATAAATAAATAAAATAAATAAAAATATATAAA
>CM037855.1:135753944-135784944 GCA_021234595.1 Delia radicum | reverse complement strand
ATTTTAGGACACCCTAATGTATATTAAAACTAAAAAATGTTTTATGGGGGAACTTTTTTAAAAACCGCAAAAGAGTAATATGTTTCTTAATATTTTTTATGGAATTAAAGTATATGATAGGATGAACATACATTTGTAAGAAATCTTGTATAATTTCATATTATCATATACAAAATTTAACAATTAGTGCAATTTTTACCAGACTAAAACTCGGATCTAATTATATTTAGATGTATCAGTTTATATAAAATCATATACAATTATATCAGGTCAAAATCTGGATAATAATATCTCGCTTTTATATAATTATATATATTTGCATCAGTTAAGATACAAACTGATGTAATTAGTAGTGTCCGACCGAACAGTTCGGCCAGAAAATGCATTTGGTCTGTATTCGGAATTTTAAAGCATTATGGACAAATTTGGCGGATGGAAAAATGTTTATTGGACTGATTAGATGCTATTTTGAGTGTCAAATTTAAAGAAAAGTCTGTAATTAAGCAACGAATTCACTGTTCGGCCTCAGAAAGTTCGGCCAAATCGAAAATAGTTCGGCGGCCGAACTTTTAACTTTATAGCTAAACTTCGGCTTTTCTCTTAAATTTTATACAAAAAATCGAATTAAACCGGCTCAACAAACATGTTTCCAATACCAAAATTTGTCATCATTGCCTCTAGATATCAAAAAACCGACAAAATATAGTTTTTTGCCCGAACTGTTAGGTCGGACACTAGTAATTAGATTCAAAACTGATGCACTATAATTCATTTGTATTGGGCTATAATTCGGGTAAAACTGTACTGGACATTTATCTAATTGCATCAGGTTAGATCTAAACTCATAAAAATAGATACAATTATATGGGCCCATATTTTGGATGAAATTAATAAGATTATATATAGGGTCACATATAAATTGATATGACTATATAAAGCTCCATATAAATTTTTTTTAATCGGGTTTATATTTTTCATAAAATTTTATGAAAATTCAATTAAAGTTCAATTAAAAGTTTCAATTGATGAGTTCCAGTGCAACATCATTGCTTCTGAGCAAAAACATTTTAATAACAAGCAGAGATTTCTCTCAGTATACACAAACAAAACAATACGAAAAACTTTTAACACTTTATAAGGTGTTTTTTATTGTTTTGTTGCCAAAACACATTTGAATGCCTCACTGGAATAAGGGTATATCATTCAATTTCAGAACTTTACAAGAGAAAACTATTTCGTGGGAATCTCTTTTTAAGTCACATTTTTATTGTTTTTGATCACAGTTCGATAATACAAGTATAATCGCATCCGTGTAGAAAATTTTATTCAAATATTGTACATGCAAGTGGTTAAATTTTATATTTAAATGTCTCAAAATTACCGTAATTTTTCAATATTTTATTGTTTATTACTGGCTTATCAGTGCGGGGGTCGTGGGTTCGATTCCCACCAGAGGCACTGGTCTGTTCTCGCTACAACGCGCCGAAGGCCATAGTAGCTAGTGCTCGGTTAGGGTAATAGTATATAATTTGTAATTATATGATTATTAATTAATAAAAAAAAAAAAAAAAAAAAAATTATTTTAAAATATTTTAAAGAATTATTTTCGATTTTAATGGATATTAGTTCAATTATTTTAAACAACTAATCATGTACAATATATAAAAAAACCATGAAAATGAAAATTATTCAAGTTCGGGGCCATACTCTATATTTCTTTATTAGGATATTGTCCTAACAAATAATCTATAGTTTTTGTTTTCAAATTTATTAATTGACCACTTTTAGGAATGTGTTAATAGATCTATTTCGGGAATTTTCTATGTTCCGATCATCAGAACACGTTTTGAAAGAAGTGACAATCCCATGCAAAACATCAAACATTCATATAACCTAGTTATCCCACTAAATGAGAACTAATATATGAGCTTGCAGTTAAAGATTTCCGCCACTGATCAAAAAATATATTGATAACTTGTTCGTTTTGTGCAAGCTCTTCCTTTGACCTTTTTATTTTTAAGAAAGAAGTGACAATCCCATGCAAAACATCAAACATTCATATAACCTAGTTATCCCACTAAATGAGAACTAATATATGAGCTTGCAGTTAAAGATTTCCGCCACTGATCAAAAAATATATTGAAAACTTGTTCGTTTTGTGCAAGCTCTTCCTTTGACCTTTTTATTTTTACACTTGTTTTGTTTTGTTTTATTTGTTTTGTTTTATTCAGTGGTATAACTAGGTTATATAAATGTTTGATGATTGCATGGGATTGTCACTTCTTTCAAAACGTGTTCTGATGATAGGAACCTAAAAAATTCCCGAAATATATCTATCAACGTGCGCCCCGGTAGGCTAGTTGGTAGCGTGCTGGCTAATCAGTGCGGGGGTCGTGGGTTCGATTACCACCAGAGGCACTGGTCTGTTTTCGCTACAACGCGCCGAAAGCCATAATAGCTAGTGCTCGGTTAGGGTAATAGTATATAACTTCTAATTTCTAATTATATGATTATTAATTAATAACAAAAAAAAAAAAAAAAAACAGATCTATCAACACATTCCTGAAAGTAGTCAATTAATAAATTTTAAAACAAAAACTCTTTATTAATTGTTAGAACAATATCCTAATAAAGAAATATAGAGTATGGCCTCGAACTTGAATTATTTTCATTTTCATTAAAGGTCAAAAAAATATAATTTTTATTTTTAATAAAAATTATATCAAACTTATATAAAAACAATTCAATTTAAAACTTTTCGAGAAATTTGCGGTCAAAAACTAAAATGAACATTTTTAGCAATATTTCTTTACATGATGATGACTAAAAGGTCGTATTATGTAAAAAAACGCGTTTTCATAAAGTTGTCGCTTATATCCTTTTTCAAGCGAGGCATTCTTTAAAAAAAAAGGAATATATCTTCACTATAATAAATAAATCTTCTCACACATTTTGTTAAGTAATAGCAAAGTGTTTAGTTTATAATCCCATATGACCCTTATCAGTTTCATTCATTCATAAACTTAACAAAATACTTTTATGGAATAGGAACTGGAAATAATTTGCTTTTTATTTATGTCGTCACAGCTGATTTGATTTAAAAACTGTCTCCAAACAACTTTATTTCAGGAATGTAGTCAACTGACACATGTTGCTTCAACGTTATTGAAAATAAAGAAACACGGAAAACGCATGCGTTTGAAATCAGTGGAACTTCCAGCAAGAAAATTTTAATATAACGTTTATATTAAGCGTTTTCGGCAACCATAATATTATTACGCTATAAGATATTCAGTTTATCGTAAGAATTAAAAGTATGTAGTCAAAGGCGGCGGATAGTATAATATTTTCTTTGAACAGATTTTAATATTTCGTAAAAAGAATATTATGTTGTATATTTAACTTTAACAATTTAACAAAACTCAAATTACACTACTCAACTTTGCAGAACCTGTCTTTGAAATACATGTTGTTGAATTCAAATCTGTAAATATTTTTTTTTTAATTTTAATTTTGGAAATATCTGTGTTTTTATTTTACATCATTCCATATTTTATTTTTTTTTTTTTTTGTATATCTTGCTTAATTTTTCAAAATTCAGCTGCAAAATCATAATTTTTTTTTAAGAATATAAGTCTATACTGTGAAAAATTCATGCAAATTTATTGCAATAAAATTAGTAAAATTTTGTGTAAAATTACATAAAATAAGCAAATATGCACACAAAATGATTAAATAACTAATTTACACATTTATGTCTGTAAAACTAAACACAAATGATAAAAATTTGCATGTTGGGAAATATATTTTTTAAATTTATATACACTTTTACCTACCAACAGTTGTAATTGTTAAAATAGAAAATAACAAAAGAAAAAGGATTAAAATTTTTTTTTTGTAAAGTGAAAACTCTCAACGTATTTAAGATTTTTAATTGCAAAATACGCGCAAAAACAAGTCCGTAAAGTCAGCAAAAAAGTTAATTGAGTCAGCAAAACTTTTGCTGGGAGCACCCTTGCAAAAAACTTGCTAATATATACAAAAGTGTTTTGATGAACCTCAGTAAGCTGACTTTTTAGCAAAAAACTTTGCTGGAGCTTAGTAGATTGAAAAAGACTAAAAAACTTAGTAAACTTAGTATACAATTTTTACTTTAGTTAATTTATTTTGCCGAAATTTTAATAAATTTGATTTTGTGTGATTATTTTAAGTATATATAAAAATGTCAGGACTTCCACATCGTTAACATAATGCAATTAAATAAAAAATCTGAGAATAAAAAAAATATTTTATTAATAACATTGATAACAAAACATACTAATTGCCAATTACTTACATACAAGTACACTCAAAAAAATATGTTAGTACAAAAGTTAGTAAAACGTCTTGTAAATCAGGTTACTATTTTTTGGCAAATTTTTTTGCTAAAATCGTCTTTTCAGCTAAAATTTTTGTTATACTTACTGTTTTATACTAATGTTTTACTAATATACTAATGTTTTACCAATTAATTTTGCTAAAAAAAATTGTGCTGATAAGCACATTAATAGTGTGGACGACAACCAGATTGAAAGATATACGCAGAATGAAGCAGATGTCGCGGCATGTCAAGATGTAGTAGAGAAGAGGAAAATGATACTAAAAAGTACAACTCTAATAAGACATATAAAAAATCAACCATGGAAGACTTTTGTATCTGTTTTTCATACATAAAACAAAATTGAGAATTAAAACAACTTAAATTTTGCGTTTCCACCGGCTTGTGAAAATAATTGTCTATTAATAAAATAAAAGACAAAAGAAAATATTTAAATTTAATATGTATTTCTATAATAAATGTTAATAGATTAATAATCTAGTGTGGTCAAATTGCAAACAAACATATACAGACATGTAGACAGAGTAAAGCGAAAGACAAAGACACACATCTTAGTATGGTTCCTTTTTCTTATTGCAAAAAAGGGTTGTTTTTTTCGTTTCGTTTGTTTTTGTTTATTTTTTCGTTTCGTTTCTATAATTATCTTCGGCAGTTGCGTCCTTAAAAGATAGCATCATTTAGACAACCATTGATGTAAGTAGTTGAAAGAAAATTTTTGTTATGTTATATATATTTATTTCTATATATTTTCAGATATTAAATTACTTCATGACATCAATGTGGGAAAATGAAAATTTTTATGTTTCGTAATTATTGTAAATTATTTTTAAAAGAATCACAAAAATATGTTTTATGATTTTCAGCAAATATATCGACTAAATTACAATTTTTTTGCGTTTTTTTTAGTCTACTAAAATTCAGCAAAAATTTTTTATTAATTTTTACCAAGGCTTTTTTATTTCTAATCTACTAAGTGTTAGCAAAACTTTTGCTGAATCTACTAATTTTGTTGCTAAAATCAGCTCGCTGATTTTCAGCAAAAGATTTTGCTGACATTAGCAATTTTTTTGCTAGCACCCTCCTGACTAAAATTTTGCTGACTCAGCAAAATTTTTTGCTGACTTTACAAACTTTTTTTTTTGAGTGTATATGTATGTATGACGCAGTTTAACATTTTTCAAATGAAGATAATTCTAAAAAAAAAAAAAAATATATATTGCTAAATATCATAAAAATCCTTTATCTTTTAGAACCAAAGCTTATTCTACACTCAAAAAAATAAGTTAGTAGAAAAGTTAGTAAAACATCTTGTAAATCAGGTATACTATTTTTCAGCAAATTTTTTGCTAAAATTATGTTTTAAATTAAAATTTTAGTTATACTTATTCAGCACTTAACTGTTTTGAACGAATGTTTTACTAATTTATTTTGCTAAAAATAATTGATACCCTGGTTGAAGGACAACCAGCGTATCAATTATGTACCTTTTTTACGACACACGACAATGAAATGACACCTAAATCCTTCTCGTTTTAACAGCGCAAATGTAAAAATTTATGTTGCATCGGTTTCTTATGACATTTATAAGCCATGAGATGAATAAAATTAGTTCCATCCCCGAAACGATAATGATCTAGTTGTCATTTCATTGTCGGGTGTCGTAAAAAAGATACATAATTGATACACAAATTAAAAGTTATACGCAGAATGAATTAGATGTCCAGATGTAGTAGTGACGAGGAAAATTATATTAAAAAGTACAACTCTCAACCATGGGAGATTTTTGTATCTGTTTTTCATACATAAAACAAAATTGTGGATTAAAACAACTTATATTTTGCGTCGTCATCGGCTTGTAAAGTAATTGTCTATTAATTAAATAAAAGACAAAATAAAATATTTTAATTTAATAAAGATTAAATGTGTATTTGTAAACTAAATGTTTATAGATATTAATAATCTAGTGTGGTCGAATTGCAAACATATATACAACTGTTAGACAGAGTAAAGCGGAAGACAAAGACACATATTTTAAATATTTATGGTTCCTTTTTCTTATTACAAAAAAGGGTTATATATGTTACATTTTGTTATTTTTTCGTTTCGTTTCTACAACTCTCTGCGGCATTTGCGTTCCTTTAAAAGATAGCATCATTGAGACAACCATTGATGTAAGTAGTTGACAGATAATTTTGTTTGTGTTATATATAATTATTTCTTTTTTTTTTGATATTACATTAATTAATGTCGTCAATTTAGGGGTGTATAAACAATTTTATATTTTGTAACGTATTGTAAATTATTTTTAAAAGAATCACAAAAATATGTTTTATGATTTTCAGCAAATAAATTAACTAAAGTACAATTTTATACAAAATTTTTTGAGTTTTTTTCAGTCTACTAATATTTAGCAAAAATTTTATTAATTTTTAGCAAGGGTTTTTTAATTTCTAATCCACTAAGTTTTAACAAAATTTTTGTTAAATCTACTAATTTTGTTGCTAAAAATCAGCTCGCTGATTTTCAGCAAAAAATTTTGCTGACATTAGCAATTTTTTTGCAAGCACCCTCCTGACTAAAATTTTGCTGATTCAGCAAAATTTTTTGCTCACTTTACTAACTTTTTTATTTGAGTGTATATTTTATTTTTGCCTGCATCCTCAATTTATCAAAATATTGCTTTGTACAGTGCAACAAAGGGTATTTAATTTGGCCTGCATCTGCATCTTCAGCTTTCAAATGTATCAAAATCTCATTCATTTAGTAATTTTTTTAAATTAGTTTATTTAATTAATTTATTGCTTTATATACACTCAGGGAAATTCTGCTTTCAAAATATGTAGTTGTTTCTATTGTAATACAGTTCCTCTATTTTTAATGTAAATGTCAGTCATTTGTAGAACAAATTAAATTTTTTACTAACATTGTAGTTCATTTAAAAAACAACCCACATCAAATGACTGTTTTATGATTTTACAATAATTTTTTACAGTAAAAAAAAAATAAATGTTTGTTAATGTTTTACTACCATGTGGTTAATTTTTACTACAATTGTTAGTCATTTTTTGAACATTAAAAAACAAATGACAATGTTAGTTGAATTTACTGAAATGTAAGTCGTCCTTCCTTTAAGTGAAATTTCATTTGTTTTTAACTACATATGCAGTGGTCTTTACCTACATAATATTGTAAGTGTATATTTGTTTAATATTCACAATTTGTATGTGCACATGCGTGCCTTTGTTTGATGTGCACACTGAAAAAATAAGTTAGTAGAAAAGTTAGTAATACGTCTTGTAAATCAAGTATACTTTAGTTTTAAGCTAAAATTTTAGTTATACTTATTCAGCACTTAACTGTTTTCAACTAATTTTTCGAAAACCATTGTGCTGATTAAAAGATATATGCAGAATGAAGTAGATGCAGCAGTATGTCAAGATGTAGTAGAGACAAGGAAAATGATACTAGAAGTACAACTATCGGAAGACATATAAAAAAATCAACCATTTAAGATATTTGTATCTGTTTTTCATACATAATAAAACAAAAGGACGCCAAGAATGTGTATCGTATACATATAAATTGCGGATTAAAAACTTAAATTGTATGTTGTCACCGGCTTGTCAAAGTAATTAAATTAAAGACAAAATAAAATATTTAAATTTAATAAAGATTAAATGTGTAATTGTGAACTAAATGTTTAAAGCATGGATGGTAACTGATTCGATGGGGGTATCGGTAAGGGTAACGCTATCGTGTATTTCGGTAACGGGGTAATGATATTTCAGTACCGGTTGTTTAGCGTTAACGGTATTTTTCTTATTTCGGGATCGACATTTTAACGGTAATGCTTTTTTCGTTTATTTCGGTAACGTTGTATAAGGGGTAACGGTTTTTCAGTTATTTCGTTACAATTAAACTTTTATTATCGAAGTGTATTTATAAAGTGTATAAAAAATGTTTTATTATAAGAGTTTAATACGTTTTCTCCTCGTCCGTGAAGTTAAGAAATTGGATTATGATTGATTCTGACATTACACTTAGAACACTATGTAGATAAAGACCACTGCAAATGTAGTTAAAAACAAATTATATTTCCCTTGAAAAAAGAACGACTTACATTTCAGTAAATTTAACTAACATTGTCATTTGTTTTTTACTGTTCAAGAAATGTACCACAATTAAAGTAAAAATCAACCACATATGCAGTAAAAAATAAACAAAAATTTATTTGTGTTATTTTTTTAAATAAAAATAAAATCATAATACAGTAATTTGATGTGGTTTGTTTTTTAAATGAACTACATAAAAAAAATAAAGATACTGTATTACAACTCAAACAACTACAAATATTTACAGCAGAAGTTCCCTGAGTGTATGGGCAAAATTTCGACATTGAAGTTTTTTTTTTGCAGAATTTAGTATTTCAGAAAGTCATATCAAATACTTTTAAATTCGCAAAGTTTAAAATGTTATATAAAGATGCTTTTTGAGGTTATGAAAATTTTGTTTGGTCCATAAATTTTCGATTTTTGTGTTAAGCTCATTAAGATCCTTTATTTAATATTCG
This sequence comes from Delia radicum, assembly GCA_021234595.1. Classification (NCBI taxonomy): domain Eukaryota; kingdom Metazoa; phylum Arthropoda; class Insecta; order Diptera; family Anthomyiidae; genus Delia; species Delia radicum. Next base: position 135,775,996 of record CM037855.1, on the reverse strand, counting down.
TTTTGGCGGAACTGATACAGCGCTTTAGTTGTCACAAAGCGATATCAATTTAGTCCTAAAAAAATGCTAAAAAAAATAATTTAATTTTGCAAAATTTTTAAAAAGTTCCTAAAGATTTTGCATTTATTTTTGCGTCTTTTTGAGCATTGCTGTACATACAGAATTTTGTTTGGACTTTTTTCACAAAATAAACCAATTTTTAAAAGAAACTTCTTCATTTAGTTTATACATTTTTAATAACAAATATGATATTTTTCATACAATTTTGTGAAAATTTTCATTAACTTAATGAAAAGTTTTAATGAACGTACTATAGTGAAGTTTCATTAATTTTATGCAAAACAGTATGCAAATAATAATCTCTGTATAGGGTAATACTAAAGCCCAGCATGCTAGAAATTTCTGTTAATTTTTTTTAAATCTAAAGCTAAGCCAACAAGCTTTGGCAACATTAGCTTAGACGGTAGAGCGTTTACATTCTAATGTTAACGTTCTGCGATCAAGCCAAACTGACGCCCAGTTAAATTTATTTGTAGACAGTTTATATTACAATGCATATCACAAGGGGTCTGAAATGTGTCAGTTGAATCACCTACTATAACAACACTAAGTTAAACCCACCCCTTTCATAAGTTAACAACACAAAAGTTGGTAACCTTATTTTTACACTTTCTCAACATCTGGTCTGCTTAAATGTTCCAATTTCTGATTTCAATATTCGCTGACACCATGTCTACATAAATTGAAATAATTCCATGGAAAAACAAAAAATAAAAAGAACAAGTAAATGTGATGACCGTTGCTTGTTTTAGAATAAAAATAATTTTGTTATAGTTTTTAAGTTAGTTGTTAAGAAACCACAAAAGCAACTGGTAATAATAAACAAAAAAATATGTAAAATAAAAATAAATAAAATATAACTTAAAAAAACATAACTGGCGCCCGAGCAAAAGGATACCTTATACGCTAGCAAACTTGCATGCTATTCCAGCCGACCTAAAGAAGCTCACCGTTGGACACATCATCGTTGGATTTCTCAAGACAGCGAGTACTACAATCGGTATAGTAGAGGACCACTAGTAGTCACATAGGGCAAAAAGGAACAATCCAAAACTATCAGTAGTAAAAGATGTGGGGTATCATCGTATTAATGTAAGTCATTTAAGAATATTTTTAAACAATTAGACAAATAATAAGGATAAAATAATTTAAACAAAAGTGAACAAGTGATTATTAAATTTAAACAGAAAATAGTTTAAAACAAATTCATTAAAAAAATAAATAATTCGAAAATAAATAAGAATTTATAAAAAGTAAACGATTATAAACAAATCGAAAGAGAAAAAAAAACCTGTGTGTTTTTATAATTTTTATTAGCTTTAAAGTTAAAAGAATCGTAAAAGAATTTTAAAAAAAAAAAAAGAAAAACAGAAGAAAAAGAACCAAAAAATAAATTAATTTTTCCATTTATCACATCCTAAAAATTTTTTTTTGTATTGTTAGACACTGTCTAAAATTATCAACAATATTGTGAAACTAATAAGGAAATATTTTTTTTTAAAAAAAAAAGTGTTAAAGGAACTCTCTTTTTACTAACCAACAATCCTAATCATGTCAAACCCAAATAACCTAATAAGACCAGCCGTTCTTAATCCCGACCAAATTCCTCAACTCCCCAATCCACAAAATCAACCTCAAATGAATGCTGCACTACAGCAACAAATAGCCACTTTAGTTGCAGAACAAGTTCGAGCAACTATTCAATTGTTAAATAATTCAAATAACGATTTATCTAACGGATCAGATATAGTAATAGAGGAGGGACAAAGAAATAACCTAAATGAATTAGACAAAATTCCTGATATTGTCCGGTGTTTGAGAGAATTCTCAGGCAACCCTGTAGAGTTTAATTCGTGGAGAAAAAGTGTAGAGAGAGTCTTAGAAATTTACGAAAATATTAAAGGCAGTGCAAAATATTTCGGAATATTAAGCGTTATTCGCAACAAAATCGTAGGTAATGCAGACGCAGCCCTCGAATCTTACAACACCCCCGTTAAATTGGAAAAATATTGTTAAATGTTTGACACTTCACTATGGTGACAAACGTGATTTAGGTACATTAGAGTACCAAATGACTTCTCTAATTCAGGGTAGAAACTCCATACAAGGTTTCTATCAAGAAGTTTATACTCACCTTTCTTTGATTTTGAATAAAATAGGTTGCATGGATATAGGCAGGGAATCGGCCACATTATTGACGCAAACTTATCGCGACAAAGCCCTTGATACGTTCATAAGGGGTCTCAATGGAGACTTACCTAAATTGTTAGGAATTCGAGAACCCTCAGATTTGCCACAAGCATTGCACTTATGCTTGAAATTGGAGAACCAAAACTATAGAGCGGAATACGCCTATAACCAAAATTATAATAAACCACGAAAAGAATGGCCACCACCCACACCAAGAAGAAATAATAATTTAGTTAGAGTGCCATTTTACCCTGAACTTACCCTACAACAGCCCAGTAACTCAGGGCAAGGGAACATTTTTCAATACCGAAACAATCAAAGGTTGTATCAACAACCTTCTCTTAATCCAAATTTTCAATTTCGCAATCAACCTAGACAACAATTCCAATCACAAAACCCAAATTTTTTACAAAATCTAATACCACCAAGACCTACAGCCCCAAAACCCCAAAAACCCGAACCAATGGACATCGATAATTCTATTCAGTCCAAAAATATTAATTACCTAAATAGACCTCGGCAAACAAACCAATTTTTTGGCAAAAGACCCACACCTCCATCTCTACAAACCCCAATGCCACATAATAAATTACAAAGAAATTTTCACATAGGAACGAATGAAGAACTTCCTTCCTATGATGGTCTTTACGACCAAAGTGACAACCCTAATAGTCACGAAAGTAATTATCAGCAAGCGATCCAAGAAGAAGGTCTTCAAGATTATATACAGAATTATTATCAACAGGGAAACGAATGGGAAAATACTGAAACAGAAGATTTGTCCGATATTAATTTTTTAGGTTAGCGCATTCTTCGCTACCATACTTTCAATGCAAAGCGAAGAATGGTCAAATATTGAAAATACTAATTGACACAGGCTCTAATAAAAATTATATTCAGCCTTCCCTTGTAACCAACCCAATTCAAAATGAAAAACCGTTTTTTGTGAATTCTATATCGGGCGACATAAAAATTACACACCACACTCTGGTGAATCTTTTCAACTTACCAAATCATAAAATGAAATTTTATATTCTGCCGTCGTTAAAATCTTTCCATGGCATTCTTGGCCATGATAGCTTAAAGGAACTCAATGCAATAATCCATATAAAGGAACAATATATGTTAATAAATAATATAAAGAAAATAAAAATTTATCACCACATTTCCCAATCTATAAATAATATTGAACTTAGAACCAAACACTTAAACAAAACCCAAATATCAAAGCTTGAGGAAATAATTCTCACGTATCCAAACTTGTTCAAGGAACCAAATCACAAATTAACCTACACTTCTCGTGTTCAAGGAGAGATTAGGACAACCACTGATTTACCAGTTTATTCGAAGTCCTATCCATATCCTATGGCACTAAAAAGTGAAATAGAGAAACAAATATCTGAGCTTTTGAACGATGGAATAATTAGGCCATCAAAATCACCATATAATGCACCTGTTTGGATCGTTCCAAAGAAAATGGATGCATCAGGAGAAAAAAAATATAGAATAGTTATAGACTACAGAAAGTTAAACTCGGTTACTATACCCGATCGTTATCCCATTCCGGAGATAAACGAAGTTTTATCAAACCTCGGAGAAAATAAATACTTTTCCGTCATAGATTTAAAAAGCGGTTTTCACCAGATTCCTCTTAAAGAATGCGATGTCGAAAAGACTGCATTTTCTATTAATAACGGAAAATTTGAATTTGTTCGACTCCCTTTTGGATTAAAAAATTCTCCTTCAATTTTTCAACGCACTCTAGATGACGTTTTAAGAGATCATATAGGCAAAATATGCTATGTCTATATAGATGATATAATTATATTCGGAAAAAATGAAAACGACCATTTTCAAAATTTAAATAAAGTTTTCCAAACACTAGAGTCTGCAAACTTTAAAGTTCAACTCGATAAATGCGAATTTGCAAAACAGCAAATAGAATTTTTAGGATTTATCGTAGGCATTAATGGTATTAAAACCAACCCTGAAAAAGTAAAAGCAATAGATAAAATACCTCCACCCAGGACCTTGAAAGATTTGCGAAGCTTCCTTGGTATGTCAGGATATTACCGTCGTTTTATACGGGACTATGCCAAGCTGGCTAAACCCCTGACATCCCTTTTAAGAGGGGAGGATGGACGCGTCTCAAAGAACGCATCCAAAAATAAAAAAAATATTTTTAAATCAAGCTGCAATAGAATCCTTCCAAAAAATAAAAAAATCACTGACCTCAGAAGACATTATCCTTTCACATCCGAACTTCGAAAAGGATTTTGATCTGACAACAGATGCTTCTGAGTACGCAATTGGAGCAGTCTTGTCACAAAATGGCAAACCGATAACATTTCTTTCAAGAACATTGAATAAGGCTGAAGAACATTACGCCACCAACGAGAAAGAAATGTTGGCGATAATTTGGGCACTCACCACATTAAGAAACTATTTGTATGGGTCAAGAAAAATAAATATTTTTACAGACCATCAACCCCTTACTTTTGCACTTAGCAATAAAAATACAAATAGTAAAATGAAAAGATGGAAAGCCATCTTAGAAGAGTACAATTATGAACTGAAATACCAGCCAGGCAAAACCAATATAGTTGCCGATGCATTGTCTAGACCCCCACAAATCAATTCCATGACAGCGACTCAGCATAGTTCAGAAAGTTCTTCACATAATTTAATACCAGCTATGGAATGTCCCATAAATGCTTTTAAAAATCAACTTCACATACTGACGGACGAACAAGAAAGTTATAAATTTGAAATCCCATTTCCCACATATCACAGGCACATTATAAAACAACCCCATTACACAAAAGACTGTCTAATTTCTGTGCTAAAGAAATATTTGAATCCAAGTGTGATTAACGGACTTTTCACAAGTGAACCAGTTATGGGAATCATACAAGAATTTTATCCCGAACATTTTAAAAACTTTAAAGTCAGGTTTACCCAAAGCCAAGTAAAAGACGTAACAAATGAAAGTGAACAGGAGGAGATAATAATATCAGAACATAAAAGAGCACATCGAAATGGAAGAGAAAATAAAGAACAAATTAAACAAAAATTTTATTTTCCCAAAATGGCGGAAAAAACCGATAGAATAGCGAAAGCCTGTAAAATTTGCAAAGAACAAAAATATGATCGTCATCCAAATAAACCTAGTTTAGAAATCACACCAATTCCACAAAACCCAGGAGAAATAATTCATGTCGACATTTACTCGACTGAAAAAAATTTGGTCCTTACAGCTATAGATAAATTTTCGAAATATGCGCAGGCTAAAATATTGAAATCTAGGGCAGTAGAAGACATAAAAGAACCTCTTAAGGAATTAATTTTAGCATTCGGTGTCCCCAATTCAATAGTAATAGATAATGAAAAATCCCTTAACTCTGCCACCATAAAGTTTTTGCTTAAAAATCAATTTGGAATGAATATTTATACTACAACCCCCATATTGCAGTTCTGTTAATGGACAGGTGGAGAGGTTTCACTCTACTCTTTCAGAAATCATGAGATGTTTGAAAACGGAGAAACTTCACACTTCATTTCATGACTTACTTACAAAGTCAATTTACGAGTATAACTCCTCAATTCACTCCACTATTAGAAGAAAGCCAGTAGAAATATTTTTTGGTAGAAAGTACAGAGATCCCAAAGAAACAGAAGACGAAAGAAGAAAAATTATTACTAGATTAAAAGAAAAACAAGAACAAGATTTAGAGCATCATAACAAGGGTAGAAAAAAAATTAAAAACTATTCATCAGGCGAAAAAATCTATGTTAAAATAAACAAAAGATTAGGATCAAAACTGTCCCCTCGGTATAGAGAAGAAATAGTAAAGAAAATAGAAATACTACAATTTTAACTAATTCAGGAAAAATAGTCCATAAAAGCAATATTAAAAAGTAAAATATTTTACAGGATACAACTAATCTGTATTCAGGCAGATATCGAAATGGTTGACTATTCGTCTTCCCATCTTATCACCATCGATAAGGGAATAGCAAAAATACAACAGGGAACATTCACAATAATTCATGTAATAAAAATTAAAGAGTATGAAGAATTTATAAATGATATGCAAGCATTCATTGATCAGAACATCCCGAAAACCCACAACAAATATCCACTCCTAATCCATGAATTAACACAAACCACTAACATCCTAGAAAACCTTACACCTACTACTAATGACCACCAGAGAAGATCCATAGATGCTATTGGAACTGTATGGAAATACATAGCAGGAAGTCCTGATCATAACGATTTCCAAATATTAGCTAACAATATTGTTGACATAAATAAAAATAATAATAAGCAAGTCTTCATTAATGAAGCATTTAATAAAAGATTAAATAATTTAACTGCAATTTTTAAAACAATGGCAAATCAGATAAGAAAAGATGTTTATTTAGAAAAAGAAATTGTAATTAATTTGCAAAATAAAATAAGACTTGTTAAGGAAGAATTAGTAAATATTGAACGCGCCATTTTATGGGAAAGAAATTAAATTTGCTATGAAAACACTAATTGACGAAAACATTAATTTTTCAAGCCCAGAAGAGGCATTAGAATTTTCAAAGATAGCAATAATAAATAATAATAAAAAAGAAATATTCTATTTAATTAAAATTCCTTTAACAAAAATTGATAATTATAAGAACATGGTTATAAGACCGGTAAAAAGAGAAAATAAAATAATACATTTAGATTTCAAAGAAATTTTATTTAACGAAAAAGAAATGTTTGCTATAAAAGAAAAATGTAAAGATTATAATAATGTAACCATTTGTAATGAAAAAGATATCATAAATATAACAAAAACCGATTGTATTCCTAAGTTAATTAATAAATTGAATTCATCCTGTATCTTAAGTAACAGTCATCATATTCCTTTGGTAGAAGAAATAGACTCGGGAATAATACTTTTAAATGACTATAATGGGTCAATTTTTGAAAATGAAAAAAAGTATAATATTTCGGGAACATTTTTAATTAAATTTCATAATACAACTATTAAAATTGAGAATAGAACTTTTAGCAATTGGCAAGCTTCACCTTTGCAAACTATGCCAGCTATGATACAACCCAATCCCTTTGAAAAAAGTCGAATTAATCTTTTGTCTCTCGAGACACTTAATGAACTCCAAATCAATAACACGGACGTCATTACGACTGTGGAAAAACACCTTGTAATCGGAGAATGGACAATCTCTGCAATATTTCTACTTGTCATTATTTTAATCATCTTTCTTAAGATCTTTACTAGAACAGTAGAGAAAATTATAGTATGGGAACCCCAGGTGCCTAAAGTAGATAAACCATTTGAAATGGATAACTTAGCACAGTTTGCTAATATTACTCTTAACGCTCCAGAGAAACCTCCAAGGTTACATAAAATTCCACTCTCTTAGAAAAATAAAAAAACGATTGAGGACACTCGATTTTAAGGGGGGAAGAGTTAACAACACAAAAGTTGGTAACCTTATTTTTACACTTTCTCAACATCTGGTCTGCTTAAATGTTCCAATTTCTGATTTCAATATTCGCTGACACCATGTCTACATAAATTGAAATAATTCCATGGAAAAACAAAAAATAAAAAGAACAAGTAAATGTGATGACCGTTGCTTGTTTTAGAATAAAAATAATTTTGTTATAGTTTTTAAGTTAGTTGTTAAGAAACCACAAAAGCAACTGGTAATAATAAACAAAAAAATATGTAAAATAAAAATAAATAAAATATAACTTAACAAAACATAACTCATATACAAAGTCTGACCTATGCTCGGTCTCTTTCCCAAAAAAAATAAAAAATAAAATTAATTGATTATGATGTGAGCAAGATTATTCAAGTTCAAGAACATTTGTTGTTTGTTAAACAAAAAACCGAACAATGTTTATGTATTAATTAAAAAAAGATCGAAAAATAAACTTCTGCTTTTAATTTTTTTAAATTTAAAAATAAAACATTTGAAAATTAATAGCTTTACCAGAACATGTCTATTCAAAAAGTGTATAATACTGGTCCAAGTTTGTCCATTACAAGCCAAATATTTTATGTGTGAAAAGTAAGTGTTAATTGAAAAAAAAACTGCACTAAAAAAGCACTTTTTAATGGGTCTATTTAAATAAAAAAAAAAAAAAACTTTCTAACAAATAACTTATCAAAACTTCTTTACAGTTTTAAATTTCCATAGATTACATAGATCTCAAACTCTTCTTCTTCTTTTAACAACAAACACATTTTTTTCATATACATTCAAATATTTTTTGTATATGTATACGACGTATTTCCAACATATTCAAATGAGTTATGTGTGCACTGACAGCTAATGTCAAAGAGTTTGAGTCTATGAAATCTATGCCAATTTCATTTTCAATTTAAATGTAAACAAGATTTTCATGTGGAAAAATGAGTGAAGACAAAAATTAAGTAAACATAATGCTAAACAGGCATCAAAACACATTAAATAGATGGTTTTTAATTAACTTTGACCGAATATAATGTTAAGGGTCGTCCTTTTTTTTTGATGATGGAACATTAACAAAATGATGTTTGACATTCAAAAAAGTATATTTGGCTGAGTTTCGAACAGTGAAATGAAGTGAGAGCTTGTAAATAAATATTAAGTATATAAGAGTAGGGGAGAAAAACAAGAAATAAATCATAAAATCAGTATAAACAGTCATACTCAGTCATACACAGTCATAGATATAGAAAATGATAGATTCCATAGAAAATGATAGATTGATATTAGTTTACATACCGCCACCTAAAATATAAAAGGCGCGACTAACAAAGTTTCCAAAATTCATTATCATTCATTTGGCTAAACAAAATTTTAGACTTCTACGATAAAAAAAATAGCGATTTTATAAATACGATTCTAATATGTTTTTGTTTTCTCGCATCTTTTTGGTTGTCCTGTAAAATATTGAACTAAAGCTGAGTGATTATGAAGAACTGCACACTCGAACTACATTTACCCACAAAAAAATGTTTGGTTCTATGATTAACGATATTGTTAAAATATCTGTAGACATTTTTTGCTTCTCCTGTAAAAAAATTAATGTATTAGTTACGTCCTTTTGCATTTTACGTGACGAAATATTTCAAAATGAAGGAATATTTCACCACAACGTCAAACTAACAGCTAGTTTAAAACTTATTGAGGTTTTTACGTTTTATTTATTTATTATTCTTTAATTAAATAATTGAGTCAAAGGGCCATATCCCAGCAAAAAATAGTGCTTACCCAGAAGCTCTTCCGGAAGGCATTATTTGATTACGAAGCGATTCCAAAGCATATAAAGAAGGCATGATTTTTGTTCGCGATATCACAATTGGTATGTCTCTTTTCAGCAGGTGAAAAGCGCTTCTTTCAATTAGAAGCAATTATTAATTCAATTCTTAGGCAATTAGAAGCGCTTTTTTGTATGTTGAAAACATTTTGGCTTCATGGTATGAATTCTTAATTGCGTCATTGTATACATTATTCCCTACTTCAAAGAATACATTTTGGGAAGTACTACAGAATGCCTTCCGCAATTGCTTTACAGTATGCAATGCGGTAAAGCGCTATTTTGGAAGCATAAAATGGAGTTACTGCTTACCAAATACAGGTTATTTTTTGCTGGGATATGGCTAAGAAATAACTACTACACAAGAATACACTCAAATAAAAAAGTTAGTTAAGTCAGGAGGGTGCTTGCAAAAAAATTGCTAATGTCAGCAAAATCTTTTGCTGAAAATCAGCGAATCTACAAAATTAGTAGATTCAGCAAAAATTTTGCTAAAACTTAGTGGATTAGAAATTAAAAAACCCTTGCTAAACATTAAAAAAATTTTTGTGGAATATTAGTAGACTGAAAAAAACTCAAACAATTTGTAGAAAATTTTTACTTTTGTTAATTTATTTCGCTGAAAATCATAAAACATATTTTTGTGATTCTTTTTAAAATAATTTACAATACGTTACAAAGTATACAAATTTTCATACTCCCACATTGACGACATGAATTAATGTAATATCTGCAAATATATATAGTAATAATTATACATAACATAAACAAAATTATCTTGCAACTACCCCGCGGGAAATGAAAGGTCGATTGATCCAAAGTGGTAATTCTGTGATATATGATTGAGGAGCACGTCACGAAACTGGTGAAACCAAAATTGTGGTGCACCAAAAAGTGTTAATTTGGGTGAAATGTCCAATCACGTGACTATAGTTATGGTGATAAAGCATTCACTGGGTGGTACCGGATATATCACGTAACTGGATAAAAAGTAACATAACATCAAAGTGTACTGAAGCAACTAGGGTCGTTGCAGATGAAGTTGCTACTGGTCATTGAACTGGTTCAAAACCGTTAGCAGGGGATGAAAACTTGGCAATTAGTACCAACGGATGCAGTTCCTTGGCTGCTATAAAGTGGACGAAACACTGAAGAAATTTTTTATGTACCGACTATGTGACAGTAGAAATGAAGATGTAACACTCCACTGGTTTGAAATAACTGAATACAGAACTGTTTAGACAGTGACCAAGTTTGTCAGATATGGCGATTTCTCGCCAAACATAGTGATTTAGAACTCGTTTGGCAAGTTAATTTTCTAAATGCCGACTGGCGATTTTTCGAGTGAATGGCGATTTTACACATAAAATATAGCTACGAAAAAACTATCACCAGAATATGATTTTTTGCACAACTTATTCAAAAACTTGAAACACTTTGCAAGAATATAAACAAAAATTTAAAAATTTTTGCATATGGGTTTCGAAATATCTTGTTTAGATATTTTACAAGATTTTTGGTAACGATTTTTTATGTGTAAGTAATTGGCGATTTTTAAGAATTTCTTTGGAAACAAAATTGAAACTGAGTATATATTTTGTTACTCAAATAAAGAAAAAACTTGCAAAAAATCTATATTTTGAACATCCGGACTTCTTGACTAGTTTACGTACTTTTTTAAATTTAAATTGTTATATCGAATTTAATATTATAGTTTTTTGTTTGGGTATAGACAAAATAAACTAATATTCAGCACTTAACTGTTTTATACTAATGCTTTACTAATATACTAATGTTTTACTACTTAATTTTGCTAAAAAATTGTGCTGATAAGCTCATTAATAGTGTGGACGACAACCAGATTGAAAGATATACGCAGAATGAAGCAGATGTCGCGGCATGTCAAGATGTAGTAGAGAAGAGGAAAATGATACTAAAAAGTAAAACGCTAATAAGACATATAAAAAAATCAACCATGGAAGACTTTTGTATCTCTTTTTCATACATAAAACAAAATTGAGGATTAAAACAACTTAAATTTTGCGTTGTCACCCGCTTGTGAAAATAATTGTCTATTAATAAAATAAAAGACAAAAGAAAATATTTAAATTTAATATGTATTTCTATAATAAATGTTAATAGATTAATAATCTAGTGTGGTCAAATTGCAAACAAACATATACAGACATGTAGACAGAGTAAAGCGAAAGACAAAGACACTCATCTTAGGTCGATTTGTATGGTTCCTTTTTCTTATTGCAAAAAAAAGGGTTGTTTTTTTCGTTTCGTTTGTTTTTGTTTATTTTTTCGTTTCGTTTCGTTTCTATAATTATCTTCTGCAGTTGCGTCCTTTAAAAGAAAGCATCATTTAGACTACCATTGATTGTAAGTAGTTGAAAGAAAATTTTTGTTATGTTATATATATTTATTTCTTTATATTTTCAGATATTAAATTAATTCATGTCGTCAATGTGGGAAAATGAAAATTTTTATATTTCGTAATTATTGTAAATTATTTTCAAAAGAATCACAAAAATATGTTTTATGATTTTCAGCAAATATATTAAATAAATTACAATTTTTTTACAATTTTTTGCGTTTTTTTTTTCAGTCTACTAAAATTCAGCAAAAAATTTATTAATTTTTACCAACGCTTTTTATTTCTAATCTACTAAGTGTTAGCAAAACTTTTGCTGAATCTACTAATTTTGTTGCTAAAAATCAGCTCGCTGATTTTCAGCAAAAGATTTTGCTGACATTAGCAATTTTTTTGCTAGCACCCTCCTCACTAAAATTTTGTTGCCTCAGCAAAAATCTATGCTGACTTTACAAACTTTTTTTTTTTTGAGTGTACCCCTTATTCCTGTGCAGTGATACGTCGCAAAACTATTCCATTCAAACTACCCCTATAACAGAACACATTGCGCTTAATATGTAACTAGTTTTCCTGGAAAAATTACAAGTCACGTGATAATTTTTTAACCACTGGTTCTGTTGCATGTCACATAAATCCTAAAATGGTCATACTTTGATGTTCCCTACTTCTAACTTGTACCGTAGCATATTCATTTCAGTCGGTACGGTGATAGGTTACCTTGGTCAAGTTATTCGCCACGTCACACATTGCTCCACAGGTAGCAATTGTCACCACCTATGGCAAGCCCATGTTAAAAGTACCGGTCACTTTCATATGACAGAACCGAAACTTGGACTGGTTAATACACACAAAGTTCTAGTCACGTGACCATACCAAGGACTAGTCCATTTCCCGCAGGGTAATGGTTGTCTCAATGACGCTATCTTTTAAAGGAACGCTAATGCAGCAGAGAATTATAGAAACAAAACGAAAAAATAACAATAGGAAGAAGGAAACATAAAAATCTACCTAAGATGTATGTCTTTGTCTTTCGCTTTATTCTGTCTACCTGTTGTATATTTGTTTGCAAACTTGACCACTCAATTTGACTACAAATACACATTTAATCTTTTTTCAATTTAAATATTTTATTTTGTCTTTTATTTATTTAATAGACGCTTACTTTCACAAGCCGGTGAAAACGCAAACATTAAGTTGTTTCAATCCACAATTTTGTTTTATGTATGAAAAACAGATACAAAAATCATCCATGGTTGATTTTTTTATGTGTCTTACTAGAGTTGTGCTTTTAGTATAATTTTCCTTGTCACTACTACATCTTGACATCTAATTCATTCTGTGTATAACTTTTAATCTAGTTGTCGTTCACACTATTGATGTTCTAATCAGCACAATTTTTTTTAGCAAAATAAATTAGTAAAACATTAGTAAAATACTTGTAAAACATTAGTTCAAAACAGTCAAGTGCTGACTAAGTATAACTTACATTTTAGTTTAAAACATAATTGTAGCAAAAAATTTTCTGAAAAATTGTATACCTGATTTACAAGATGTTTTACTAACTTTTCTACTAACTTATTTTTTTGAGTGTACTTGTATTTAGCGTGTAGCATTACTTTACAAACTTTCATTGAAAAGTTTAAATTTATTTATCAGATTATTGTACCCGTTATTCTTCAACCAATATTGCCATAATTATGCGCAAATGAAAAGTTTTTTTTTTTTCATTTATAACGAGTTTCCAACCTCCGTATATTTACAGCAAATCAAACATATTAGCTACACTCAAAAAAATAAGTTAGTACAAAAATTAGTAAAACGTCTTGTAAATCAGGTATACTATTTTTTAGCAAATTTTTTTGCTAAAATCGTGTTTTCAGCTAAAATTTTTGTTATACTTATTCAGCACTTAACTGTTTTATACTAATGCTTTACTAATATACTAATGTTTTACTTTTTATAATACTAAGCTATCATGTTGTCGTTTTAACTATTGTTCCCTTTGTATATTTCATAAAGTTGGCAGATTTAATAAATATTATCCCTGATGAAGCTGGAAAAATACCAGAGAAAACGCTGGATGAAAAAAATGAAATAAATTAATCTTTTATTTACATTTAGGAAAATATATGACCTTGAAAGCCAAAATTAGAATAATCTAATACAATATTGAAAATATTTAAATTTAATATGTATTTCTATAATAAATGGTAATAGATTAATAATCTAGTGTGGTCACATTGCAAACAAACATATACAGACATGTAGACAGAGTAAAGCGAAAGACAAAGACACACATCTTAGGTAGATTTGTATGGTGCCTTTTTCTTATTGCAAAAAAAATTGTTGTTTTTTTTCGTTTCGTTTGTTTTTGTTTATTTTTTCGTTTCGTTTCTATAATCATCTTCGGCAGTTTCGTTTTTGTTATGTTATACAAGGTGGCGCAAAAATAACCTTCCGATGTTTTTTGGCTGTAATTTAAAAAAAAAATGAAAAACTTTGATTCTTCTTGTGGATTATTTTTATTTGGTATTTTAATTTTTTTTACATCAAGTCGAGAATATGATGTCATGTAAATGGCCGCCGCCACAGTTGATTGTCATTTGAGCCCTTTTTATGGCATTTTCCATCACTTTGGCCAAAACTTCCGGCGATAGGTCCTCACATTCTTGACGGATATTGTCTTTAAGAGCTGCAAGAGTCTGAGGCTTGTTAACATAAACCCGCGACTTCAAAAAGCCCCACAAAAAGAAGTATGGAGCGGTCAAATCAGGCGATCTTGCTGGCCAGTGCAAATCGCCAAAACGGGAGATTAGGCGCCCGGGAAATGCATCCTTCAGCATATGGGTTGTGGCACGTGCAGTGTGTGCCGTTGCACCGTCCTGTTGGAACCACATGTTTTCCAATCCCAATTCATCAAGTTGCGGCAAAAAGAACTCGTTGATCATTGCTCTGTAGCGCTCACCATTCACAGTAACCGTTTGGCCCGCGACGCCTTCGAAGAAAAAAGGTCCGATGACTCCTCCAGCGAAAACAGCACACCATACAGTGACTTTGAGCGGGTGTAATGGCTCTTCGTGGGTTACACGCGGATTTTCAGTGCCCCAGAAGCGTAAATTTTGCTTATTTACGTACCCGCTAAGATGGAAATGGGCCTCATCACTCATGATTATTTTTGATGAAAAATAATAGTCAAATAAATAGTCACCAATATTCCGCGTTCTAGAGCAGTGTAGCGTAACATTGTTTATTAACGTGTATTTCGCATGTGTTTACTACACAAATGTCAAAACAGAACTGACATTAGGGGCCAATCGCAAAATTTATAGCATTTTCTGATAGGAGGATTACTTTTGCGCCACCTTGTATATATTTATATTTCTTTTTCTTTTTTTCTTCTTCTTTTTCTTTATATATATAATTCTTCTGAAAGTGTGTTAGTAACTGAACTCCTCCTTAACGGCTGGGCCGATTTCGATGAAATTTTTTGTGTGTATTTGAGTTGGTCCCTGGATGGGATAGATTTACAATTGACCTATATAGGTACAATGGGCGTGGCACCTCCCATACGAAGTAAAAATTTATTATTGCATATCTAGAGTACTATTATAGTGGGAGTCTTCAAACTTTGTGTGAGCTACTTTGATAATAATGTGCATAATCTTGCAAAACGTCGCCGGGATCCAAGCAATGGGCGTGGCACCTCCCATACGAAGTAAGAATTTATCATCGTATATCTCGAGTACTATTACAGTGGGAGTCTTCAAACTTTGTGTGAGCTACTTTAATAAGAATATAAATAATCTTGCAAAAAGTGGGCGGGATCCAAGCAATGGGCGTGGCACCTCCCATACGAAGTAAAAATTTATAATTGCATATCTGAAGTACTATTACAGCGGGAGTCTTCAAACTTTGAATGGGCGTGGCACCTCCCATACGAAGTAAAAATTTATAATTGCATATATGAAGTACTATTACAGCGGGAGTCTTCAAACTTTGTGTGAGCTGTTTTGATAATAATATGCATAGTTTTGCAAAAAGTGGGCGGGATCCAAGCAATGGGCGTGGCACCTCCCATACGAAGTAAAAATTTATAATTGCATATCTGAAGTACTATTACAGCGGGAGTCTTCAAACTTTGTGTGAGCTGTTTTGATAATAATATGCTATTTGTTGAAAAGTCATTAGCCTTAAATACAATTTTAGGCAGGACAACGTCTGCCGGGTCAGCTAGTTTCTGTATATTTTCAGATATTAAATTAATTCATGTCGTCAATGTGGGAAAATGAAAATTTTTATATTTCGTAATTATTGTAAGTTATTTTTAACAGAGTCACAAAAATATGTTTTATGATTTTCAGCAAATAAATTAACTAAATTACAATTTTTCTACAAATTTTTTGCGTTTTTTTTTCAGTCTACTAAAATTCAGCAAAAAATTTATTAATTTTTACCAAGGGCTTTTTTATTTCTAATCTACTAAGTGTTAGCAAAACTTTTGCTGAATCTATCAATTTTGTTGCAAAAAATCAGCTCGCTGATTTTCAGCCAAAGATTTTGCTAACATTAGCAATTTTTTTTTGCTAGCACCCTCCTGACTAAAATTTTGCTGACTCAGCAAAATTTTTTGCTGACTTTTCAAACTTTTTTTTTTTAGTGTAGGTTGATACTAGTATTTCGATCTGGCTAAAGATCTCATCAGAATCCGAAGTTTTAGAAAAGTTAGAGCCTCCATAATAGGCAGAACTTTAACAAACAACCTATTAATCATTAATTTTGCTCCCTTCTTGTCTTCTTAGGAATCAAGCACGTGGTTAGGGTCTTTTCCTACACTCAAAAAAAAAAGTTTGTAAAGTCAGAAAAAAATTTTGCTGAGTCAGCAAAATTTTAGTCAGGTGGGTGCTAGCAAAAAAATTGCTAATGTCAGCAAAATCTTTTGCTGAAAATCAGCGAGCTGATTTTTAGCAACAAAATTAGTAGATTCAGCAAAAGTTTTGCTAACACTTAGTAGATTAGAAATAAAAAAGCGTTGGTAAAAATTATTAAATTTTTTGCTGAATTTTAGTAGACTGAAAAAAAAACGCAAAAAATTGTAAGAAAATTGTAATTTAGTTAATATATTTGCTGAAAATCATAAAACATATTTTTGTGATTCTTTTAAAAATAATTTACAATAATTACGAAATATAAAAATTTTCATTATCCCACATTAATGTCATGAACTAATTTAATATCTGAAAATATATAGAAATAAATATATATAACATAACAAAAATTTTCTTTCAACTACTTACATCAATGGTAGTTCTTTCTTTTAAAGGACGCAATTGCCGAAGATAATTATAGAAACGGAACGAAAAAATAAACAAAAACAAACGAAACGAAAAAAACAACCTTTTTTTGCAGTAAGAAAAAGGAACCATACTAAGATGTGTGTCTTTGTCTTTCGCTTTACTCTGTCTACATGTCTGTATATGTTTGTTTGCAATTTGACCACACTAGATTATTAATCTATAAACATTTAGTTTAGAAATACATATTAAATTTAAATATTTTATTTTGTCTTTTATTTTATTAATAGACAATTATTTTCACAAGCCGGTGACAAAGCAAAATTTAAGTTGTTTTAATCCTCAATTTTGTTTTATGTATGAAAAACAGATACAAAAGTCTTCCATGGTTGATTTTTTTATATGTCTTATTAGAGTTGTACTTTTTAGTATCATTTTCCTCTTCTCTACTACATCTTGACATGCCGCGACATCTGCTTCATTCTGCGTATATCTTTCAATCTGGTTGTCGTCCACACTATTAATGTGCACAATTTTTTTTAGCAAAATTAATTAGTAAAACATTAGTATATTAGTAAAGCATTAGTATAAAACAGTTAAGTGCTGAATAAGTAAAACAAAAATTTTAGCTGAAAATAAAAAAATTTGCTAAAAAATAGTATACCTGATTTACAAGACGTTTTAGTAACTTTAGTACTAACTTATTTTTTGAGTGTAACAAGCATCATGACGTTACCAAAAATGTTCAATTTATATAACAAAATTTTTAGTTTTTACTCTGGCTCAAGTAATATTTTTTTAGTTCTGTTAGGTTTTTGTTTTTATATGGTAACCGATTTGTTTCAATGTAAATTCCCTGTTTGTTATTCAATGGTGTAAGTTACTAAATTCCATAAAATCTTCTTTTTCATTATATTTTCATTTTCAAAGTTTTTTTCTCAAACAACTTATGTTTTAGGTAGTTTCAAGAGAATTATTTGAATAAAATAAAAAGTTCCAAATGGAAAGAGATTTGCTACAAATTGTAAAGTTGTAAACTTTTTGCATGTGGCTAAGTTCAGAAAGGATTAATAACGTTGAAGCAAAACCCGTATTTGGCTGTAACTATGTCTGCAAATATTTCGGATTTTAATGAAGTTTTAAAATCAAAAAACTATCGCTTATTTTGTATATATTAGTATCAGTTCAGATATAAATTTATACCGCTATATAAAATTGGATAAAATTTTATCGTGCCATTATTCGGATGTAATTAAATCTGATATTATCAAATTAAAACTAAACTAATGCAAACTTATATAATTATATGGGCCCATTTCACGGATAAAACTGTATTAAGACTTATATTAAGTTTCGTATACAGCATCATATTAATTTCTTTTTAATCGTGTTATTAGAAGTCTAAAGTTCTGTGTGCACTATTGTTATAACTTTCGACTTGTTTTTGCAATTATCAAATTTTAGCTACTCAAGCCGTATAAATATTGACAGTGGGTTTCTATAAACCTCAGTCTGTCTCCCTCAATCTGCGCTCTTTTTATTTGTTCGTAAAATCGCGCCGAGCAAATGAAAACATGTTTCAGATTTTTAAAAGTTTAAATTAACGATGAAAATGAAAATTATTCAAGTTCGAGGCCATACTCTATATTTCTTCATTAGGATCCCAGCAAAAAATTTTCAAAAAGGTAATCGGTTTTGTAATCAGGAATTTTGGTTAGAATGCCTTCCCAACCTGATTCTTTTAACAGGGGCGTGAGACTGAAAAGAATTGATTCTTTAGATTTGATTATATTTTTCTTTACAAGAACCAGTTACCTTATTTTTTTCAGAACTACTTTCGTTTGTAAAAAAAAGAAGGAGTTCTTTTATTAAAATTGTAAATATTTTTTTAAGAAGCACTTCTTTTATTACAAAACTAAGTATTTTTGGCTAAAATATTAATGAGCATTTTTTAAATTATAATAATTTCTCATTTCTTATTGGGTAACTAGTTCTAATAAGAGTTTTTATAACAAAATGGTAATTGGTTACAAATTGAACTGAAATTATCACAAATATAAGTTACAAATAGTTTGTAAGTTCATAAAAGAACTAATTATATTTAAAAAAACCATTATGTGTTCGCTTTCTTACTTTAAGAATTGGTTACACAACTGTTTCCTTTTTTTACTGACTCATTGCAATGTGTTTGGTAATGCAGTTCAGAAATTTGGCAATCAGAAACGTAAGCGATTATATGGCAATGCCTTGTTTTGGTAATGTGTTTTTTTTTCCTGGGATATTGTCCTAACAAATAATCTATAGAGTTTTTTGTTTTCAAATTTATTATTTGACCCTTTCAGGAATGTGTTGATAGATCTATTCGGGAATTTTTAGGTTCCCATCATCAGAACACGTTTTGAAAGCGGTAACAATCCCATGCCAAACATCAAACATTCATATAAACTAGTTTACTCACTATATGAGAACTAATATACATATGAGTTTGAAGTTAAAGATTATAACCATTGATCAAAAAATAAATTGAAAACTTGTTTGATGTGCAAGGTCCACCTCTGGTGGATATTCAATACACGTTTTTTGTTTTCTCTCCTTTTTATATTTTGTTTAGTTTGTAAACAAAACAGGGGAAGTAAACTAGGCGGTACTTTGCCTTTTATACAAGTTTGTTATAATTTTTATTAAAAATAAAAATTATGTTTTTTTCGACCTTTAATTGTTTAATTTTGATCAATGGTTATAATCTTTAACTTCAAACTCATATGTATATTAGTTCTCATGTAGTGAGTAAACTAGTTCATATGAATGTTTGATGTTTGGCATGGGATTGTTACCGCTTTCAAAACGTGTTCTGATGATGGGAACCTAGAAAATTCCCGAAATAGATCTATCAACACATTCCTGAAAGGGTCAAATAACAAATTTGAAAACAAAAAACTCTACAGATTATTTGTTAGGACAATATCCTAATGAAGAAATATAGAGTATGGCCTCGAACTTGAATAATTTTCATTTTCATTGCACAATTAAAGGTCGAAAAAAACATAATTTTTAATTTTTATAAAAATTATAACAAAAAATTATGTTTTTGTGACTTTTAATTGTGTAATGTAAATGTTCGTAACAAGTTTTTATTTTATTTTTGATCAATGCACTATGGCCGAAATCGCGATTTTAGCTGTTTTTTTAATAATATATTCTTGTAAAAAAAACTTTGTAAATATGACTTCTAATACTCGAGGTAAGTATTTTTGCTATATACAAAAATAGTTTGCTAAATTTTTGTATTTCGTACTTATTTTGGTGGTTTTTTGTGTGTATTTTTTTGTGAAATTCTGAAGAGTTTTATCGTTTTTCGTGGAGTAAAACTAAAAATGTCATGAAGTGTCATTGGAACTATTTACATGTGATTGTTTGTAGAAAAACTCAAGTTGTATGTCGTAATAAAAAAAGTGTATGCATTTGACTGCTAATGAACCAAATTTTAATATTTTCTTAGAAACACTCAGGTTAAAAAATTCTGAAATATTTGAGTTTTGGTTGAGAAACAACAGGAATGTTTAGAATTATATAAAAGGAAATATTCCATACGAAATTGACCGTGAATAAAGTAAATTAATATGTACTAAAGCTTGGAACTTATTTAACTTTATTAAACTAAAATGGGATAAACAATTCAGAAATGAGAAAGCATTTAGAAAATATAATAAGGAATGGTTGGGTCGAGAAATAGCTTCCCAGCAAGGAGACAATGCGCAATATTAGTCCATGCTGCCTCTATATCTGCCAACAAATTCCACGCAACGAATTTAAAATTTGTCCTACAACCAGCTGCTATATCTCCAAATCGGCCATCCAAAATTCGAGAAGTTCTTAATACTAGCCATGAAAAAGTTACGCCAGTATAACCTGATGAAGCTCTAATGTTTTTGTTAGAAAACGGATTAACTAAAAACATAAAACACAATAGTAGTATTTATCCGACTTATGATAAAGTTTATAAAAGCAAATTGAAATGTAGACCGGATGAAATCAAAGCGAATGAAAGCTCTGCCGAAGTATCGACATTGGAATTAGAAGCGGATGAAAACGAAGAAACAGACCATGATTAATAAAGCCCTATATCTTTTGAGAATATGTATCCATTATTTGGTTATTTTCAGATTAACCCAGAAGCATTTACAACGTCTTTAAAACTATAAATTTATGAATTAAAAAATAAATGAATTTCTTGGTAGCATTCAATATTTTTTTAATAGTGGTCGTGGACCGCCCATTTTTTCTTAAGTTTTTTTTGTCAGTAGAAGTTCGTATACAAAATTTGATGAAGCTAGCTTTTGGTAAGTATTTTTGCCGACAATTTGGGTTTTGGGTATAGGAAAAAGGGGGCGTGGCCCGGCCATTTTTCTCAAGTCGCATTTGTTGTCATTAGAAGTCCGTATAGAGCAATTCCATATGAAAACGATCAAAATTGGCAAATTTTTGGACGAAGAATTGAAGAATTCTTCATAAGTGACCTCATTGAAAGTTGTTTAAACTACTAAAGCGATCGCAACGAGTGATAGCTCGTTGGAAAGGTATTGAATCAGGCTTTAATTGAAAAATAAAATTTTCTTAATTTTTCTTGTTAAATAATTAAAATAATTCAATTATAAAAAGTATAAAAACAATGAGAACAAGGTGGTCTCTTAAATGCTCTTCTCCTGTCCAAACAAGGAGTCGGGGCCCATTTTTTTATTGCTGATTCTTAAAGCAAAAATTATGAGGAATCCAAAAAAAATAAAATTAGCCGGAAAATTTAGGAGCTTCTGTGGAA
>CM037855.1:135672375-135753844 GCA_021234595.1 Delia radicum | reverse complement strand
TTGGGTTTGTTTCACACACGAATAAATTCTCTAGTCCCTTAACGTAGCCGGATTTTAAAATTTGTGAATTGCATTAAAATAGTACGAGGGTAAACTAAAAATGAAAAAAATGTCTCTATTTGAGGGACTTCATTTTTAGTCCTCTACAAAAAAGAAACCGATTGAAAATCGGTTCACCCGTTGCACAATGCACCCGATTTTCAATATCTTGTTTTGAGAAAAAAGCGTTTAAAGTAAATATTGCTCATGTAAAATATAGGGAAAGGTGTTAGTTTAACAAGCTGTTACTTTTTTATTTCCGCGATTTTTTGTAAATAATTTTCATAGCATATAGACAAAAGTTCAAACTATTGAAATATGAAAAAAAAAAAATAAATAAATCTAAAGCTAGTTTGATAATCTCCAAATAATGTTCTATGTGCAAGAACAAATCATGTGTTTTCCAATTTCCTTAAAAATTTACAATAAAACTTAAATAAAAATTAAGTGTTTATGAACAACAGTTTTTTAAAAATATGTGGAATAAGTCCAATCCAAATTGACAAAGTAGATTTTCGCAATTAATGTGTAATTTTCTTTAAAGTATAAATAAATAGAATGTTCCATGATGAGTAGGGTTATATAGTTGCAAAAACTCCAAAGTCATAGCCAAAAATTTAAGTTTTAATATCAGCGAACAATTTAGTTTTTGACTATAAGACTAATCTCATAAAGCAGATTGACAAAAGTCGAAAGTGATTAAAATATTTCCATATTTAATGAAATTTAAAACCCCAAATGAGGTATTCTACTTTTGAGGCATGAGGTATTCTTACTCTTGAGGTATTCTACTTTAGTAACCTTTGTAAAAATTTTAAAAGTCTTATTTTCGACTTTTGGACTCTTCGACTTTGTCGTTTTTCTAAAAGTCGACTTTACGGGTTTTTGTATTTTTGTAAATTTTCAATTCGTGAAGAAATGTAGCTTTTAGAATCCCAGTAAAAAATTTTCGTATTTCTAGAAGCAGGATTAAACAAATGCGCTGATGTAAGTGCTCACTATTACATAATACTGAGAAGCAGCAAAATAAACGAATAATTTTCGTATAAAAATACACAAACAAAAATTTTGAGCTTACTTTTTTCCCTTACAAGGATAAAGGTTGTTAGCAGCTTACGCTAATCCCTTACAAGTTTGTAATGCAGAAAGTTTCACATCGTGTATTATAAACATTCTGTACCAATTTTCCCGAGTGATTTCCGATTGTGTTTGGTGTTTTCGAGTATGGTATAAAAAAATAATTAGTCATTTAACTGTTTCTGAAGAGCTAGCACGTAGAGCGGTAACAAAAATAAAATGATTATATTATATGTCAAAAATTTTAACAACAAAAAATGAATGTAGAATTTTATGTAAAATAAATTATGTATTGTATATTCATGTTATTACTTCTAATCGTAATAATATAGACATGAAATATGATTTTACTGCAGGCCATGAAATCACAGCTTTTTATAAGCGATAAAATCAGCGCTTATTTTGTCCAAAAGTAATGCTTCCAAGTGGGAATTGGCCATATAAAAATCATATCATATGTAAGCAGGTTTGTAAGGGGTTCTTTTTGTCTTACTCCCTTACAAGCCTGCTTGCTTGTAAGCAGCGTTTTTTACTGGGATGTTTTGAGATCAGTTAATTGGCACCTTAACGTAGAATTTAAGCTTTATTGCTAATGAATTTTATTAACGTTAAAATAATCTTAAAAAAAATTCTAAACATAAATTTCTAAAACTTAAATAAAACTTTTTTAGACAAAGTTTGAAAAAAAACTTTTTGGCACACATTTCACATTTCACTTTAAAAAAATCGCAGTTTTCCTAAAAACCACAAAGTAATACCCAAAAATTTAATAATAATTAAATAATTTTCATTTTCATTGCAAAAATTTAAAGCGAAGAAATTAGTTTTTGTCTATATGACTAATATTATAAAGTAGTTTGCCAAAAGTCTAAAATGATTGAAATCTGTCCATATTTAATTAAATTTAAAGCCCCGAATGAATTTTTACACTTGAGGTATTCTACTTTAGTGTCCTGATGCTCACAGTGTTATAAAATTGGCGACTACACAATTTATTTTTCAAAAGCCTTACTCGTCCTTTACAAATGTGCACATTTTTTCCAAATCGGACTTTTTTGTAGTCTTTGACATCATTTTGCGCTTTTTACGCTCACTTTTGGGTTTTATGTCATATATAACGATTTTGTTGGCAGCACTGGATTTATGATTGTCTGTTTATTTTTTCTTTTATTTATTTACTTTTAAGCCATACTTTTCCAATTGAAGAAATTTGACTTTTCGACTTTTTCATCAGTGGAAAGTCGACTTCCAAAAAGTCGAAATAATCGATTTATCGATTAGTTGAAAGATTAGTTGATCGATTAGTTTACTGATGAGATGTGCTTAAGAACATCGTGCACAAGTTGACGGTTACAGATCCAAAAACATTTAAGTGCAAAAAACTCTTTAAATTTCATTTTAAAACTGGGGGACTTATACCACTTTCAAAATAAATAGTTTATATACCGCAAAGAGTTTGTTTAACAAGCTATACATTTTTTATTTGTGCGAATTTGTCGCCAAAGTTTTCACAGTATATCGGAAAAAGTTCAAACTTTCGAAATGTGAATTAAAAAACAAAAATTAATAAATAAAAAAATCTAAAGACAGTTAACCCCTTAAGTAATTTCGTTGTTTTACTTTACTTAAATATTTTCAAAGTCATTAATGCGTATCTTACTTCCAGCACATACTTCAAAATTTCAATTATTTAAACAATCTTTTTCCTTGGTAAATTGTCATTTTAGATAAACTGTGATGCTGTTGTCAAATTCTTTATTATAAATAAAATTCCACAAAAGAGATTGTGAAAATACGAACATTTCAAAAACAGTTAAAAAATTGTACAAAAGTAGAACTTGTTAGGAAATAAGTTTAATAAAAAGGCAACAAAACAAATACACTGGGATCATTATAATAAAGCACATACAGCAAAATTTTACAAATAAATAAAATACAATTGTATAAACTTCAAATACTGATTTTCCAGCTGTTCTATAAAGAATAAAGTCAAAATAGTTCTAAACGAAACCAAAGTCAACTAAAGACATATTGTTGTATGTAACTATATGTATTACATATACATTAGGGTGTCCCTTAAACAAGATTTGTCGATTTTCTTTCTTTACACCAGCAGTTTTATTGAAAATGGTTCCAAATAGAAGAAATCATTTTTTTTTTGGAAAATGTTTACCTGTGAAAAATTTCGGCCTAAAATGGCAATTTTTTTTTAAAAAAAAAGTGTAGTTATATGACGAATTTAAAAAATTGTTTACACTTTGAGGTAAAATATTTTAATTTTTGTTTTGTATGACATGAATAACCTTTTGTGTATATGTTAGCCGATGTTTCCCGTTAATCATTCATTTTAACGGCTCAAAAATTATGGCGGTTTTAAGATTAATTAAAGCAGCTACAATTTTAGATCTCATAATATTTATCACATTTCAATATATATTGATTACACCAACAAAAAACATCAACATACACTCGACAATTTTTTTTTTCATGTATTCGTACTTAAAAAGAAACCCGCGATTGTTTTGGAAATCACGGATTTTTGACCGGTTTAATGATATTTAGTTGGGTTTAGGGTTACTTATTTTTAGGATTTTAAACTTTATATACCCGACCAAAAAAAGTTACATCTCAAATACAAAATCAGATCTCATTTGATATAGATCGATATTTTTTCTTATCCAAGTTAACCTCAAATTATCCAGTAATATCCGATTAGATTCCTTTAAATATAAAGGGTCCGCCAAATAACTTTTTTTTTTTTGAAAATGCTATAAAAAAAACTACTGAATATTTTTTCAAATTTCTTTTTTTATTTGAAAGTACAATCCTTCCGGTTAATAATGGAAAATAATTTCATTCAAATGGCTGCCTCGGCTGGCCATGCAGTAGCCTACACGATCGGTCCAATTTTTAAGCACATGGCTTCACGAATATTGTCCTTTAAAGCGTCATTTGGCGTAAAACTTATCTTTGACGGCACCCCCACAAATAATAGTCCAACGGTGTCAAATCGCAGCTCCGAGGTGGCCAAACGACATCAGCTCTGCGGCTGATAATGCAATTTTCAAAACCAGGGCGCAAAACATCGAGTGTAGCTTCGGCTGTGTGGCACGTAGCGACGTCCTGTTGAAACGAAATGTTGCCAATATCCTCCTCTTCAATAACGAACATACGGAGCTGACGGTGCTTCTCTTCTTCCAAAATCCGTACGCAATTTTCGCACACATTCAGACATGAGCTAAGTGTTACCATTCACGAAATAAGCACTAGTTGAAAAAAAAAAACGTTAGATGGCGGACCCTTTATTACCGGATCAAGTTAGATTAAAATTAATATCAAAATTGGGGATCCAAAAATATTCAATTTAAGATTTTGATGGATCCCAAAATCTCCCGTGGGATGAATTGAGATCATTATTTATGTACTAAAAAGTGTGTTTTAGGCATTAAAAATCTTAAAACATGCATAAAAAATTATATAATAGGCATTTATTTTTTCTTAATTTTTCACTTGACTAAAGTTACATTTTACATTTTATATGAAAATTGGGATTAAAGGGAAACATTTTTCAGTATTTTTCAATTTAAATAACTTTAATTTAATGTCAGTTCTGTAAAACATATATAGAGTATATATTCAGTAATACAACTTATTTTTAAAATTAAATTAAAATTACGTCAAAACATGAAAAATAATTAATTTGAAGTGCCTCTGTATGCACGTTTTTTTTTGTTTATTTTGCCACGAAACTCTCAAAATCAAAGTTCAGCTTCCAAAAAGTGGATAGTGCTCGGCGAAATATAAATTACAATTGAAAGTATATTTTTTTTTTACGAAAAACTAGAACCAATGCAATAAAAATATGCATTTTAAAGCAAAATAAGTAAGAATGTGCAATAAAAAAGGATTTAAAGCAAAATAAGTTAAAATATGCATTTAAAGCAAAATATGTAAAAATATGCACTAACAAATCGATGTCATTTTAATGGCAATTCTTTGATTCCCAAATATATTTGTTTAACCATGCTTTCAGACTTAAAGGAAAAAGCATGCATTTGCATGAACTTCCGGTCCCTGGTAATGACAATTGTAAGTACTTGCCATTACCAGATATGTACTTGTATAACCACTTATATGGTAATGTTTTTATTCACCGGGATATTAAATGAATAAATGAATAAATGAATAAATGAATAAATGAATAAATGAAATAAAAAATTTAATTTTTCAAAATTTCGAATTTTGGGAATTTTTAATAAAAATAAATTTTTTTCACAAATAGGCCATTTTCAGCGTATTTAAAAAGATCGAATTTGTTCTTTTGCAACCATTTGCACTGGGTGTGATCGAAAATCGACAAATCGTTTTTTAAGTGACATCCTAATGTATCTGTATAATATATATACATGCACAATATACAGATACTTACTTAAGACCTGTTATAAAATACGTGACAATTTTCAATTGTTCAGTTAAGCGGAAATAATGCGAACAACAACCAATACAACTTCTGATAATAACCCACAAAGTCAATAGAAGGAAAAAAAAACACAAGTACATCAGTTTTGGCAAAAACGACAAAAACAACAAGAGCAACAAATTTAAGCCGGAAATAGCAAAACGTTATGGTTTATTGAACAACAAAATAAAAATCTTGTTAAAACAAAATTTTCCAAATACTCTACAGGATATTTATGTAAAAAAAAAAAAACATGAAATGATACACAAAGAGAGTAAATTTGCAACAAAATTATTTGTCTAAAATAATTCCTCAACATTTTTTGAATTCAGAACTTTTAATAAATATTGTTACAATTGCAATAAAATTTTGGAACGTGATATTTTGTAATAAATGTGATTTATTTTATGGCGCATAAATTCAGAATTAATTAGAAAATTTTGTAATTTTTAGTGCTACACTTACCATCATATGACACCAACGACACGTGAGTCCTGTAATACCATGATATGCTTTAATACTTTTGCGGCATTTCGAACAACGCCCATAACAGTTACCCTCCACCCAATGATGTAGTAGATCACCACCGCCCTTGACCTTTTTCGATTTGACATATGTTGTTATACAAGATGCTGGAGCATGTTGAACGCAACGCTCATGTACTGTATACTTGCATACTGAAAACAAATCAAAAAAAAAAAAAAAAAACAATCAACAAAACTAAAACCACAATTTTATTATATATTTATTTGTGATGTATATATACTAGGGCGGGTCAATTTAAAAATCGCTCAACGTTCAAGGAAAATCAAATTCTAGGGATCAAAATAAGAAACTTTGCCGAAGGAACCATACCTCTAAAACGAATTCTGATGTCCCGACTTTTGACCCGTAGGGTGAAATTTTGAAAAATCCCACTTTGACCCATTTAGAGTGCCCCAATCGAATCCAACCCAATCAAATATATTTATACTCTATTTCTTCCGGAGAAGAAAAAGAGACCCTAATCTTGGAAAGACTCCTCCTACTTTCTGAAATATCTCTATCCCGAGATTTGTACATTTTGCTAAAAAACACGGCTAAAAAGGCCCTCTTTTAACTTAAATTTTAACCCCTAGAATGATTATTTATGCATTAATCTGCTAGCGCGTCTCCCGGAGAAGAAGTATCTCCCATAATCTTGGAGAGATTCCTCCTACTTTCTGAAATATCAAAGTGGGCTTTTTCAAAATTTGACCCTACGGTTCAAAAGTCGGGACATCAGAATTCGTTTTAGAGGTATGGTTCCTTCGGCAAAGTTTCTTATTTTGATCCTTAGAATACGATTTTCCTTGAACGTTGAGCGATTTTTTTTGCCTCCATACAAATCGACCCGACCTAATATATACATATTTGTTATAGAACGACACTGCGCTACAAAATTGACCCCTAAAATAAAAAAAGTGAACCAACAAGAGTACCGACCATCGATCCCAAATATGATCCCAGGATGATTTTAATGGCGTACCCAGGTTTTTTATTTATGGGCCAGATTTTTCGCAAAATTCCCATTAAAATTTTGCATGTTTAAACGCATTTTTTATACATATAATTTTAAAAAACGAATATTTTATCTTACAAGGGAGGTATCCCGACCCGAACTCGCAGGTTTTAATGAACTTTGAATATGTTGTAAAGGAACAAAAAAAAAAGAGACAGTATTTTTTTTAACTGTCCAATATCACGTTTAAGTGTTAAAAAGCAGGTATTTGTTTTGTATGAAAACTAGTCTATCATTTACGAAAACTAGATCTATTTGTAAGCAGGGTTTAAGTAGTCACGAAAACAAACATTTCGCTACCCATATTGCCTATATAGTGGACCCAGAGTTGCCACATTTTTGAATTATTTAAAATACACAGAGAAAAGTCGCATAAGTTCCGAACGGTTTTTAATATCGAAAAAACCTCAGACACCACGTCGAATAAATTAAATAGGCATTGCTATGTATTACTTTTAGCTTAATACAACTATTTATTTGTTACTGAAAACACATCTTTAGAAATAACAAAAACACTTGAATATCTTTGGGTATAATTTGTACCCCAGCAAAACCACACATTACCAAATAATGGGTAAAGTAATGTATCGCCATAGGGCTCCATGCATTACTTTATACGTTACTTCACTTATGAATTTTACAGGCGATGAGCCTAAAAGTAGTGGGTGGACTCATTACCTTGTAGGGGTTAAAGTAACTGGTTACGTATATGGTTACATGGTTAGAAAAATTAATGTGTCTATAAATAGATTTTCATAAAAAAAAAATAAAATGCATAAAAAAATTTTTTTTACAGATATTTTTTTTAATTTAATAAATAACTTTTTTTTTATTAAATAAATAACGTGGTAATGCTGGGACTCGGACCTGGGGTCTCTTATATTTAACAATTAGGTAGGAGAGAACTCTACCAACTTAGCTATCGATACATATAATATTTGAATGCTTAAAATGTAAATGAGTTGTTGTGCTTCGTGTTTTCGTTCGTGATATCAAAAATATACACCTTACCCTCATGCTTACAAAAAATAACAAAGTAATGTGTCTATAAATAGATTTTCAAAAATATATATTAATAATTACTTTACGTTTATAATTCATGCAATATGTAATCGATGATCGGTAAGTCATTATTTTATGTTCTGAAGTAATGAAAAATGTAATGAGGTATCATTACAAGGTAATCCATGAGTGTTCAATTATCGGTAACTCATTAAATCTTGTTGGAAAGTAATGATAGAGGTAAGGAGTATACATTACAAGGTAATGCATTACTTTATCGCACCCATTACCAAAGTTTTGCTGGGACACCAGTGCATGTGTTATCAAAAAACTTTTCATTTGATACCAAATGTGTCTATACACTCTAATAAATTTTCATGTAAATTTTCAGATACATATTACCACCAAAAAAAATCAAAGAGTACAAAAATTTTAAAAAATTAGAGTTAAATTTTAAAATTCGCATATTAGCACACTTTAAAAATTTTTTCTGGACTTTTGAATTTGGACCATTTTTCAAAAAATTATGAGTAAAAAAACGGATAAAATATGATATCTTTTGAACGGGTTATAAAAAAAACTAAAAATTTACTAAGTTCCCGATTTGTACTTAAAAATGTAAAAAAAAATAAAATCTGAAATTAAAGTTTTTCAAAGTATCCGGTTTGGCATGGAATGCCCCACATATAAAATCACTTAATATCTCAATGCGGTACGGCACGGGTTAACGTTATTTAATATGGCAAAACTTTTTAGCACAACAGTTTTATACATTGTGTCATAATATTTCAAATTACTTTTCTTAAAATTAAGTAGGCAAATCTTTGACGTTTTCTGTAAATTGAAATAAATAAGTCTGTGGGTCGCTGGCCCACATGGGTTAATGATGTTCAAACAATTGAAATAATAGACAATTTAAATATACAAGTCTGTGAATCGCTGGCCCTCATCGGTTAATGATGTCCAAACAAGTTTTTTCCAGCCTTCTGTAATGATGAGAGAGAAAACCTACAATAGGTACAAAAACCCTAAATTTAGATTTTAAATAGTTTATGACCAAAAATTGTGTTATTACCAAAAAAACTAATTTCCCCGCTGCCCTACCCAAGTGTGCCGGGGGATATTATTCATTCTCTTAGATGTATTTAATAGAGCGACTCACCTTAAATGCAGAACTATATAGTGTTTTTTGTCCACCCTTCAAAATGTACCTTAATGTACCTTTTATGATGATTCCCAAAATATGTGTCTAGCATTATTTAGTTTTTCAAAAAATATTGTACATTAACTAAAGACAAACTGTTCAATGGTAGTATCATATGCTAGGGGTTTAAGGCCCATCTAACGGTATATAAAACATGACAAAGCATGGCTAGGGATATTCTGTAAAAAAGAGATTTTTAAAATTTTTGTGCGGAAATTTTTGTGATATAAATATTAAATTTACATATTTTAATCTTTATTCGATTTAAAAAAATACGTGTTTCTTTTTTTTTCGAAAATCGCAATAGTTTGCGTTAAATTTTGAAAAAAATTAATTAATCCAGTCTAAATGCTGACTGAGTTTCTAGTTTAAATAGATTTATAGATTTAAATTCGACTTAACGAAAACAATTCCACCAGCGCTTGTTTTGGAGTCATAAATTTTTTCGCGAATTCAAAAAAATGTTTTTTTGTTTTAAATATGCAGCAATTTAAGCTCAATATATATTTAAAAATAAAAAACTACATACATTTTGTAGTTCGCGAAAAAAGTTATGCAGCGAAAAAAATTCGTGTTGGATTTTTTCTCCTGAGCTACATTTACATCAACTATAAACCGAATACATTTGCAGATTGCATTAATTATAAATTTTTCACAAAATTTTTTCCAGAGCACCTAGGAAAATGCACTAAATTTGCAAAAATCTAAAATATTTTGATACGTTGATGATGAACTTGCGAAAAGAAAAATATTAATACCGATATTAATGTGATTAAAACATAGTTTTCCCACCATATTGTATTTTTGGCAAAACGCGAACTAGTGCGAATTTCAGAAATAGCTGAAAAAAGTATTTACTTAAATCGACTAAGGATTAAATATGAAAATTTTATATTTAAATGACAAAAATCTCAGTACAAAAAAACCTAAAAAATCAAATTTTTTTCAGAATATCCCTGAAAAAATGATATGTGTGCACATTGGTTGACATGTTTTATATACCGTACGACGCGCCTTAAGCTATGTACAGACGGTTGTCGATCTTACAATATTGTAAGATCTGGCACATTGCCAAAGTACTGACAATGAAACATGTTTAACAAAAGGTAAATTGCCAGTTCAGACGATTGTAAGAAAACCTTTAAATTTCATTGTCAGACAATTGTCAAACATTAAATTTATCTGCCAACGAAAATTGTCAGTTCACACGGTTGTCAGATTCTTGTATGGCAAAAATTGCCAGATCTGTTGTTACACATTACCAGAACTGTCAAAGCATTTGAAAGAAATAATTAATTGTCAATTGTGTGTTTATTTAAATTGAAAAAACTAATAATATTAATTGTCATGGAACAAAAAAAGCAATAGCAACGATTTTAACTGCATATGTATTAGAAAGTAGCGAGGATGAAGACAAAATATTTTTGCAAATTGCAGGTGAAAGAGGTGCGGAGATTTGCCCATTTTCCTTTGCAATCGTTCACACTTTTTGGATGGCATCTGCGAAATCTTGCCATAAAATTTCTTTGAGAAGTTTATACTCTGCGCAACCATCATCGCATAAACTTCGCCGTACCTCAACTTCCTCGATAATTTTGATAATACTTTCGTGTGACCACACGGGTTCCACGTTTTTGCGTTACGATCTTTGTTTGGGTGTTGGATTTTTCCCGGATTTAGAGCATGTTGGCGACTGGGTACGAAACATCAAGTCAGTTGGCTCATAGCTGCAATCTAAGACGCAGGTTTCATTATTGGAAATGTCGCCATACATGTTTTTATTTAATTTGATTTCCTATTTTGTTTAATTTTTGATTTTTAATATTATTAATATGAACTTTTTTTTTTCATTATTTACAGTGCCGCCAATAGAAACATTTATGTGACAATACTGCCATTGTCAGATGCATTAATTTAAACACATCTGCCAATAAAAAATTGGTTACAATGTCTTGCAATTATCTGACAATGGCAACGTGGGGAGTTCACACGAATGTCAAATGTCTGACAATATTATTGTCTTACAATGTACAGACAATGCTTTTTCTGACAATGTTGCAAGACAAAAGTTGTAAGTTCACACTGTTGTTAGACATTTCCTGAACATTTTTCTGAGAATATTGTAAGATCTGACAACCGTCTGTACATAGCTTTACATGTGGCACTAACATTGTATACGTAGTCTTTGATTAAAGTACAAAATTCTATGATAAATAAAAAAATGTCTTTTTTGAAAACGGTCCAGCTCACGGTATCTTAAAGCTAGACACTAAATATTTTGGGAATCATCATAAAGCAACCTAAAGTACATTTTGAGGAGTGGACGAAATAAACTTTTTTCGTGAGTAGGTCCAGTATTTAATAAATCAACGAAGTTCAATCTCAATTTTTCTTTTGATTTTGTCAAAGAAGATCATTGGAAATTTGTGATTTGAAAAATATCCCAATATCCAAAAATTATGTTCCCCCAATCAATTTAAAAACGTTTAAGATACGTGCATATATTTGTATGCACGCAGAGAAAAGGGCATAATTTTATGCTTGTTTAAGAGCATCATGTTATGGTTGAAACGCTTAAACATCATAATATGATTCTCGTAATCATATTATGATCCTAGATAATGCTTAAATTTAGCTCGGTGATCATAACATGAAGGGTATGTAGGTTTTCGCCCATAGTTTTGTTTTAAGCCATAACTCATCATAAAATCAACGTTGAGTTTGCAAAAAAAGTATTTAAAATTGACCCCATTAAAAAATGTTTGCTTGTGGCAACATCACACACTAAAAAATTGCTGAAAATGCAGAAAATTCAAGTAATTATTTACTTCCTCATACCTTTCATTAAAAAAGTACACTGATAGAAATTTGTGCGTAGTAATAATGAATTCCTTCATTAATACATTGAATGTTTTCATAAAAAAAGTCTCCAAACAAATGTTTCATTGAATCAATGAAACATGTTTCATTAAAACAATTTTAATTAATGGTGTTATTGACCCAATGAAAATTTCATAAAGTATGTGAATTTTTTTTTTCATTAACGCTAGCATAAACGCTATTAAAGTTTCATATGTTTAATAAATAAAATTCATAGTTTTTATGAAATATTTTCATTACTTTTTATAACACGCTTTTTATAGAGGTTCAGATATTAGCCAAAACTGATTTGTTCTTTAATTAAAACAAAAAAATCAGAATCAGTTGACTTTTTACAAAAACATTTATGTCGACTTGCGAAAAATTTTTAAGAAATTTTTAGTCATATCACATATCACGTTTTATACGCTAAATTTTATGAAATATCTTTATTTCAAAGTTTTAGTTAATTCTGTTTAACAAAAAAATTTATGTAATTTGTACTATTAGGCGTTTAACTTCAGCGATTCTTTTTTAATCTAAAATGTGCGAGACATGGGCGGCGTCAATTACATTTCACAATCATTCACTGTGAAATTTGTCATCTAATTAATAATGCCCAACCAACGCTCACACATGTTCGCTTGAACGCATGGGACATAATACCAATATTTGTGTATTTATTTACATGTAATTGAGTGTAATTTAATAATTGCCCTGTAATAACATACCCAGATGTTGTTACTAATCCCCATGCTTGGTATTAAAAATTTTACAAATTTTCTAAGGAAGTGTTTAAGCCTACAAGTGCGAGCGAAGGTCTGAAATTATTAATGATATTAAAAAGTTTCACTTGTGAATGATTGTCAAATGTAATTGATACCGCCCATGTCTGAAATATACTATAGAAAAAAATAAAAAATTACACTAAACAGTTTTTTTTGTTGCATATTATAAGTTAACATATTAATTGAACAAAATTTGAAAATTTGTTGTTGATTTAATGAATTTTTTTTATAAGATTATGTAAAATCATAAAAAATGTTAATGAACATATTAACAATATTAATGAATTTCATTAAATCAATAAATGCTTTTAATTAAATCGATTCACTAATACTATGAAAGAAAGATCTATCAGTGTACTTTTTGTTAAAAAAATATCTTTTATTAAAAAAGTACTTTTTGTTAAAAAAGTACCTTTTATTAAAAAAGTACCTTTTATTAAAAAAGTACCTTTTATTAAAAAAGTACCTTTTATTAAAAAAGTAACTTTTATTAAAAAAGTACCTTTTATTAAAAAAGTACCTTTTATTAAAAAAGTACCTTTTATTAAAAAAGTACCTTTTATTAAAAAAGTACCTTTTATTAAAAAAGTACTTTCAGCTTAAAAAATAAATTTAAATATTTAAAATTACCTTTGATTAAAGGCACTTTGTCTGGAAAAGTATTTTTTTTCTAAATAAGTGCATTTCCCCAAATTTTATATTACATATTTTACTTAACATAATTTACTAAATTAATTAAATTATAAAAATTTGTGTTTTTTTTTACTTACATACACAGCAGAGACCTTTTTTGCCTAAACCAACCAACATATTAAGGCAGAGATTACAATATGCTGGTTTCTTAAAATGTTTCAAACGCCACACATGTATCCCATCTTCCTTTAAAGCAGTACTATCGACACCTTCAAAGAACAGCATTGAAGTTTTAAATAGAAAAGAAGAGGAAAGGAAGAAAAAAAAAAGAAATTAAAGTAATCTTATTTCAATAAAATCAAGATAGAGGAAACTGTCATCATAGGTAAGTTCAAAAAAATTCTCACACTCGCTTTGAATGCAAATCATCAAAAAACATATTTCCCTTTATACAGTTTTCTTACATCACTTTTTTTTTTTTAAACTAAATTTTCTTGTCATATGCATATGTTTCAAGTAAAATTGTACAAAAAGAAAACCTGCTCTTAAGACTAGAGCAGGGGTGACAATACTTTTTTTTATGGCGTGCCAAAAACAGACTATATTTTGTTGGAAAAAAAGTGTCTCGAGCCACCTTAATTATATATTGTGCAAAGCCTTTTCATAGTTTCATAGAAATATCGCGTTTCAAAATATACAAAAATATTCGAAAATTTTATAAATGTAGTCGTATATAATATTCCATATCAGCTATGAGAGTAATTGATACCTCATTTTAAAGCTACTTAAATTCTGGTTTTACTAGTGCCCACAAATTATTCACTTCTCCATGAGAAAATGCATTGTTTTCAAAAACAGCGGTTCAAAAAGCTGTATTTCAAAAAACTGTTTTCTTAAATTTTTTAATAAAATATATATCAATTAAAAATTTCTTCCCTATACCGTGTCCAAATTCTTATATGGAGCTCTTACAATACAAGTACGAAAAACAAATTAACTAACCAGCCGATATATCAGACACATTTAGGAGTACCACATAGGGATTTGTAAAGTTATAGAAGAATACTTTAAAAATTTTAGAAAACCAGTTTTTTAAATACATCGGTTTGAACCATGGATTTTGAAAAACTGCATTTTACTGTCAAGAAGAAAATTATTTTTGTGAACCAGTAAAACTAGAATTTAAGTACCTTTAAATTGTGCGCCCCGGTAGGCTAGTTGGTAGCGTGCTGGCTTATCAGTGCGGGGGTCGTGGGTTCGATTCCCACCAGAGGCACTGGTCTGTTTTCGTTACAACGCGCCGAAGGCCATAGTAGCTAGTGCTCGGTTAGGGTAATAGTATATAATTTGTAATTACATGATTATTAATTAATAAAAAAAAAAAAAAAAGTACCTTTAAAATAAGGTCTCCATGACTCTTGTAGCTTAAACCGATAAAAAGATATGGGCAATAATGTTCAACTACTTTTGCAAAACTTTTGTTTTTAGTTTTTTCAATAAATTATATTTTGATGTAAATCTTTTTTTCTACTATATTTTATATCTTTTTTAAGATTTTTATTTGAAACCCGTAAGATCTTCACATATTAACTAGGGAACGGTATAGTGGAATAAATTATAATTAACACATATTTATTTGAAAATTAAAAGAAAAAATAGTTTTTTGAAATACAGTGTTTGATATTTTAAGCACGGCAACAGTCGCTTTAAAATGAGGTATCAATGGATCACGTAGCTTTAACAGTTATATGGACGATTAAGTACGACTACTTTTATTAAATTTTCGATTTTTTTCACGTTTTAAAACGCGATATTTACCAAAAACTTGTACGATGACATACTTATATGACACTTACCTGCCATACAAAGTTTGGTTAGAATTGAAGGGGCAGAGGTCGAAAATTGGATATTATTTGATGGTTTTATATGGAATGAGTTTTTAAAAGAATTCTATTTCTTAACTTTGTTGTTTTTCAAGTGTTTTTCAACAATTTTAATGAAGTATTTAAAATTTGTCGTTCATTTTTTATGCACTAATTTTATTGCTTCCATTATGAGACTATCATATCAAAACATTTAAGCTTTTATAAATCTTAAATTAATACAGTTGAACCTCGATTATCCGTGTTGCACGGGACCGGACCGGACTCAGCACGGATAATCGAAAACACGGTTAATAGAAGTTATTTATTTTTCCCGAATTTTAACTCTTTTTATGTAGGTGAAAAGAAAAAACAATCAAATAAATATGTGTGCTGCACGGATAATAGAGGTGAAGCACTGTGAATAGAGGAAAAAAATAATAGCACGGATAACAGAGGTAAACACGGTTAATAGAGGTATAAATCAAACCACCAGCATGCCGGTTAACAGATGTACCCGGTTAATAGAGGCCCGGATAATCGAGGTGCAACTGTATGCAATTTTAATTTGTTATTAAATAGTTTAAAAGGGCATTTCGAATGTTCCGAAAAGCTTGTGGATCTTTAATTCTTGTAAAGCTAATTTAAATTTATTTTTTTTATCAAAACTCTATAAAAAATATCTAAGATTTGTTTAACTTTTTCTTCATTATTTCGAAAGGCGACTTATAACCTTTATGAGAAATTTTTTCATTATCGGTTTAAAGCATATATTTTAATGACGAAAATAATAAACGACACGCGTGTCATAGTTTTGCCACCCCTGGACTAGAGAGACACATATAAAGAAGTACTCAACAGTGATAGCTTGCAGTATGATTTAAAATACTTATTTCCTACTTTGGGAAGCTATATATTTTTTTTAAGATTATACTATATTTTGGTATACATTTATTTTATCCACTATAAATAGTGTCATTCGTGTTAGATACTTAACACTTTATGTTGCTTACCTAATAGTACTAGTAAAGGTATCGTTGTCATACCGCCTCGTTGCCATTCTTCTAAGGAAACCGTGCCATCGGCATCATAGTCAATTTCTATCATCATATCCTGAAGAATCTGTAAAGAAAATAAAAGTAAACATAAATTGATATAAAGGAAATGGGTTTAAATAAATTGTTAGTTATATTTTTATAGTTTTTTTTTTTTTTATCTAATAATATATTTTCAGATATGTGATTATATATGATATCATGAAAAGCCATAAATAATTTCATGTCACTGGTACACTCAGGGAAAAATATTTCATTATATTGTTCAAATTGTTTCATAAATAGTTTTTTTTATCAATTATTCAACATATTTATGACGTTTTCCTAAATACGGTGGAGACTTTCATAAAAAATGTTTCAAAACCTTCATAATTTCATAAAATTTGTGAAAATAAGTTTTTCATTTTCACGAAAAAATAGTGCAATTTAGAATCCGCAAATTAAAATTTTTCATTTGAAATATGAAAAATACCATTTGCAATTCAATTTTTAAAAACTCGAAAACTACCAGAAATTATTTAAAATTCTGAAACACCAATTGAATGTTATTAGAGGTGTTCATAATTTTAAATATAATTAAAAAATTCGAAATTTTAATTGATGTTTTTCGACCTTTAATTGTGCAATGAAATGACGTCATACCTGCCGTAGATAATCAAATAATGTTTATGCGCAATAATATAGAACATCTACGAGTATATAATTGCCAGGGTATTGGGTCCCAGAATGGGACTGCGACAGGATTTCAGAGAGGTCTGTCACGACGCTCTGTGTCACGTTAATCCCGGACAGGCAACCATGGTTAAATGGGACCTTCTTGAGGAACCAACCGGATGGATCAAAACTGGATGGGAAAACGGGTCTGGGCTTCTGTAACGCTGACTTCAATGTACGCAAATGCTTCCGTCTTCCTGACCATAACACCGTACTACAGGCGGAGGTCACCGCGATTACGGAGTGCATTAAGCAGGTGAATATCATGGGCTTGACCTGCGATATTGTGATTTTCACGGATAGCCAAGCGGCTATCCGGGCTTTATCTACGGACTCTGTGGGATCAATGACGATACTCAGGTGTAAAGGGGAAATTAACGATTTCTCTTCACGGGGACGCATTGAGATTATATGGATGCCGGGACACTGTGGTATAGCGGGGAACGAAGTGGCTAATGATTTGGCTAGGGGAGCATCTTCCCTGGAATTAGTCACTTTGGAGAACGCTAAACCTTTTCGAGCTCTCAAGGCGGAGCTGGTGGACTGGGCTGACACCATGCATAGGACCATCTGGGAAAATGCGGGTGTTGGTAGGACTACAAATATTCTCTGGGGCAACCCGGACAAGGACAAGACAAGGGAAATTCTGAATCTCAGTAGGAAGGAACTGAGTCTTTTGATGGAAATCCTCTCGGGAAATCCTGTGGGGAAGACGAGGAGACCTTGGAACACTATCTCTGTGAATGCCCGGCATTTGCCGGGATCCGGGTCGAAATACTATCCAGAGACCCAATATTCACATTGGGGGATCTTAGGGGCATAGGATGGAAGAAGTTGAGGAATTTCGTCAGTGCGACGGAGTTCCTCGGATAGTAAGGTGACATAGGACAGAGAACCGATTGTTTAGAGCGCACAACAAGCCGACATTCTGGCTTAAGTGTAAGTCCTCAGGGACTTGAGTCGGTTTAGGGAAGTATTTCCCTTCTCCGAATCCTCTTTTCGACCTAACCTAACCTAATATAATAAATATGTCACGTTAAAGACAAAAAAGATTCGCTCTGAGCAACCTTGGTTCTCAAATGAAATTAAATTCCTCACTGAAAAAAGAAATAATGCGTATATAAGATGGAAAGGATTTAAAACTACGGAGCTTCAGACTAATTTTAAAATATTAAGAAGAAAAGTAACCTCGAATATTAGGATCAGTAAATCTAAATTTTACGAAGACAAATTTAGGACTGCAGTTAGTACAAATAAGAAATGGAAGGAAATACGTAATATGGGAATTACAAACAAAAGAAATAAAATATCTGAAAATAATATCGATGTTAATCAATTAAACTCTTCATTTGTACACAGAAAAAACTAAAAACGGGTTTCAATTTAAAATTTTATTGAATCAATTAATATAAAAATGTATTATAAGAAAACAAATAAAAGTAAAGACAAAATTTTAGTTTTGCTTGTCTTGTCTTGAACCTTTTCTTGTAATTGAATTGCTTTCTTAAAAAAAATCACACACAACTTTAAAATGATAGTTTAATGACACTTATACTTATCGAAAGGTTAATTATTTACAAAAATAATAGATTAATTGTCCTTTTTTGATAAGGTTTATTTAAATCCACATGTGCACTTTTATTACCACAGATAAAACACGAAACTAAATTAAGCTTTCGTGCGTACACGAATATCTCAACAAAAAGAGTGTTGCAAATTCTAGTGAAATAACTACGATTTTGCGTGTATTTGAAATTGGTAAACTATTCAACTTATTAAAAGTTAATCATTTGCGATTTTTTTTCTTTTTATTTACAAATTAAATAATATATTAATATAATTAAACCTTTGTTTGATTATTTAATCTAAATAAAATAAAAAAAAAAGTTTGGCAAATTTTTAAAAATTTTGTTTACATGTTGCTAACACTGTATGGATACATGTTGTTAACACTGTATGGATTTGCTTGTGCAAATTTAAATGTAACTGACACTAATAGAAAACATAGACTAGGTTCACACACGGCAATTATAATTGCGCAATTCTTGAGCTTATAGAAGAGGGAGGGAAAGAGAATGATAGGGGGTACAGAATTGCCCGTACTCCAATTCCGTTTTGTTTTGTCATTCGCAATTTTCAATACTACAGGTTGATATACGAAAATTGCTGAAACAAACTTTTCCTGTGTGAACACAAGAGCAAGTTCAAAGGAGAATTGAAGAAGAATTGGGCAATTATAATTGCCGTGTGTGAACCAGGAAATATGATTTTCTATTGTTGATTTACTTGAATAAACGTCACTACATTGCTAGGTCTGTATTTGGAAGATGACAAAGCCAATTGTGACAATTTTTTTGTTGTTGTTTTTGTTTTGTTTTTCTTTGATATTTTAAATTTTGAATCTCGCTCCTAGACGACGACAAGAAATTCTCATTGAGTTTGTGATTTAACATAACAAATATCTCTAGAAATTCTAATAACAAAGTCCCCTGAAGATTTCCTTGGGCAGGAATGAAATCCGGATAGGGACACGCCTACATCAGATTGCTTTTCACAATTTGTTAAATAAGTTTTGGGACTTTAGCACATTTAATTACTATAAATGCAATTAATGTTTATCCCGATGAAAATAAATTTAAATAATAAATTTTTTAATTGAATCAATTAAAAAATTGTTTAAATTGCCATTGATATTCAAACAATCGATTAATTAGATATTTTTGGCCCATCATTTTTTCTGTGTAAATATACATATGCCTGTTGCAGATATTGATTATTACAATAATATACTTCCGAACAATTCTAATACGGATGATGGTAGCTTTTTATTCATACATTTTACACAGAAAGACGTTTTGGAATCATTTTTAAGTATAAAATCTGATTCAATAGGACATGACGGTATTCACCCAAAATTCATCAAACTTATACTTACGTACATCCTACCACACATTACACATATATTTAACACTATAATAACTACATCCATTTACCGCACTTCTTGAAAACATGCTAAGATTATACCAATCCCCAAATCAGATAAGGGCTATCGTCCTATCGCAATTTCGCCTTATATGTCAACAGTTTTTGAGCGTCTGATTCACACGCAGATAAGCCAGTAGCTTTACGGGAATTCCTTACTAACGGATAAGCAATCGGGATTCAGACCTAATCACAGTTCCCTCACAGATGTGTCTGAGGACGTACGTATTAAAATTGATGATAACAAGATCTAATTTCTAGTTTTACTGGACCATTCTAAAGCATTTGACACAGTAGATCACACAGTTCTTTGTCTTAAACTCAAACATATGTGTCACTTTTCATCGACAGCTGTAAAACTAATGTGTTCGCATTTGTGCAGTAGATCGCAATCCGTATACCATGATACTAGAACATCCAGTATTTGTTCTCTTTCTAGTGCCATAGGGCTCAATAATTGGACCTCTATTGTATGCCATATATTCAAATGATTTGCCTTCTCAACTTGAACACTGTGGGGTCCAAATGTATGCGGATGACGTACAACTTTACATTAGCTGCGAACCATTTGGAATCATTGAATGCATAGATAAACTAAATAAAGATCTGGCTATAGTAAATATGTGCGCTTCTAGAAATGGTCTTTGTCTTAATGCCAGGAAAACAAAGGCAATAATGATATGCAAGCGCAACCCCAATTTAACGCCATTATCACCAATCCAAATAAATAATACTGCAATTGAACTGGTTGACACTGCAAAAAATCTCGGTGTAGTATTTAACAAACAAATTGATTGGTCAGATCATGTGAACATGGTATGCGGTAGGACAATAGCGATGCTAAGAAATTTATGGATGACTCAACACTGTACTCCGTTAAAGATTCGTATGATGTTAGCAAAAACTTATGTGTTGCCAAAACTATTGTATGGCTGTGAACTTTTTTCAAACTGCGATTCATTATGCAAGAAAAAACTTAATGTTACATTCAATAATGTTGCCAAATATGTTTTCGGAATTAAACGTTTTGTAAAAATATTTCGGTACTCAAAACAAATTTACAACATATCGTTCGATAATCTGCTAAAATGTCGTTCTTTGATTTTTTTACATAAGGTAATATACACTTAAGAACAAGACTACCTCTACCAAAGACTGAATTTTTTCCAATCAAACAAGGGGAATAAAATTAGAACAATCATGTATCATTCTCAAATATCAAAAAGACACTTTTTTATAAACACTACCCATCTTTGGAACCACCTACCTCATAATATTCAAACTAAACGTCAAATTTTTTTCAAGACTTATATTTTAATTTTTTATTTTAAAATTGTTTAATTTTAAATACTTTTTTTTAAACACAATTTTTTTTGTAACATTATCTTTCCATGTGCTGTTAAAAAGACTTGTTCTTGCTGCAATGGTAAGCTTTTTTGTAATAAAATAAATAAATTATTCAAATTCGAGGCCATACTCTATATTTCTTTATTAGGATATTGTCCTAACAAATAAAATAAAATTTATTAATTGATCACTTTCAGGAATGTGTTGATAGATCTATTGCGGAAATTTTATAGGTTCCCATCATCAGAACACGTTTTGAAGTGACAATCACATGCAAAACATCAAACATTCATATGAACTAGTTT
Source organism: Delia radicum (assembly GCA_021234595.1). Classification (NCBI taxonomy): domain Eukaryota; kingdom Metazoa; phylum Arthropoda; class Insecta; order Diptera; family Anthomyiidae; genus Delia; species Delia radicum. The sequence continues at coordinate 135,731,978 of CM037855.1, read as the reverse complement.
ACTCACTACATGAGAACTAATATATGAGCTTGAAGTTAAAGATTATAACCATTGATCAAAAAATAAATTGAAAACTTGTTTGTTACGTGCAAGGTCTACCTTTAGTAGATATTCAATACACATTTTAAAGGGGAAGTAAACAAGACCGTACTTTGACTTTTATACAAGTTTGATATCATTTTTATTAAAAATAAAAATAGATCTATCAACACATTCCTGAAAGTGGTCAATTAATAAATTTGAAAACAAAAACTCTATAGATTATTTGTTAGGACAATATTCTAATAAAAAAATAAAGAGTATGGCCTCGAACTTGAATAATTTTCATTTTCATGTATTTTTTAGTTTCAAATGGAAATTTTTAACTTGAATTGATGTTCTTAACTTCTATTGACAAATTCTACACATATACATATTTTTTAAATTTTATTGAAAAAAAAAAAAATGCAGAACAAAATGTGAACCATGACATTGTTTGTTCTTCTTTGAACATATTTAGAATTGTTAGGTTTTACATGAAATAGATATGTTTGTCAATGGAAGACTTCTTAGAGGTATGCCCTATATTCTTCACACTCTAACAAAAAAAGTAAACCTGTTTTGAAGGCTTTCCATTTGAAGGTTTACATTTTGAAGCAAAGGAAGAACATTTTAGTTTTGTTTGTGTGTTAACATATGTAAAATGTGTTTTACTCATGTGCCTTGATATTTTTTAGTATTAATTTAAATAAAGTTTATTATAGTGAATAAAAGAATTAACTAAAAAAAAACAGATTGCATCGTTTTTTAATTTATATACAGAAATTTAGGGAACATCTTAAAAAATTTGTATAGTAATTTATGAAAATCTTTCATAATATTTATGAAATTTTTCTTTTATTTATGAAAAAATTCATAGAAACTTATGAAATAGCTTCATCCTATTTATGAAACATTTCATACGAAGTTTGGACAAAAGTCAATGAAGTTTTTCTTCATATTTATGAAGTTTTTTATAAAAATTATGAAGCTTTGTCCTTGAGCTGGCGGGTGCAGCATTGGGTGGGGGGATATTTTTTTATCAGAATTTTTTACTTCAAAATATTTTATTTGCATATGTCAAGAATATTTGGTCTTTATTCAGTGGTCTGGGTAATCGGAATGATTCTTATATTTGTCGACCTTTTCCTATTAAATATGCCGAATACCCAATAAAAGCATTATTTCCCTAAATTAATCGGTTAATGGACATTTTTGTCAAAAATATCGATAACATTTATTTTTCGTTGAAACGTTATGCAGTTTATGATAAACACATCAACCTTAAAAAGAATGTTAAATTCTACACAGAGAAAGTTTTAGTGGACAAAATAATAAAAATGTCTTGAACTATGATGTGAGCTTGAACGAAAAAACTTTCGAAAATGAATAAAAAGTTTTATTACATTTTGTGAAACTAATTTCTTAATGAAACTTCTTCATTATGTGAAACTTAAATTAAATTAATTATATTTTTTTTTATAAAATTTTATGAAAACTTTCATTAGTTTAATTAAAAGTTCCAATTACCTATGGGGAATGGGACCGGTTCTGCGTGTGCCACAGGATCGGTCCCTTCGTGCCAGAGACCGGTCCTCTGCTAAACCCTACCCTATGTAAACAACTGGCAACTTTAACATTGCCTTGTCATAGGAGGGGGTCATTTGTCCTGCTTTAAATCACATAGTGGCATGACACAGGACTAACCAAAGATGGGCATACCACAAGACTGTCGCAAAAGGCCCATGTCGTATAAAATAAACGAAAACTAAACAGCTTGCAATGGGTAAAATTCTGGCCAACTGGCTTTTTCTTGTTAATAAGCTTTCTGGTTAAGTGATATGTCCTCCCTCTACCAGTCACAGGATTGGTAATTTTAGGACAATCGACACTGCTTAACACACTTCAGTATTAAATTATACCAGTCCTGTGATAAGTCCTTCTTTAACCAGTCACATTTAGGTTAATTGACTCCTCATTTCCCATAGGGGTATTATCCAAGCGAACAGTTTGGCCAAAAATATATTTTTTTTTTTTTGCATTTGGAAGCATTATAGACAAGTTTCGATACTGCACTGAGAGCATTATTTGCATTAAATTAATGAAATTTCACTTTTGAGTAAGTTAAAGCAAGTTTTCATAAAATTGTATTTATTTTTGTGAATTTTCTTACACTCACTGAAGAAGTTTCATTAAAATTCTGGTTTCATAAAAAATATAAAACTTTTCAATAATTTTAAGATTTTTTTTTTAATTTTGTGAAGAAAAGTTTCATTGATTTAAATACTTAATGTACATACTTAATGTAATTTTTGTTTAAATTTACCCAACTTATAGTTGGAAACTGTACTCCTACTATAAACTGTACTCCTACTCTATTTGTTAATTAAAAAAAAATTACGCACATTACTTGTAAATTAGTGCTCATAAAACGTGTAAAATTACGTGAAAATTGCGTATAAAATTACATCAAATACTAAAATTAATGTGAAATTTTACTTAATTTGTGCGTAAAAAAACACGTTTAGGTGTAAAAATATGCACAAAGTGCCTGAAAATGCAATTAAAAATGTGTAACAAATTTAAACAAAAAATAATTGTAAAAAAAAAATTAAAATTACTTCTAAAAAGTAAGTAAAATGAAATGTCTTTGTGACTTTTTTTTTATTTATAAAGTTCCGAGTGATTGGAATAATTTTGTTCTTTCTTTTTGATCTGGTAAAAAAACCAAAACCAAATAAATTTGTTTTGTTAAAGTTGTATTGGCTCAAAATGTTTGGAACAACTGCTGCACTTGATGTTGGTTTTGTCATGCAATTTCTTATCAAACACTATTTTTAAATTAAATTTCCTGATGACGACTAGGCCAGCGGTATAGACAATACTATAGTGATTTTCTACACGAAATTTTTTTTCCAAGAGTAGTAGTTTCAATAGTTTATTTTCTTTTTAGTAAATGCCGACAGAAGAAATTTATGTGTTGGACCGGCACCAACACATAAATTGTAGTTTTTAAATGCTTGAAAGGCCACGTCTTTCAATATTATTTTACAGTTAAGGCAATTTTATGGAATAGTACAAGCACTTTATCTCTGTCGTCGGATTACATTTTCATATTACCGTCATAATTAATAGGAACTAAATCATATTTTAATAATTTTTTATTTCTTATATTTTTTTCACATTTATAAATGTTATACATTTTTTTTACTATTGCAAGTTAGTAAATTTACAAACTATAAGATTAAAAATTTTTTTATTAACAAAATACAAATTTTGCGCACATAATGTTCAATTATAGACAAATAATGCCTGTTTTTACAATATGTGTGTATTATTGTTATTCAAAATGTGTACACAATAATTTTACGCATTTGGTGTTTATTTTTACTCACTATGCGTTTTATTACACAACAATTTACCCAATTTAAAGTACTAAATTCACAATAATTTTTTAGAGGGTAAGGAAAAAAGTTTGTTAAACTGATTTGTTGCTACTATGAATGTCTAATGTAAGGAAAAAGAAGAAAACTGAATGCCAAACTTTTCAGATTTTGCCGAAAGTTTGGCAGCCAAAAAGTGAATTCGTTTGAGTTTGACTTAAATTTGAATCTTTAAATCGCATCCAATCTGCCTAACAAAATGTTTCCATTAGCAAAGTAATTTTTATTTTTTGGATCCATTAGGATCATAATTATTTGTAACAGGATCCCCCAACTTGGATATCTGTTTTGATCAAATATAATACAGTAATATATTTGAAGGATCTAATTGGATATTACTGGATACCCAATACTGAGTTGAACTTGGATAATATGAAATACCGATCCATATCAAATGTGATATTATTTTATATTTGAGATATAACATTTTTTTGATCGGGCACTAAGAATACATAATTTAAAGTTGGTTATAAAAAGTAAAGATTAAAATAGGTTTTAAGTATTAATAGTTAAAACTAAACCTTTAACAACTTAACTACCAAAATGATTTTAAAAATTCATTAAAGTCATCTTAACTTTTTACACACAAAAATTTAATACTTTTTTTCTTAAGTGCCACTTTAACAAATTTATGCACCTACAATATCTGATTACCTATTTATTTTGCTTTTCTTTTAGTTATTGTTTATAATAAAAATCTTAATATAATTTATTCTATAGCTCAAGAAAAATTTAAGAAGCTCAGATTGTATATAAATATTATGGTTTATTTTTATTAGTTACTAACAGAGGAAAAAAATAAAATCTTTGGAAAAACCCAACCTCAACGAAAATAAAATAAAGGAATAAAATTAATTTTGTCATTCACTTTATATTATCAACTACACTCAGAGAACGTCTGCTGTAAATATTTATAGTTGTTTGAGTTTGTAATACCGTATCTTTACTTTTAAGTGAAAAACATAGTAATTTGTAGAAGTAATTTCATTTTTGACTACATTTGTAGTTCATTAAAAAAAAAAACAACATCAAATTACTGTATTATAATTTAACATAAATTTTATACAGTAGTTTTTATTTTATTTAAAAAAATCAAACAAACAAATGTTTGTTTATTTTTCACTATATGTGTGTTTAGTTTTTACTACATTTGTGGTTCATTTCTTTCAAGTGAAATGTATTTTTTTTTTAACTACATTTGCAGTGGTCTTAACCTACATAATACTGTAAGTGTACTACTAGTTACCACAAACTGTTCTACCCACATTTAAATGTAGATTAGAGTGGGCAGTAATATGGAAATTTTAGATTTTTAGGTACAAACTATTGATGCTGAAAATAGAGATTTCTGTTGACAACCGAATGTGTTGTCAAACGAATTTTTCAGTTGTTAAAACAAAAAATCAATTGAAATAACATTTATTTGATTGCGACAACAATATTTCGGTTGATTTAACAAAATCTGTGTAGGAACTACCCAAAAGTTCGGTGGCTGCAACCAAATGATTTGATTAACAAATTTATTTTTATTTAAATTACTTTCTTTTTTAAATTTAACCTCACTCTTTTGTATACATTAATACAAACGCCCATAGAAATATACCATTTACTTGTGTATGGGTAGTTGAGCCTGAAGAGTGTACTACTCAAAAGTGCTGGAGCAGTTTGAAAACTTAAAAAAAAACATCAAGGACATTATCTTATTCTTTTGATATCTCAATAGCAACGCACAGGGAATTATAACATCCCAATATAATACAACTCCTCAAACTCAACAATATACCATCACAATAATAACCATGGAGTTATGTTCAACCCTACATCTCATCTTTATTTAGTTTATAGAATACACTTAAAAAAAAAATGATCAAATAAAATGATTAACAATTCTATTATAAAATTAAAATTTTCTCAATAATTGGACACATTTTAATCAATTAAACTGGAAACATTTAAATCAATTATACATTATTCAACCAAATTTTACAGATGTATATAAAAATGTTTCATTATTATATTTTTTGATTTGTTTGCCTTAAAACGTCCTTTAGTGGAAATATTAGCACCAAAGTTGAAATTTTGACAGAAAATCCTGAAGATATGTTAAAAGTTTTAATTTTGTCTAATTTTTTGGACAAATCTAGATTCATAAATATGTGAAACTTTAATATTTTTAAGTTAACCAATTTAATTTTTTTTTTGGAAAAATATTAGTCTTTTTTTATATTTTTAAATATCTAATTTTTAAAAAAAACTTCCTTCCAAAAGGACAAAAATGGTTTTTTTCACAATGTTTTTTTGGCAACTCTGGATATTATTTATTTTTATGATAATTGTCCAGATGTTGAGTTACTTACGAGTTTTTAAACCACTTCAGTATCTCCAGAACAGTCGCGGATCCAGGAAAATGTTTGGGGAGGGAACTTAGAGTATTTTTAATTAATTTTTCAATCTTTTTTTATTTTTTATTAATTAATAATCATATAATTACAAATTATATCCTGTTACCCTCCGAACACTAGCTTCTATGGCCTTCGGCGAGTTGTAGCGAAAACATACCAGTGCCTCTGGTGGGAATCGAACCCACGACCCCCGCACTGATAAGCCAGAACGCTACCAACTAGACTACCGGGGCGCACTTTTAATCTTTTTAACATTTTTGTATTGAAAAATATTATTTTGGGTTGGGAAATTTCCCATTTTCCCTCCCCCTGGAACCGCGTCTGGTCCAGAGTGAGTTAAAAAGAAGTAAAAATTTTAAACCAAATTAGGGTATATTATACTTTAATTTTGCTTTTGTTGCAATTTATTTAACCAAAACTATGTAATTTTATATTGGGAACTAATAAAATTTAATTTCAGCTCATATACAATAACTTCACAAAACGCCAACATTTAGCCCAGGATTTTTTGTGGTTTCAGTGTTTTGAAATTTAGAAATAAAAAATAACTGCGACCAAAGGTTGGCGTTTTGTGCACTGTTCTAATTTAAAATATAATTCAATTAGTTAATCTCTGAACCGCTAATCTTAGGAATAAAAAAATTACGGGGGCCATAATATGATGGCCTTTTCAATATTGAGAATAAAGTAAGCGCCCAAAAAATTTGTGTTTTCCAAAAGTTTTGAATCTGCAGTAGCGCGTCCCGAATTTGGCTTTTTTCGAATTTGAAAATGCTTGCCCCCACAAATGTAGGGGATTTAGGACCCTTTTACGAGAAAAATAACAAAAAAATTTTTGGACAAAAAACCAGATGGCTACCGGATCCTAAAGATTGCAATCCTAGTGCACTTAAAAAAAAAAAAATATTTTAGATTTTAAAAAAATTGACGCCAAAAGTTGCGCAATACAGAGTACATTCCGGGAAACATATTAAAAAAATTTCTGTAGAGCAATTTTGGTGCAGCGTTGCATCTTAAAGATGGAAAGTGAGTAAATGTTTTTTTTTTCTTTCTTTCTTTCAAGCTAAATTAATCACAAAAGCTGCGCAAACTAGAGGATATTAGTTAAAACTATTTCAAAAAATGTTTTTTGATCCAGCGTACAGTGGAACGAGATGTACTTTTTTGTAAAATTTTCTTTTTTTTCACATTTCAATCTTAAAGATGCAACGCTACACCAAAATTGCTCTACGGAAATTTTTTTAATATTTTTCACGGAATGTACTCTGTATTGCGCAACTTTTGGCGTCAATTTTTTAAAAATCAAAAATATTTTTTTTTTTTCAAAATGCACTAGGATTGCAATATTTAGGATCCGGTAGCCATCTGGTTTTTTGTTCAAATTTTTTTTTGCTATTTTTCCCGTGAAAGGCTCCTAAATCCCCATCATTTGGGGGGGCAAGCTAAAAAATTTTTCGGGACGCGCTAATCTGCAGTATTATTAAAAAAGTCGGTTTAAGATATTACAAGTTGTACCCAAAAATATTCAACTTTTGACCGCTCTGAATCTTGCCATACGTGAAATGAAGGTTAGATCGATCCAAAGTGACAAATATGTGAATAGTGAATAGGAGACATGTTGCAAAACTAGTATAAACAAAGCTTTCGGTGTATTAAAGAGTGGCAATTTCAGCAAAATAACCATTCACGTGGCTATTTAAAAGGTGGCAAAACTTTGTCTGGTTTTATTCATGGAATTAGAGAAAAACTAAGTAACACTAATGCGGACAAAAATAATTAGGGCCGTTACAGTAGAAAAAGTGAGTTTCTCTGAAGGAGAGGGCGGTGAAGCTTATCAATGACAGTAGTGTATCCAACTCTATTGATTCATTGTAGCATTGTCGGAATGTGGGTTGTGTGACACTTTTCTATCGATATTACCATGGGAGGTGCTCATCTGATATAAGTGAACTTATTCCTAGAGCCCGAGTTTTTATTCGTAATACTCGCTTATCTAGTAGAGCACATCCGTTTGTAGTTGATTGTCCTGTGTTTCGCACAACGCATTACAGAGAAAATTCGTTTTTTAGTCGAACGAATCGTATGTGGAACAAACTTCCCGCAGGAGTCTTCCCTGTTACTTACAATTTAGAAAAATTTAAATCAAATATCCACAAACACTACTCCCTCTTTCCTCCCTTCCATACCCTATTTTCCTGATCAATACAATGCACTGCATGAGTAGGGGGCATCCCCTGAGTATTGGTTAAAATTAAAATTAAAAAAAAAAAAAAAAAATAATCTTATGTGCGAAAGACTGAAAGGTGATACAGCATTTATACACTAAAAAAAATATGTATGTAGAATCAACTGCAAATGTCAGTTAAAATAACTACATTTGCAGTTGAAAAGGTGTACACTACATTTGCATTTGAATCAACTGCAATATGTAGTTGTTTTTAACTGTTAAAAATGAACTGTCGAGTGTAGTAAAAACAACTACAAATGCAGTTAAAACAACATTACCAGCATTTAAAAAAAAAGTATTTATAAAAAACAATGTTTTGTAAATATTTTCAATCTGAATTTATTATTTAATAAACACACTAATGTAAAACTATATTTACATAAAATAACAATATGAAAACTTTATAAATATGACAATGTTTCATATATTTTCATCCAATGAAACTGTTTCATAAATAAGATGAAACTTTTTTCCATAAGTGTATACTTATAACATGTTGTCGTTTTATGCTTCCAGATATTTCAAATACTCTAATAATTGTAGACTTTGACCCGCATGAACTTTTCAGTCACTTAATTTTGTTCCAATTTTTCCTTAACTTTCTCCATTTCCTAAAATACTTTTTTTTTACTTTATTTAAATATTTTAAAAGGGCATGACATTTTGTTTTAAAATCAACAAGGAAATTATTTTTAGAAAATGACCTTTAAATTTGATTTCAAAACTTCGATTTGAACTCAGATAAACGTTTATAACACTTTGAGAAACCGAAATATTTCTAAAACATCATAGGATTTGGGGATGTCTTTCTCTATCTCCAGTAGTTTTCTTTCCAGTTGTCATTGGAGGGCGAAATTAGACTTATGTCACATACCAAAGACCTATCCTTGGGTAGGTCACTGAATAATAAATAAACATTAAGGGGTCCCGAATGAAAATACCACTCAATCGATGCGTATTAAAGAGCTAAATATGTGAAAGAAGTAAAATAATGTTGAAGTGGATCTTCATTTCCCTACAAGCGATTGAAGTTACCGGTTATACTACATTTGGACCAAAGAAAAGTTTTGATTTTTTTTTTCGAAATATGTCTCAAAAGTTTCGTAATTTTTGGTTTATTACAGAAAAAATATTTTTAAATTTTCGGTAGAGTAATTGTACTTGGTTTAATTAAAAAATCCTCCGATATACCAAAATTACTCTACAGTAAATTTAAAAATATTTTTCTAGGAATAAGCCAAAATTTACGAAACTTTTGAGCCCTATTTCGAAAAAAAATTTGAAACTTTTTTTTTTGGTCAAAATGCATTAAAACCGCTGCATGCAAAATGCATTCAATTGGTGGTAGGGAACTGAAGATCCACTTCAAAAAATGTTTACTTATTTTTCATATTCACCTCTTAAATATGTATCGAATGAGTGGTATTCCTTCAACCAATTCGAAAAAGTGCCATTTTCGGGACAACCTAATAAACATGTTTAAAAGGAAAACAAATTTATGACTTTTGCAATGTTAAAAAAACAGGTAATGTTACATAATATTTCAGATAAGTTCAGTGACTGGATCGTCCGTGATCGTCTGCGACTTGTTTACTTTGATATGTCACGAAACTATTCATTTTATACTAGATCTACAACGTAACACATTTTTACCTCCACGTCCTTCATAGTCAGAATTAGGGTATAAGACGATGCCTCATTTCATACGGTTTCTTTAAATGAAATGCCATAGAGAGTGAAAAAAGCCCTTTTAATTAATTTTAATCACTTACATATATTCCTTAAGTGGCCTAAAAGCCGAGAAGGGTCGATCTTTGATTTGTTCCTACAACTTGTCTAATAAAGGGTCCGCCATCTAACGTTTTTTTTCAACTAGTGCTTATTTCGTGAATGGTAACACTTACCTCATGTCTGATTTGACAGATAATTAGTTTTATCCTTCCGCTGAACGAATATGGTCCGTATGTTCGTTATCTTGTGAAAAAAGTGAAAGAAACTGGCATCCTCATCGATAAATCAAAGCGGGAAAAGCCAAAAACAGTGCGTACACCCGAGAATATTGCTGCCGTGGCAGAAAGTGTGCGTAAAGCGCCATCAACATCAATTCACCGCCGTTCTCAACAATTGAACATTTCGGAGACATCATGGAGACGAATTTTGCATAAAGACCTTGGTATGACGCCATACAAAATCCAATTGGTTCAGGAGTTCAAAAAAAAAAAAAAAATTATTTGACGGACCCTTTATTTTCCTACAAATTATATAATTCTAATTGTTTATTCATTAAAAGCAAAAAAAAAAAACATTATATTTTTTTTTAACGTATTTAAAAATTTAAATTTTTTTAATTGCAAAACTTTTTTGAGTGTAAATTTTTTGAATGTCTACTTAAGTGCCATGACTTGAGGATGATTTTTAACAAATTCTTGAATAATTTAAGCATTAAGATGTTACAGCTGTTGGTGGGTTGAATAGATTGTAGGTATCGTATGTTGAGTACGAATCGTTAGTCAAAACGATTATACTGAAAAAAATGTATGTGTAATTTAACTTAATAGCACACGTCTTTGGGAAACCATTGCAATATATGATCATATATTGCCACATATTTTCGTATTCGAAATTTGAGGATATTTGGCATATGGTAAATCATATATGATTTATATATGCTCACATATGATTATATATGATCATATACAAATATATACCCTCAAATTTCAGACCCAAAGATATATGTTCATGTATAAGATAATGTATGGTAATATATTGCGTTATGCATTTACGTATATGATAATCTATGCTCATGTATGATAATATACAAGGCCATATATTATCATGTATATAGATTTTCACATAGGAATTAAATACAAAACACTTATTTCACTAAAACATCTTTTCTTTAGTGACATAAAAAAAAATTATGAAAATTATAAGATTTGTAGACTTTTTTTGTGTTGATAAATTATAAAAATTTCGGGGTTCCAGTTCCAGTTTTGGTTTCATATTTATGTTTTGTTCTATAATATTCGAAAGAATTGAGAAATTGTTAATAAATCTTTTTCTATTACATAAAATTCGTTTAATTTTTTTTTCAGTGTATAATTTTAGTGTTTATGTCAGGGATGGACAATTTACTTTTGGTGCTCTTTTATTGGCAAAATGCGAACAGTTTATGAATAAGTATCAATATAAATAGTTAAATTGTTTATTTTAAATGCACACAGAGAAAAAAAGTGCCAACCGAATTGAAAATTGTATTTTAATGGTAACAACTTCAAAATTAAGTTAGTACAACGATATTAACATTAGAATTCTGAATATTTTGGATGTAGCAACTAAAATTCAGTAGAATTTAACAAACTTTGTTAAGAAAACTAACGCTAAGTTGTGCCAAGCGACTGAAATTCGTAATAACCGAATGTGAGTCGAAGTAACCGAATGTCAGTTAGCAAATAGCTAAATTTTTCCCTGTGTGTGCTGAAATCAAATAAATTTTTAAACTAGGAACTCATAAGAATAGCAGACGTTTTAATGATGAAGGCTTTAAGAAATCTGTAATTACACGCCAAGATTAAAATGTGTTAATTGTCTACGTCATAAATTTAAAGTTTTTTAAAAAATCCAAAGATTAACAGTGCGGAATCTAAATCTTATGTTTTTTTTTTATAAAATTTTTGACATTTTTTTTTACGAATTCCAATTTTCCATCCCTGTTGTATGTTTTAAAACCTGCCTAAACATGTTTAAATATTTACTGCCAGTCAAAATCTCATATTATTTATGTATTTGCTTACGTGTTTATGTATATATTTCACTTGCTGGAGGTAGATGATGTCTGAGTTAAGGCTGCTACTGCCACAAAATACTTTGTGTACAATTTTCAGAAAAACTCTAAAGGTGTTGAAATGGTTTTATGTAAATAATGATGTAATACAAGAATATTGACAATTTATTTGTCTTACACATATCCATTTAAACTCAAACACTCCAAAAAAAAACAAGTTTGTAGAAAAGTTGAAATAAAATTCTGTTTTTATTTTCAATTTTAGTTATACTTATTCGGCACTTAACTGTTTTGAACCGATGTATTACTAAAATTTTACTAATTTATTTTGCTAAACAAATATTAAGCACATTAATAGTGTGGACGACAACCAGATTGAAAGATATACCCATGTCAAGATGTAGTAGAGACTAGAAAAGTGATACTTAAAAGTACAACTCTTGTAAGACCTATATAAAAATAAAAATCAACCATAGACATTTTTGCATCTGTTTTTCATTCATACAAAGGACGACATCAATGAGTATACATATAAATTGAGATTAATAAAACACAAATTTTGTGTTGTAACCGGCTTGTCACCGGCTTTTAAGTTGTCTATTAATTAAAATAAAGACAAAATGAAATACTAAAATTTAATAAAGATTAAATGTGTTTTTCTAAGTTAGATGTTTATATTGATTGTTTACGGAATATGGTCAAATTGCAAACAAATATAGTTTTAGGCAGACCGACTAAAGCGAAAGAATAGGAAGGGCACACATCTTAGGTAATTTTTTATGTTTATTTTTTCTTATTGCAAAAAAAGTGTTGCATATGTCATATTTTGTTATTTTTTTATTTCGTTTCTAGAATTACTTCATTTGCCTTCCTTTTAAAGATATGATATGTCGTCAATGTGTGAGTAAGAAAATTTTTATATTTTTAAATAAATATTTTGCTGACATTAGCAAATTTTTTGCAAGCACCCTTCTAACTGAAATTTTGCCGACCCTCCAAAATTGGTTGCTGACTTTACTAACTTTTTTATTGAGTGTTCTACAATTTATACACACATTCGTGAGCAGTTTCGTATCATTTATGATCTGCCTTAAGAGATTCCAATTTATTTTCCTGTCTGTTCCAAAAAGTTATAATATGAAGTTTTTTTTAATCAAAATTGCAAATATTGATAAATTAAAAAAAAAAATATACAAAAAAGTGGTTACAGTTTTAGATAAAAAAATTATTGACAATAAAATTTCAGTTAAACTTTTGTTTGATTTCAAAGTCACTTTAAATTAAATGTTTAATAATACCTATTAAATGTTTAACTGTAAACAAATTTGGTTCCAAATTTTCTTTTTTTATAACCCATAATGACAATAAATTGAAGAAATTGGAAAAATTTTAAAAATCACAAACATTTTAAACTGGAAAAGGTCTATTAAGGTTATAATATCGCAAATTTTAAAACAAAAACACAAAAAAAAGTGCCAAAATTTGAAAAACAAAAAAATTAAATTTAACAAAAACATCGCTTAAATCACTTAATGGCTCCAATTGTAATAAAATCGTTAGAATTAAAAAAAAAAACAAAACATTCTTAAAATTAAAAATAAACCCGCCAAATACAAACAGAAATTCCATATAACAAATAATAATAAAATAAATTGCCAAAGTTGTAAAAAATAGCTTAAACTAACTCAAAAATCTTAAAAATGAAAAAAAGACGGCAAAGATTAAAAAAACTCTAAAATTTCCACAAAAAAACGCTAAAATTTAAATCAATCGTTAAAATTAAAAAAATACAAAAATTATTTTGAGATATGGACGTTTTATTTAGATAATTTTTCTATTTTGGTGTTGTTTTCAATGTTGGAGATATTTTTAAATTTAGTGTTTTATTTCAATTTAGCGCTTTTTTTAAATTTTGTCAATTTGCTCAAAGTTCTTTGGTTTTTATAATTTTTGCAATTTTTTCAATTTTTAATAAATTTTGCCAGTTTGTTTAAGTTTTGGTGATTTTTTTAAAAATTATTAATTTATGCGATTTTTTTGTGTTTTGCGATTTTGTCTATTTTTTTTTAAATCTTTTTTAAATTTTTTTTTTTTTAGCGACTTTTGTAAATTTTGAATATTTTTTTTCTTATTTTGGTGATTATTTTTAATTTCGGATTTTTTTCCATTCCAACGATTTATATTAAATTTTGTCAATTTTTGTAAATTTTGATGATTATTTTTAAATTTTTATATTGTTTATTTTAGGCAATTTTTTCGACTTTAAAGACTTTTGTTCCCAAGTTTTGGCATTTTTTTTATTTTTAACGATTTGTGTATGTTTTTACAATTTTTTTCAATATAAAAGTTTTTTTCAATTTCTGAGTTCCCAAGTAAAAAGTTTTTATATATTCAGATATAACTTTATATAATTAAATGTTTCAATATAAATATTTATATAGTCATATGAAATTTATGTTATAACATAAATATTCGTATCTAATTGTATATAGGTTTGTGTTGTTTTAAAAACTTGTATAAAAAGTCTGTAAAGTCAACAACATTTTTGCTGGGAGGATCGGCATATTTTGCATGTTTTGACCATTCGGTCGAATAACACTATTCGACAAAATTATACAGTTAAATTTTCATCTAAAAAATCAAGAAAAATCTACTTTTTCATAAAAACTTTTCTCTTTTAAATGTCAAACACGGCTGCGTTTGCAACCTAAAAAGTGTTATTCGACAAAGATTCATTATTTAAATGCATTATTAGTGTATTTGAAATATTACATATTATTTAACTACACTCATAATAATCCATTCATCTTTTGTAAAATAAACAATTTTTCGTGTATTTTACTAAAGTTTATGTTATTTTGGCATTTTTTCGTATTTGTATGCATGGATTATTATCAGTGCATAATCGATTTTATTACATATCAAATTACCATAGATGGGCACACTGTAGTACCAGTAAAATTTCAGTAAAAAAAAATTTACTGGTTACTGCAACGAAATTTTCATTACCAGTAAACTGGTACTGATTACTGAAAGAAAATTACAGTAACCAGTAACGTTTTACTGATTACTGAAAAAATAGCAATAACCAGTATTTTTTTTACTGATTACTGAAAAAATGCAGTAATCAGTAAATTTGTACCAATAAATCATTTAGGCACTTAATAGCAATTAAATATACCAAAATGCGTGTTATAAAAAATATGCCTACACGCAAAAAATAAAAAGTGTATTATTATCGAAGTATTTAGGTGAAATACAACTGAAAAAGTTGTTTTGTTAGTTACACAATATCTAAATTAAAAAATTGTATTTCTTAGATAAGTAAATAAGTAAGGTGGAACTCACTTTATGATTCCGTTACGAAGTTGCTGAGGTACAAAACAAATTTACCCGAATTGTGTTATCGTCTGGGAATTCCAACAATTCTAAGTGATGAGGTTGAGTACTTAGTGGAATACATAAAGCTTATGGAGCCTACACAGAAAAAATTATCAACCTAAAATATCTAATTAAAGATTTGATTTGAATTTAATTTGTTTCTAAACAAATATTTAATTGAATCAATTAATATTTGAATTGACTTTTAAATATATAAATACATATTTTATTTTAGACGCAATTATCATATTATTTTTTCATACACTGTATGCATAAATAGAAAATTTTCAGTATCAAATACCAAATACATTTGAACCCAGCAAAAAATTTCCAAAAAAGGTAAGCGGGTTTGTAATCAAGCATTTTGGGCAGAACGCATTCCTTACTAGATTACCTACTAGATTCTTTTAAAAGGGCGTGAGACTAAAATAATTGATTCTTTAGAATTGATTATTTTTTTTACCGAAGAACCATTTACTTTATATTTCTAAGAACTACATACATTTTTTAATGAAGAAATAGTTCCATTGTAAAACTACGAAGTACTTACACAAAAAAAAAAAATAGTTCCCTAGAAAAAATAAGAAGTACTTACATTTAAAAAAAGAAGTAGTTCCATAAGTAAATTCAACTTTTACTCACACGTGATTCTCCTAGGTCACTCAAATATAACGATCAAAACTCATACGGAAATAAAATCCTAAAAAGTGAAACATCGAATTGTTATGATAACATGGGTTTATTATAATTTTGGAGCTATAACTTTGGAGTATATCTTGTTAGCTCAGTGGGCTGTCGGCTGCCAATTTTTAATGAACTTTTCTGTCATTTTTTTTTTTGGAAAATCTACTTTTAGAACACATATTTTATGGTTTTACCAACATTTTGCAAACGCTGAAAACTTTGTTTACCAAGTGCTTTGCCGATACTTTTTGAACAGACAGAACTTTTATCTAATAATGGTTTAATTTTGGGATTTGGAAAGCACTTCTTTGCCAACACTTGTACCACCTGTTAAAGTGGCTTGCCAGCGGTAGTCCGTTTTTCTTTGTCTGACTGGATGGTTTAAAATTTAAAAAAGTCGTCAAAAAATTAAAAAAATCGGTAATATTTGAAAAAATCGACAAAACTTAAAAAAAACCAAAGTAAATAAAAATGATATGGGACAACATCAAATTATATATAAATTAGATGATATCAAATTTGATCTGAAAAATGAGAACATATATTAGTATCTAAAATACATCAAATTGTATCGAATTCGATACATACGTATCGAATTTTACAAATTTCTACAATTAGATATATATGTATTAGATAAAATTTCATCCGAATTTTGTCCCCATACAAATTTTTCAGTATTATATATAATTCTATCGAATTAAATATAATTTAATATTTTTGGATAAGAGTTGATAAAAACATTTTCTACTTTTTCTCAACAATTTTACCAAATTATATATATCTTTGCCCTGAAGAAAATCGATCGGTTCCTCTATACACAGAAAAAACTAAAAACGGGTTTCAATTAAAAAATTTATTGAATCAATATATATTTTAATTGATTTTGCACCTATCACGGCAATGATACAATCAATTAAACCTTTTATTAAAATTAAGAAGGAAACAAAAGTTATAAATAACTTCTACAAAAAAAAAATATGATACTCACAAAAAAGTGTGTGATCTATACGTTGGTATGTGTTTTTTGCAATGCTGAGTCTGTTTGTACAAGGTGGCGCAAAAGTAATCCTCCTATCAGAAAATGCTATAAATTTTGCGATTGGCCCCTAATGTCAGTTCTGTTTTGACATTTGTGTAGTAAACACATGGTGACTATTTATTTGACCAATAATCGGTCGGTGACTTTGGCACAACGTGAATTTCGTCGCAGATTTCCTGGCCGTCCAACGCCTACTGGTGAAACACTGCGACGTTTAGCCGCTCGCCTCGAAGAGACTGGCACAACACGAGATGCTGCCAGGCGTGGCAGACCCCGGAGTAGCCGTTCTGCAGAGAATATTGCTGTTGTAGCCGAAGATGTCATGGAAGCGCCGTCGACATCGACTAGACGACGTGCCACGCAAATGGGTATCAGTCGACGGTCTTTACAGCGAATTTTGGTACAAGATTTGAAGATGTTTCCGTACAAAGTCCAGACGGTGCATCAGCTGTTAGCTGCAGACCGCCAATCGCGTGTAACATACGCTCAAGCCATCCTTAATCACCACCAAGAGGAAGATGATTTTTCATCAAAAATAATCATAAGTGATGAGGCCCATTTCCATCTTAGCGGGTACGTAAATAAGCAAAATTTACGCTTCTGGGGCACTGAAAATCCGCGTGTAACCCACGAAGAGCCATTACAACCCGCTCAAAGTCACTGTATGGTGTGCTGTTTTCGCTGGAGGAGTCATCGGACCTTTTCTCTTCGAAGACGTCGCGGGCCAAACGGTTACTGTGAATGGTGAGCGCTACAGAGCAATGATCAACGAGTTCTTTTTGCCGCAACTTGATGAATTGGGATTGGAAAACATGTGGTTCCAACAGGACGGTGCAACGGCACACACTGCACGTGACACAACCGATATGCTGAAGGATGCATTTCCCGGGCGCCTAATCTCCCGTTTTGGCGATTTGCACTGGCCAGCAAGATCGCCTGATTTGACCGCTCTAGACTTCTTTTTGTGGGGCTTTTTGAAGTCGCGGGTTTATGTCAACAAGCCTCAGACTCTTGCAGCTCTTAAAGACAATATCCGTCAAGAATGTGAGGACCTATCGCCGGAAGTTTTGGCCAAAGTGATGGAAAATGCCATAAAAAGGGCTCAAATGACAATCAACTGTGGCGGCGGCCATTTATATGAGATCATATTCTCGACTTGATGTAAAAAAAATTAAAATACCAAATAAAAATAATCCACAAGAAGAATCAAAGTTTTTCATTTTTTTTTTAAATTACAGCCAAAAAACATCGGAAGGTTATTTTTGCGCCACCTTGTATAATAACTGATAGCTTAAATCATAAATGAATGAAGACTCCTGAGTAACCGCGTGTTGCTCAAATATGCTCTCACTGGCATAAGGTTTGCTGGAAACAACTTGAAAACGTTGGGAAAACAAAACAAGTTGGTCTTAAAAGAGATTTGCCAGACACAAAAAAATCAATTTTATGTTAAAAAGTATTAAATGAAATTTTCCAGAAATAAAAAATCTGTTTTATATAAAAGAAATATTAGGAAAGTATGAAAAAATCACAAACAAAATGTATGCCTGAAACCGGGATCCAACTCGAAACCTTCTGACTACATACTTCCTAAACAAAGCATCATCATTTTTATAAAATGAATGTTCCACCAGTTTTTAAACTTTTGAACCTTGGGAAATTACTGACTGGATAGCACTGGGAAAACACTTTTTGCCAACGTTGGTATAGTGGTTTCTTCCAATTCTTTGCAGGTGTTTTTTTTTTTTTGTAGACCACTTAAATTATTGTAAAACATATACTGGCAAAACACTTTTTGGAAACGGTGGCATAGCGTCTAATACAAGTATTCTGCCAGTTATTTAGTGCTCGGAAACTAAATTAAATAAATAGTTAAAAATTATTTTAATTGATGCTACAATTTCCTTAACAGGACCGAATTCAGTTAACCTTTATATTGAATTAAGAAATATTTTAATTGCAACTCGATTTTAGTTTTTTTCTGTGTATTTATAAGTAAAGATGTCAAAAACTATCTCTAAAAAGATTTATTGCAATGCAAATCAGGAACATATTTTTTAAATTTCAGGAAATTGATTTGCAAGTTCTGTAACTCCTTTCACCGAAATAATTACGATACCCAGCAAAACCACACATTACCAAATCATGGGTAAAGTAATTTATCGCCATAGGGCTTCACACATTTCATTACACCTTACTTCACTAATGAATTTTACAGGCGATGACTCATTACCATGGGTGGACTCATTACCATGTAGGGGGTAAAGTAACTGGTTACTTATTTGGTTACATGGTGGGAAAAAGTAATGTGTCTATAAATAGATTTTCATAAAAAATATACAAATTACCCTCATGCTTACAAAAAATCACAAAATATAAATAGATTTTCAAAAATATATATTAATAATTACTTTACGTTTATAATTCATGCATTATGTAATTGATGATCGGTAAGTCATTATTTTATGTTTTGAAGTAATGTAAAATGTAATGAGGTAACTCATTACTTCTTGCTGAAAAATAATGATACAGGTAAGGAGTACACATTACAAGGTAATGCATTATATTATCGCACCCATTACCAAAGTTTTGCTGGGTATTTCTAATCAGAAGTAAATTATTTTAATTTGCTTCAATGTTTTAAGCAAATCTGTAGATTACAAAAAAAAATAGCCAAATTAAGTTTTACGAAATTTTGGCTCTGACTTATTATTTTGAGTGTAAGCAACCAGATCTTTACAAAAGTTTGTTATAAGTTTTTGTGCCTTTCATTATTAAAGTATAATGTTAATCTAATGTTAATCGAAAATAAACTCTTCATAAAAAATGTTTTATAAAACTTTAAGGAAACCAATAAAAACACAGCAAGAACCCTCTATAAAAATGGAAAAAAATAAACTTAAAAAAAGTTATGAATTTGCCATATAAAACCAGAGTAAACGAGCATAGAAAAAGTCAATTAGTTGGTAAAGCAAAAACTATGTAATTTTCTAACGAAAAAAGAAGCCTTTACTAATAATTCCATGAGAAAAATAAGATAAAACTTAAAATTCAATTTACCCAAAAAGGAATTAAAAAAAAAATAATAATAAATTATATTTTGTTTGAAATACTTTTTGTATAATTTTTTTTTTAATCTAAAACTAGTAGATGAGGGAGAAAAACAAAAAACTCACCGGTCTTAATTCAGTAACATCCCAGCCGAGATATTCAGCTACAGCCATCATTTGATTAACAATGGCATCCATTTCGGCAGTATCTAATACACCATTGCCATCCGTATCATATAAACGAAACATAACTTGTAAAAGAAATAAAAAAAAAATATTTAAAAAAGAGAATGAAAAAGTTAGTTATTAAACCTCAACAACCAAACAATAGGAATACATTAAATTTAACGAAATTCCCCCCAAAAATATGCTTCTATAATATTTGACAGAAAATATGCAATATATATTTTCTTTGTAAATATTTGTTTGCATTAGATTTTTTTTAAAGGAAAAATCATTTTTGCTATTTATGATATTTTATGGACTATTGATTATGATTTTATAATTGGTTTTTAAAACAAATTTAAAATTTTCTACTTACATTCTAATTTATCCTCTGGTCGTCCAGCTTCTAACAGTGATAAATAACATACCACATCCTTAAGGGGTACTTTCAATGTTAATGGATCAAATTGTGAAAGCTTTCGTGTTAATAATTTAATATCCGCTGAAAATATACAAACACATAAGTAAAGAGGATTAGTTTATTTAATATTAATTAACTTTTAACACTTAGCCCTATATAGGTGTTATAATATTTTATGTGTACAGCTATGGACACAAAAATAGAATCACTTTTTCGTAACACAATATAAAGTTAAAAAAAAGAGACAACAAATTTGGTGAGAAAATTTGCAATATTGTTTTTAGATTATAATACAATAACAACTCTTTTTTTTATGATACAATCCAAACTTAGTTGTTGCAATTTAAAGAAGAACAACAACAAAATATAGAATTAATTCCATTTTTTAAAACACAAATAAATAGGGTAAATATTAGGGGTAGTGAACCCGGAATCCCGGTCAGGGGATTACCTATTTTATTACATTTTTGTTCAACAACGAAAACAAAATATAAAAGAAAATGTTTATTTACCTTTAAAAATTTTGAAAATTATTTACCTTTATAAATTTTGAAAAAATTTTATAATATTTCTCAAAAGTAAATAAATCGAATTTACTAAGATGACAAGAATGGAGCAAAATTAATGATTAATAGGTTTTTTGTCAAAGTTCTGCCTATTCTGGAGACTCTGGCTTTCCGAAAACTTCGGGTTCTGATGAGATATTTAGCCAGATCGAAATACTAGTATCAACCTAGCTAATATGTTTGATTTGCTTTATTTTTGTGAATATGCGGAGTAGGGGTACAACCAAAATAAGGCCCTATCACCACGCTGTAGCCGATGTTATGCTGAAATGTTTCCTCAGGTAATTTCGGAACAAAAACGTTCCGCGTCGAAGCCGATTTCTGAAAATCCTTTAAGATTTTTTTTTTATTTTTTCAAAATTTTTTATTTTTTC
This sequence comes from Delia radicum, assembly GCA_021234595.1. NCBI lineage: Eukaryota > Metazoa > Arthropoda > Insecta > Diptera > Anthomyiidae > Delia > Delia radicum. Next base: position 135,710,424 of record CM037855.1, on the reverse strand, counting down.
AAAATTTTTTCAAAATTTTTTTATTTTTTCAAAATTTTTTATTTTATAATTATTTAACTATTTACATTACTTAATGTAATTATATGATTATAATCAAAATCACAATCTAAAAACTGTCTTTGTTAAGTGAAATTAACTTAAGATTAAGAGTTCGTGTTGATTTGAATTGGGGGAAAATATCTTGTACGACTTTGATTTCGCGTTCCGCACAAATTTTTTCGTCACTAGATTTTTGCTATTGTTAAAAAAGTTTTCGCACCATGTTTATTAAAGTTTGAAATCAATAGGTCTCAAAAATAAATAAAAGTTAGTTAAAAAAAAATTTTATATATTTTTATACTTTTAGCAATAAATTATAATATTTCGCAAATTTGCATAAGACAGCGTAGGTAAGTCGCAATATTTTATCACGATTAATTGAATTTATACAGAATATTATTCAATATTTAATGGAAAAACTTATAACTTTATTTATCATTTAATGTAATTATAAAGAAAATATTTTTATTTTTTTAGAATTTACTGATCCCAAACTTTATTGCATTTGACGCGGAACCTTTTTTAACGATATCGAAAATCTAAAGATGCAGTTCTTATTGTTTTCTTATGCACTATATGGTAGGGATAGGGCTATTTTGATATTTCAAAAATTGTAAAAAAGTTGTATCCCTAATGCGGAGGTTGGAAGCTCGTTATAAATTAAAAATAACATAAAAATAATCTCGATGTATATAAAAACAAAAATCTAATTTAAATCGATTTAATTGGTTGAAATAAAATTTAATAACTAAATATTTAATATGTAATGAATTCTCTTTGAAAGAAAAATTGGAATCAGTTTTTAACCTTCCGATATAACTTAATTAAAATATTTTGAATTAATAGACTGATTAGAACATTATATTATTTTTTAAGATCATTAATAAATTTAAGTTTTTACATCGTAAACTTATTAACGAGATGTAATTGATCCGCTGGACATTTTTCAACCAAACTTCGCAGATATATAAAAAAATGATTCAGTAAGTATTTTGCGTAATTAGTTTTGCTTCTTATTGCAAATAGTTGAAAACATAGTGGAAACATTCACAGAATATGAATAATAGACGGTTGAAGATATTAAAAAAAAATTAATTTTATATAAATTTGTTAACAAATTTTTATTCAAATATATTAAAATTTTCATTTTGTAAATTAACCGATTTTTTTTTTTTTGGAAAAATATATGTATTTTTTAAAAAAGATCCCATCAAAATACATTTAGAATACTATTTAGGTAAAGAAAACTGCAAATGTAGTTAAAACCAAATGAAATTTCACTTAAAGAAAGGACACTTACATTTCAGTAAATTAAACTATCAATGTCAGTTGTTTTTTAATGTTCAAAAAATGAACAACAATTGTAGTAAAAATGAGCCTCATATGTTAGTGAAAAAAAATAAACTTTTATTTTTTTTTTTATTTTTTTATATATCAAAAAACGGCTGTAAAAAATTAATGTAAAATTATAAAACAGTCATTTCATGTGGTTTGTTTTTTTAAATGAACTACATGGTTAGTCAAAAATTTAATTTGTCTACAAATGACTGAAGTTTACATTAAAAATAAAGGTACTGTATTACAACCCAAACAACTACATATTTTAAAAACAGAAGTTCCCTGAGTGTAATTATTTAGCAACTCTGAACAACAATCTTCCACAAGTTTTTATTCACGCTTGTAGTGAATATGTTAATTTAGTTTAAGAGTTTTAAACCGCTAAATTATACTTATCAATTTAAAAATATAACCGTTTAAAAATACTGTGTTGAAAACGGAACACTTGGTCAATAATGAGCTAATAGTTTTTGTTTGCTTTTCACACATTTTGCTGAATAAAAGAAAATAATCAATTACTTTTTAATTGATTCAATTAAAAAGTAATCAATATTTTTGTTTATTTAAAGTAATCAATATTATTTAAAATATTGATTACTTTTTAATTGAGTCAATTAAAAAAGTAATTGAGTCAATTAAAAAAGTAATTGATTATGTTTTTTTTATTCAACAAAATGTTTACTTGGCGGAATTTAAGAAATATTTTTTGTGTGTAATTTAACATGTGAATAGTAAAATTTTCTATTGAATTATTTTATTTGAATATTTTATATGAACTAAAAAATATAAATAAATATGTCCCGAAAAATTCTGGAATGGCGAAAAAGTTTTCAAAATCCCTAATCCCGGGATTTATAAAAATCTGTCTGTTCGGCACCCCTAGTCAGTATGCAAATTGTACGGAATATTAAATAATCCTTACATTTTGTATTTGATTTTGTATTATTGTAATGGTAATTGAATTAAGTAGAAACAAGAGTGAATTATTAAGAAACCAACATTGGAAACAAGAGTTCAAAAATTCTGTTATCTTTAAAATCGCAATAAATTGCATGCTAACAGAAATTTTCAATATTCATTTGTTCTAGATCATTTGATTACTATTGATTTTTAATTACATGACAACTAAATAGGAAAAGTTTTTAGTGCTAAACGAAACGATTTTTTATTCAAAACTGTGAATTATTTCGAAATTTTGTAAAGCATCACTCTTTTATTATTATTTATTGGAATGTTCTCATCAATATCGCGATTTTTAGTCGATGGAGTCTAAAAGTGCACATGTTCAGTAAACTAACGCCATTCTTATTTCAATTGTATCGGTTATGGTTTTTCATTGACATACCTCGGTAAAAATACTTCAATTTTTGTAATTGAACTGAATTTTTGCAATAGTCACAAAAAATCCAAAAAAAAAAAAAAAATGTATGATTATGTGAAAATAATATAAAAATGCATGGAATATTTTACATATTTTACTCATGCGGTAATAAAAACAGCAACTTAAGTTATTTGATATTATTTCACTTTAATGTATCATTTATTACTGGTTGCTTCGACTTAGGAATTAAGTAAAAACTGGGTTCTTATTTAGTGAAAATTGGCTTCTTACCTGTTTGTTTTACTAAAAACTCTAAGTAATAAATTTAAAATGTTGTTGACATCAGTTAAGTGAACATGTACACTTTAAAGCACACTCAACTAAAAATCGCTATATTGATGAGAACATTCCAATAAATATTATCAAGTGAGGGATGCTTTTCACAATTTCTAATAATTCACAGTTTTGGAATGAATATCAGCTCTTTTAATACTAAAAGTGGTACATTCTGATATTGTTAGTCTTGTAATTAAAAATCAATATTACACACAGAGAAATAAAGTGCCAACGGAATTGAAAAATGTATTTTAATAGTAACGTCATATAAAATCAGTTAGCACCATGATATTTATATTAGATTGCTCAATATTTTAGGTGTTGCAACTAAAATTCAGTGGAATTAAATGAGCTTTGCTGTGAAAACTAATATTCAGTTGTACCAACCGACTGAAATTCGTAATAACCGAATTTGAGTCGTAGTAACTAAATTTCAGTTGGTACACCGGCTAAATTTTTCTCTGTGTGTAGTAAAATAATCTAGCACGAATAAATATTGAAAATTCTTATTAGCAAGCTATTTATCTCGGTTTTCAATATACCAGACTGTTTTAACAATTGGCAGCAAAGTTGGTACAATAAAGCTACAGAATTTAATCTGTCTATTAGACACAATCCCCATTACGATATTTCAAAAAAAAAAAAAAATTCAACGATTATTGTATAGTTTGTAAAATTGCATACTGACACTATTTTTATGTCTTTGAAAAAATAGAATTAATTCTATATTTTGTTGTTGTTTATAAATTACAACAACAAAGTTTGGATTATATTATAAAGTAAAGAGTTGTTATTGTATTTGAATCTAAAAATAATAAAATTTCCCACCAAATTGTTTGTCTTTTTTAAAAAGTGCCCATTTTTTTGTCCGCAACTGTCCGTACTCATACTCGTGTATAGAGTATAACAAAATCTAATGAATTATGGTAAGGCTGTCCTTTTTAAATAATTATGGGTTGGATGAAATAGGACACCTCCCCCTCCCCAAAACCAAAAAAAAAGAGAGCAAAAAGAAATGAAAAATGAAGGGAAGAGTTTAAAAGTTTTGTCCTCAAAAAAAATTTTTGGTAAAGTGAAAATGAACAGTTGAAATTCCCAGGATAAGAGTCATCTAAAGTCAGTTTTAACAGGTGTTGGAATTTTTTTAAATAGCTCACATGTGTTTAATTTACGAATAATTTTGTCATTTCGCATTCAAAAAAAACAAAAACATACAAACTTGTGTTTTTAAATTATTGGTGAAATGTATAAATAAAATTTTGCTAATGGAAAATTGTTTGTTATGCCGATCGGATGCAATTTTTAAATTCAAATTTACCAGAGTAAAAACGTTCTTATACAATCATATCTAGTTTAATATAACATTATAAAAAAACGTATAGCTTTATATAGCTTAATAAAGATATATGTGAAGGCGCACATGATCCTATATAATTTTATATTGGATTTAGTTCTTTGATAATGTTTCGCATACATATCAATATCTAAATATATATTGATTGATATTACCGTAGCTTTAACATATATTACTACATATTGTGTTTATTAATTAGCATGATTTTATACATAATTTTATATTGCTTAATACAATGTTACGTATAATAATATATGGTATCCCGATTTTTACTCAAATTTTTCAAAACAAAATAAAAATGTGTTAAATTTCTGTCAAAATAAAAACAAATATTTTAATACAGCTATAGAACTTTAAGTTGGCAACACTTTTTTAACTGGCGGCCATTTGGTCAGCTGTTAAGTGACTTATGTTTAGTTTGGTTTGGCATTTCAACATGAATAGACTTACGCTTGAACAACGCTTCCAAATTGAGCAAATTTATTTTGCAAATTATGGTTTTGTTCGAAATAAGTATCGCGCACTACGTCCATTTTACGGTCAACATAATCGTCCATCAGAGGAATCAGTTCCATTAGCTGTAGAGCGTAGCGTAGAGGAAGACCACAATCAGTCTATCCGCCATCGTGCACAGGAACAGGACCGTTATAGAGCCATACTAACTTTTTCGTTCATCAATTGAACAACCATGATGTGCAGGAGCTGCGGTTTCAACATGACGGCGCAACATGTCACATAGCTCGTGCCACAATTGATTTATTGAAGGAAATGTTTGGTAACCGCATAGTTTCAGGTTTCGTACCCGAGCGATTTAACGCCGCTGGACTATTTTCTGTGTTGATATGGGAAGTCGCTAGTCTTCGCCGATAAGCCCGAAACGATTGACCACTTGGATGACAACATGCGCAGCGTTATTGCCAATATACGGCCACAAATGTTGGAAAAAGTCATCGACCTCCAGATTAGACTACGACCGAGCCAGCCGTGGCGATCATATGCCAGAAGTCATATTTAAATTATAATGAAAGAAGATTATCTTTGGAATAAAGTAAATTTCATGTCATTTTAAAAAACTCATCTTTATTTTATTCAATTTCAAAGTTCTATACCTCTATAAAAAAGACCGTTTATAAAATAGTTAGAAGAAATTTTTTTTTTTTTATTTTTTTTTTTTTTATTAATTAATAATCATATAATTACAAATTATATACTATTACCCTAACCGAGCACTAGCTACTATGGCCTTCGGCGCGTTGTAGCGAAAACAGACCAGTGCCTCTGGTGGGAATCGAACCCACGACCCCCGCACTGATAAGCCAGCACGCTACCAACTAGCCTACCGGGGCGCACGAGAAGAAATTTATGTTTTCTATTTGTATAGAAAATTAAATTGCCACACCGAGTTCCCTAAAGTTACAACTACAAACTAGAAAATATAATGGAGGATGTGGTAACAGCAATAATTTGGAATGGGCGGACATAAGTAGGTACTTATTTTTTTTAAAAATGTAAGACATTGTTGTAAGTGGCTTTTAAAACCCCTTCCTTTCGGTACTCCTCTGAAAAAATTTGTCATTTTCAGCGAATTAATTACATGTGAAAAAATATTTAAAATATCAAAACATGAACGCATACATTCAAGGAATAAAGTCTACATACACCCTACGAATTTGAAGTTCTAGTGATTTAGTAGCGACAATTGAAAAACATTTTATATCAATGTTTAAGGCATTTAAAATAAAGATTATTTGAAGAAAAAAAAAAATATGAAAATAATAAAACATAGAAATTTTTAGGGAAAAACATAATTATTAGCGGGAAAAAAGTCTACATACAGCGTGACAACTCCTTACATCTTATGGAGAAATTGTTAGCAGTATTATTAAAGTAGTTAACCAGGATCCGAAAATAAGTGCCCCAAAATTGGGGGAACACATCGAAAAATGTTCCAATATAATTGTTACTCCACGAACAATAATAAATGTTTTACATGACAATGGATTTAATAGCAGAATGGCACGCAAAATACCACTAATTTCAGCAAAGAATCGTAAACTTCGCCTTGAGTTTGCCAAATCACATCTAGACAAGGATGTGGATTTTTGGAAGCGTGTTATATTTACCGACGAAAGTAAGTATAACATTTTTGGAAGTGATGGTAGATCCAAAGTTTGGCGAAAACCAAACACAGCACCTGATCCAAAGAATATAATACCTACTGTCAAACATGGTGGTGGTAACGTTATGGTTTGGGGCGCCATTGCGTCATTTGAAGTTGGTCGTTTGGTTTTTGTCGAGGGTAATATGGACCGCATAATCTGCAGTCAGCTGTTGACAGCTGGGGCCTGGGAAATCAATGGATTTTCCAACAATATAACGACCCGAAGCATACTGCACACGTTGTTCGAGCTTCTATACTATGCCCAAAGACAGCTCAATTCACCACCCCAGTCTAAAGACTTAAACCCTATAGAGCACATATGGGACGTTTTGGAAAAATCGGTACGAAAATATAACATTAGTAGCCGTGAAGCATTGAAAACCGCCCTTATTCGTGCATGGGCCGAAATAACACCCGATATTACGGAAAATTTGGTGAGATCAATGCCCCGTCGTATTCAAACAGTTATTGATGCTCAAAGTGGACCGACCAAATACTAAAGTTAATTTTTTTTTTTTTTTTTTTTTATATAAGATTTTGAAATAATGTTTAATTTTTGTAGCTGTATGTAGACTTTTTTCCAATGAATTTTTAATGTTTTTGTTATTATTGTTTTTATTATGTAAAAGAATTACTTTTTTATTTTATAAATAAACTTATTTATTAATGCCTTTTAATTTTTAATTTTCTTCACAAACTCTATAAAACCCCTAAATCAAAGGGTGTATGTAGACTTTTTTCCTTGACTGTATGACCTAAGATATAGGGTTATGTATGAGCTATATAAACTCAATTTTCGGATCTGAACATTTATGCAACTACATATATGATAATATATGAATATTTTCACCTGGGTTGCTTTAAAATTAAAACCTCAATAATTTTTGCGCCGCTAAAGTTAAATGATTAACGCGAATGGATTCAGCATACTTAAACTAAAAAAAAAAAAAAATTAAGAAAATTTGCCTCAAAGTGTCGAAGATTTTTAAAACTCCTCATATATAAATATATTCATAACAGTTATACGTTTTATTTACTGTATTTATATGTTATTGTATATTCCATTAAGTTTTATATTTTATGTTAATTTTAAGATCTTTTTTTTTTGGCTTTAATTTAATATTTATATTATTTTATATTCTATTTAAAGTCCAAATTAAATTCTATATACATAAATAACGAAACAACATTTTATTTAACATTCATAATTATTTACCCAGAAGTTTTCTTTTGTCGTTAGTATAAAAGTTAAAAGTTTTCAGTTGTTTTTGCCAAAAAAAAAAAAAAAAAAATAAAGTCTAAGAGATAAGAGATGGGAAAAGTTTTAAATTTGGCACAATAAGATGTTGATGTTTAACTTTACAAAAAAAAACCTTTGACAACTGACTAATTATAATTTACGAGTGGAAATGTTAACTTAAAAAGAATTAAACAAACATAAATAAACAAGTTTCTTGTGAAATGTACATAAAAATAGTTATTAATATATTCAGAACGAAAATTAAAAATATTTCAAAAAAATTCATGGATAAATTCCAAAGTTATATCCAATTTAGGGCATTGACCTAGCTGGGCAAGTTTGTTTTGAGGCCCCCAAAATTTATTAACCAACATTTGATATTATTTGGCTGTAAAAGTTTTATACAATAAGACTTTTACAACACAAAAAAAAAAAAATAAATAAGTTAGTCTAAAAGTTAGTAAAACGTCTTGTAAATCAAGTATACTATTTCCCAGCACAATTTTTTGCTGATATTGTGTTTTGAGCTAAAATTTTAGTTATACTTATTCAGCTCTTAATTGGTTTGAACTAATGTTTTACTAATAGTTTAGTAATGTAAAATTGTGCTGATTAACACATTAAAAGTGTGGAAAATGACATAAGTACAACTCTTGTAAGACATACACAAAAATCAACCATGGCAGATTTTTGTATCTGGTTTTTATACATAATATAACAAAAGGATGCCAACAATGTATATCGTACACTCAGAATATTATGTTGTTTACTGTTTGTAGTTTAATAAAAACGTTTTCAGTTAAGTTAAAAATTAAGGAACATGCATTTATTATTCAACTTTTTCATACATTTGCTCAAAACAATTTAATATTATTTACCGATTTTTTAGTTTCATTTATTATTTGCATTAAGTTTAAAAAAAAAAAAATAACCACAAAAATGGAATATTTTGGTTTATCAGGTTAAAGCTTCCCAATATTTTATCAGGTTTTCGAGATATCTTAATATATAATCTAAGAAAACCTGGTTTGTGCTATATTCGGCACGTTATAACATCGCGTTTTATGACTTTTTCACAAAATTTGCTACGTCGTCTGAAATTTCTCCCTGCTGTTTTCAAAAGTCAGGTTTAAAATTTAGGCGATAAAAATGCATTTTTAGAAAATACTCTTTTTCCAGTAGAATAGTTCCAAAATTACCCCAAAAAGCGATCTTTATTATTAATGCAATATTGTCCATCACTTGGTAATAAGTAAAAGAAGTTATAACCCCAGTGGTCATTACCTGCTCACTGATAACGAGCAGGGCAGCGACTTTCATGCATTGGCCATTACCTGCTCACTGATAACGAGCAGGGCAGCGACTTTTTAGTCCAAAATGGATTTTGACCAAGTATTTTTCCGATTCTGTCTGTTTGTCTGTCTGTCTGAATTTGCAATAAAATGGAAATAATTTGTTGCATTTTTTTTTATTATAAATGTATATTTTTGCATATATTGCACATTATTACATATTTTTCCATACCCGGTTAAAAAAGTTCATATATGATCATATATATTTTTTATATGACCATGTAAGAGGCCATCCACATTCGTACATACTAAAAAAATTAGCCTACATTTACATGTATGGACAAATATGGTCATATTTGTTTATATATTATTTTATATAGTCATCAATATACGTTCATTAGACCGACTCACCTTGTATGGAGAACAAAAAGTGTTTTTTGTCCACCCCTCAAAATATACCTTGGTTTGTTTTATGATGATTACCAAAATATTTCGTGTCTAGCTTTAAGATCACGTGAGCTGGACCGATTTTAAAAAATTAATTTTTTTTAGTTTTTCAAAGAATTTTGTACTTTAACAAAAGACAAAATGTGTAATATTAGTATCATATGAAGAGGTTTTAAGGTTCGTCCAACGTTATATAAAACAACTCAAATCATCTCAAATCATATGTAAAAAAAGAAGTTTTTTGAATTTTTTTGTGTGGAGATTTAAATATAAAATTGATATATTTTAATCTTTAGTCGATTTAAGTACACACAGAGAAATAAAATGATAACCGAATTGAACGGTGTATTTTAAAATTCAGTTAGTGTAATTATATTTACATTAGAATTCTGAATATTTTTGGAGTTGTAACTAAAATTCAGTTGAATTAACCGAATTTTGTTGTGAAAACTAATGTTCAGTTGCACCAACCGACTGAAATTGGTAATAACCGAATTTGAGTAGTAGTAACCGAATTTCAGTTAGCAAATAGCTAATTTTTTCTCTGTGTGTAAATACATATTTCAGCTTTTTTCAAAATTCGCACTAGTTTGCGTTTTAGAAAAAATTCAATAGGGTGGGAAAACTATATTCTAATCAGTTCAATTTCGGTATTCAAATTTTTCTTTAGTCAAGTGCATCATCTATGTGTGGACATAATTTAAAAATTTTGCACATTGAATGCATTTTCAAAACAAGCTGACTGAGTTTCTGGTTAATGTAAGGATGCAAATTTAAATCTTAAAAAAAAAAATTTTTCTTCACGTGTTTTTTTGGCGGCATGATTTTTTTTTTCGCAAATTCAAAATTTTACAAAGCTTTTTGTGTTAAAAATGCAACAATATTTAAAAATAAAAAACTACGTTAATTTTTTTTTCGCAAAATTAGTAATGCCGCGTAAAAATCGCGTATTCTATTTTTTCTCTTAAGCTGCATTTTTATCCCTATATCAACTAGAAAACGAATACATTTGCAGATTGCATTACTTAAACATTTTTCTGCAAATTGTTTCCACAGCACCGAGGAAAATGCACTAAATATGAAAAAATCTTAAATATTTCCATACATAGATAATGAATTTGCGAAAAGAAAAATGTTGATACCGATATTGACGTGATTAAAACATAGTTTTTCCACAATATTGAACTTTTGGTAAAACGGGAACTAGTGCGAATTTCATAAAAAACTGAAACACAATTAAGGATTAAAATATGTAAATTTTATATTTAAATGACAAAAATCTCCATACAAAAATCTCCATGCAAAAAAATCACAATTTTTTTGCATAATATCCCTGTAAAAAGTATATATCTGGTCATGCTCTGACATGTTTGGACACGCATTAAAAAACCTTTCATATGATACTGCTATTCCACACTTTATCTTTAGTTAAAGAACAAAATTCTTTGAAAAACTAAAATACCTTTTATGAAAACGGTCCAGCTCTCGGGATCTTAATGCTAGACACGAAATATTTTGGGAATCATCATAAAACAAAACAAACTACATTTTGAGGGGTGGACAAAAGAAACTTTTTTCGTGAGTCGGTCTTACGTTCATACATTATATATTTTTTGTAATTTTTTTTTTTTGAAAATTTTGTATTTTAATATCATGAGTTTTTTTTTTAAAGGACCTTAAAGATAAGAATACGAATTACTCAAAAATTTAAATTTTTTCTCTTACAATTAAAAAACTCTTTTAATTCATAAGATTTAAATATGATCTTGTACTGTAGACATTTTTAAAGAAAATGTGAGCGTATAGTTCAACAATTCAGACTAGTAGAACGTTTTGAGTATTTCGTATATTGTGATCAGGGAGGTCCTGTTTAAAAAAACTTGTAATCTTAAATTTGTCTACAGTGTTTTTAAGTAGTGGTTATACTTTTATTTGCGCTTCATAAGGTTAACAATAATTACTGAAAAATATTTTTACTTTTGTATTGACTTATTTGTCAAATTGGTACAAACCACTTCTAAGCTTAATAATATTTTAAAATAAGTTAATATTGTCGCAATGAAGACTAATGTAGTAAAAATATATATACTTATTTTACTGACAAGGAGAGTACCGTCAATAGTGGGGATTATCCACTGATATACTTAAATTTCAACGTATTTTATGTATTACTACAAAATAGAAATATTAATCAGAGTCCTTATGAATTAGATCAAGAATTGAAGTTGTTTACAAGCGGCCTTTAAAATGTGTTTATACAACTGATTGGATACATCATCTTCATATGTTTCAAATTCTTTCCAGTGATTTTTACAACTTAAATGAAATATAGCATATAAATAAAAACTACACTCACAATATTTTAGTAGTGTATAATAGTAGTTTATTTAAAGCTTAATCAGTAAATTTTATTTTTTAAGGAATATACATTTTAACTACAAATACATATTTTTATTAACTTATTTTACCGTTGATTAAAAACCAAACTACTCATAAATACTGTCTTCCTGTAGCAGTTATTATTTTCATTTAAAATTTTATTTTTACAAAAAGTTCTTTATTTGAAACAAAGAGCTTATGATAGTTAAAAAGAAAAACTGTTGTTTTTAATAATTTGGAAGTTAATTTTTGATAGTTAAAATCAAATAAAATAATTTATTTTTACGGATTTGGGAGTTCTTAAAATTTTTTATTGTATTTTTGATACGAAAAATTAAAGAAAATCTTTAATTTTTACGGATTTTGAGGTAATTTGTTAATAGTTAAAAATAAATGAAAAATACACATGATTTGAAAGAAAAGTGAGTAGACCGATTTTTAACTACAACTGCGGATCAATAAGTCCTTGACTTTTCGAACTTCCCTCGTAGTTATATGAAATGCAACACTGCTCCCATCAAGTACTACCTGTTAATATATTACTGTCAAATTTTTCGTAGTTTCCGTCATTTACTTTGCGTTTAACAGCTGTTCAAAACATACAGCCTCGTGGATTTTTTTAAAAATGAAAAAAAGGGAATTTCGAGTGCTCATTAAACCATATTTTTTGCGAAAAAAAACCGTCAATCATACCAAGGAAAAGCTTGATAAATACTACGGGGGCTCTGCACTATCAATTTCAACGGTAAAAAAGCGGTTTACTGACTTTCGATGTGGTCGCACAAGTACAAATGACGCTGAACGTTCTGGACGGCCAATTGAGGTCAATACACCCGAAAATGTCGAAAAATTTCACGATATGGTGTTGGCAGATCGAAGAGTAAAAGTGCGTAAGATTGTTGATGCCATAGGCATTTCATATGGTTGCAATTCGAATGAGTTTTTGCGGCGCTTTGTAACTGTGGATGAAACATGGCGCCATTACAACACTCCGGAAACTAAGTAGCAGTCTAAACAATGGGTTTCTCAGGGTGAACCGGATCCGAAGAAGGCCAAGGTAAGTTTGTCGGCCAATAAGGTGATGGCAATAGTTTTTTGGGATGCACGCGTGATAATCCACATCCATTACCTTCAAAAGGGAAAAACAATAAAAAAAAACGACCCCATATGGACAAGAAAAAAGTTCTTTTTCATCAAGATAATGCACGGGTGCACACGTGTGCAGTCTCAATGGCAAAATTCCATGAATTGGGCTACGACTTGGTACCTCATCCGCCATATTCTCCGGATTTAGCCCCCAGTGACTATTTCGTGTTTCCAAACCTAAAAAAAGGCTCAATGGAAAGAGATTTAGATCCAACAATGAAATCATTGATCAAACAAATGTCTTTTTTATGGACCTCGAAAAATCCTATTTTTTGGAAGGGATAAAAAAATTGGAGAAACGTTGGACTAAGAGTATTGAGCTAAAAGGAGATTATGTTAAAAAAAAAATTTATTTTATGCAAAAAAAAACTGTGTTTCATTCAAAAAGTCACAGACTTATTGATCCGCCCTCATAAATGTTTAGTAGTTTTGAAGTACATATTACTTTGTACGACGTAATTTTAATATATTTTTCCTTTGTAAATTTAATAAAAAATTGAGTTAATATTCATCCCTATATGCTGGGGTATATGGAGTAACATATACTTCTTTATATGTTCATATATGAGTATTTTTTCACATATGGAATTTCATATACTTTCGTGTAAGCCCACATATGGCCATCTTTTGCGAATATGAAATAATATATACTTCCATATATGTCCATATACGAGCACCTTTTTCAAATATGCAATCACATATACATACCTCCATATATGGCCAAATATGAGTCGTTTTTGAAAATATATAATGGCATATATTTTCATATATGCCCATATATTAAACATATATTTCCATATTTTTCCATATACGCAACAATATTTGTACATATATGTAATTTTTGAACCAGGTGTTTTGGAAAATTAAAATTGAAAATTGATAAAAAAATAATTAAGAATTTTTAAGTCTTAGCTCATCACTAGGGCAACCAAAAAACAATTCTAAAAATAATGTTTGAATCTTGGAAGAGTAAAATAAGCCTATACAATTAAATAATATACCGTTAAATTTAAAAAAATAAACCGTTAAATTTCATAATTTTCGTTAAACAAAATTTGTATATAATATATTCCTTGGAACTTCGTCAGTCAAAAAAAGTTATAATAGAAAAGTAGGGTTTCTTAAGCTTCAAAATTCAAATTAGTTTAACAAAATATTTTTATAAACCAATTTGTTGTCCCCTCTATCACTTTCAACATTAAATTTTCAGCTTTCAATTACAACAACTTTAAAAAACGGATTGATGGAAAAAATCCATATTTTGAGATAAAACACCTAAAATAATCATAAAATAAGCTAAGAAAAAGCTAATCATCATATATATATGCATAACAAAGCATAATTTCAAAATCAGAACTTGTGTTCAATCTAAATGGTTGTATCATTTAAAATTTAAAACAAGCTCTAGCTTATTTTTGGTTGCTCTACTCATCACTTAACTAAAAACAGAAACACATTGTCATATTTAAATTGGGTTTCATTTTCTACCCAAGTCTCTGGAGGAAGGGAATGTTCCGTATTGTGGCCTGTTCTCTAAAGTGGACCTTTCGTTTTTTTTTGGGTTGTTGCATGAATATGTCGAAACTGTCAATTGTCATTAAGTATAATTTCCGCTATCTCTATTTTAATAAAGGTTCCATGCGAATGCACAGGTTCTTTCTGGTTTTACTATATTGTTGCAAAAATATGCAACACAAAGTATAATTTTTCATTCAAATAAAAAGTAAGTAACAAAAAAGTTTTAAAGAGTTTATCAAGTTAGATTTTTGAAAACCACAAAAATTCTACTCATAAATTTAATTTCATCGAAAAATATAATAAATTTCGCAGAAAAATTTAATAAATAATAAAAAAAAGGAAAAATAAAATTTTCATAATATTCGATCTTTGATTTATTTATTTTTTGATTTTTCCCAAGTTTTACACCTTTTTTTAAATATTTTACGCATTACTTTAACTGTTCTTGTGTATTTTATTTTGCACAATTATTGAACATGTTTCACAAAAAAAAAAAAAAATCGTTAGTTTATCGCAATTAAAAAAGTTAAGGTAACCCCTTAAGCAGCTTCAAACGATACATAAAACGATTTAATAAACAAAACTAAAATAAATTTTAATTTAGATACAAATTTTTTATTGAGTTTCTTTCATTTTCTTACAATTGAACAGTTCATGCGAATAAGGACGAATAGACCACTTTTTCGCAAACACGTTTTTTTTGCATAAATGCATATTATTAGCAGAGCCCTACAATCCTATGCAGAAATTTTGGGGAAATTTTGACTTTTAAGGCTAAAAAAATGACTTTGAAAGTGCAATAATTCGTATATTTTTATATTTTTGTTTAAATTGGGAGTGAACTCATGCACAATTTTGATTAAATGCAACACAAAAACATACAAAAATTTTACTTTCGGTAACAATGTGTTAAAAGAACATTACGAGGAACAAACCACACTTATTATATTGGCAAAAAATTTTACCGTTCTTTAGTTATAAGACTTTAAAGTGTGGAAAGCAAAAAGGGCGAATATCCATCCTTAACAAAATATTATATAAAAATTATTTAGCTGCGAGTTTAAAATTGTTATTAGCTAAAATTTGAAATTGTACTTAATTGTCCTTAAAGTGTTACAAACAAATACCAACCATAGTTCGTCAAGTTTTGCAAGTCTCATGAAAATGTAGTCAAAATCTGCTGCAAAATAACACATTTTATTCAAATTTCAATACATTTTTTTGGATATTCGCCCTTTTTCCATTTAAGCAAAAATTGAAGTCCAATTTTTGGCAAGTTCTCTTTCGAATACCTTACTAAAATTTTGTATATAGGTAGATGTGACTTAAATCTTTAAGCTAATACCAAAAAGTTGACAAAAATATTATTTATTAACCGTTTCCTGCGTTTTTATTGTCCCCTGTAAAATTCTACAAATGGTCTATTCGCCTTTATTCGCATGAACTGTTCAATTGTATATGCTTTTAGAGAGTTTTTTTTATAAAGTTTTTCTTTAGAGTAGATGTTCGCTAATGTGGACCTTTTGAGTTGTTTTCAAAAGTGTTATAATACTTTTTTTATATTATTTGCCACAAGAGAATTATCTAACGCAAAAAAACAAAAAAATATTCCCAAAGAGTTGGCCTATACGTGTAGTTTTTTTTTTTTAATATAACCCAAAAACCAGATGTAGGGACACATAAGCGAACATTCCCTTACCATTTGCATTTTCTACTGTATTTTTGCGAAAAAATATTGTTTGTCTAAAAATTAGGTTAGTAATATTTTTAAAATTAATGTACAATTGCCTTTATATGAATGTATTTAATGACTTCAGGGAATTATTTTATTTTATTCTATTATTTTATTAATTTCATGCACACGTCAAAAGTGACTTTGTAGGTGGGGTTTTCATACATTAATGCCACAACCGATTATAACACAAAATGACTAACACACAATGTATTAAAATTAAAATAATGGGTGTATTTGTATGCTCAACATGTTTGTTGAAAGTTGGTTTTTAACAAAATTCCACTAATTAATTGTTGTATTATTAAGGATGTTTTGTTTTCTATATAAAGAGCAACTCCTACGATACGTGGGTTGTTTGAAGAATTCTTGGAAAAAGATTTATAAAAGAAGTTTTAACAATCTAAGCAGATAATACTGTAATAAAAAATCTTAACTTTTGGTAGTTAATATGGTTATGACTATCAATTCTCTATATTTCAGGCACGCTGATTTCAATGGTGTACTTCAATTTTCGATGTATGAAAACAGTTTTTTCATAAAATTAAAAAATAAATATATTGCAGAAAAAATTGTACCATACATCGAACAATAACGTACTCCATGTAAAAACCTCTGTTTACCCAGATCTTAACAAATCTTATAGAATATATGATCAGATCTAATTTTATCTCAAAAATGGGCACAAATTAAAGAACTAATTAGAGTTGATCAAATCTGGGCAGATCTGATATTTTTAGATTTTTAGGGGTTCAATAAGTTTTAAAATGTTCTAGTTAAATAATTAGCTTTTTTTTGGAATTCGGCTATGGCTGCCGGGTTCATCTTAAAATTTTCCATAGTCACTTAATCCTGATTAAGATACGAGTATCATTCGTCTGTTTCAGATACGGCCATAAATTGACACGGAATATAAATTTATTTTTTTTTATTTGAATATGAACCAAATATTGGTTAATGGATCTACAAAAAAAAAATCATTTCCAGCAAAAAATAACGTTGATTTGGTAAACAGTAACTATATTTGTATGCTTCCAAAATAGCGCTTTACCGCATTGCATTCAATAAAGCAATTAGGGAAGGCATTCTGCTGTGCGAAGGCATTCTGAATGGCGTTACATCTGGATGTTGGATAAAGTAACCCCCCATCCCACCACCCTCAACGAGCGAAAAAAACGAAACGTCTCGTAATTATATATACAGTGACATGTCATTCGTATTGTTAGCATGATCCCGCTATTGCCCGTTATGGTAATGGCTATTGGGTACGGCCCTTCGGGGAGTATCGAAGAACTTAGTTGTTCGGTGTGGAGTTGCATTCTCAACCGGGTGCTGTAACCCAGAGATCAAAGCAGAGGTTTTAGGTAGATTAGACTAGAGTGGCACTATGCACCGCGACCAGAAGTTAGTATTTTGTGCTGCAAGGGGTTTTAGGTAGGCCTCGACCCCTCCAGTGGGGAGAGAAATTGTCCAATCTCAATCTCAGGAACTGGATCCCTAACGTGGATGATCAGCATTCCGCAAAAGGGGGCGTTGGTGGACGCATCATATTCACCCGGTGTTAAGAGCACCGTGGGGTTAGGCCATCACGGCGGGTACCCACGTTAAACAATGACTCAACTGTTCCTCTTACTGAGAGTATAGAGAAAGGATTCAACATTGACATATATTTTTTTTGAAATATTTAAAAATACTGTTTTTTTTTAAATATTCGCGCTCAAACTATATGCTACGAAAAGTTGACCTTTAAACTTTGAAAAATTAATCATGCGACATATCATTTTAAAGGTAAGTTTTTCAACTTTAATTTAAGACCTCAGTAATTCAAGTAGCGTGAACACTTCTCATTATATGCTTAATTATGTAAAGCCCTTGTAGTACCTGTTTTATGATTTTTTTAATATTTAAGACACTATTTGTGCCGAATTTGTTCAAATTCGAAAATGGAGAGGGACATCAGTTGGGTGGTTTTATTTCTTTTAACTCTTATACAATAGAAAGTAAATAAATTTTATATTTTTGTTCTAGAAATTTTTCTTAAAAAACCCTCGTACTTAAAACATTTACATTCACATATAAATATTTAACATTATAATTGTTGGTTTATAAACTTCAAAAGAGTAGTGAAAATTAAATTTATTACAGTTATACACTATAAATTAATATGCTTACTAAATTACGTTAATAACTAGCAAGAAAACTACACATTGGTGAATTAACAGATTTTAATGAAACGTTTAATGATATGTTGTTGAGAACATACAACATTAGATGAGTATTTTTTTAGCTGCGCAATATCACGTTTAGAGGTTCAAATATTACAACATTTTTGTATGAAAACATGTATAAAATTTAAGAAATTACAATTTTTTTTACGCCAATATTAGAGTACTCGCGAAAACAAAAATTTTGATACCTAGTTTGCCTCTGCTGTGGGCGTAGGGTTGCCACTTATTTGAAAAATTATAAATATGGCTTATAAAAGCTTTTCGGTAAAAGTTGTGTTAAAGCCAAACGGTTACGAAAATTTGCTAAAAAGCACCGACAGCCCCACGATAAAATTAATTAAGCACTATTATATGTTAATTTGAACTCAAACCAACAACAACAACTTAACATACAAATGTGGTATCCGAAAAATTAAAAAATTTAATAACAAATATTTTAGGACATATATTAAAAAAAGGGGTTAAATTGAGTAGTTTCTGATCCATAAACTTGAGATAGCGCACATAAAAAATACCTTTCTAATAATTTTTTTGTCCTCTACAACAAATTAAATTTTCATTCAAATGTGAGCATTCACCACTGTGTAGCTTCCTTGTAAGAATGTGAGGTTAATATTTTCTGAATTTGTTTGTATGTGTGTATTAATACATGAGCATGTGCTTGTGTAAACGCACATGTATACATTTTGATAACTTTGATAATGTTAAAAATAAAACACAATATTTATATTCCTTACAAACACACTCACATTATGTTGTTATTTTACATAATCATCAGAGCAGCGACTTTCATGATTATATATACTATCACATATAATTTAATATCACAGCACATCTAATTTGATCCAAAAAATGGCATACATAATGTGATCTCATGGTATATCATGGGATCTTATTTCATGTAGTTTGATCCGTAAAATGGGTATATCAAATATGATCAAATTATATATAATTTTATACAATTTTATCTAATAAGTTTTTTTATTAAAAAATTTTAAATGTTTTAGAGATCCGTTACTTTTTATTTCATTACAATTTAGTACTTTTTATAATTCATTTATAAAACAAGTAAATATAAGTTTTAAAAATAATGTTAAATCCAAAAATATATGCTTTTTATGAACCTGAAGTTGGGTCATATAATAAATCTAAAACACTAAAAAAGATATTTTCAGATTTTTTTTAACAGCAGAAATAAACAGCAAACTTTGCACGTCCATGTTTTATTTTAGGAAATTAAAGCCAAAAGTTTATTTTTCGATCTTTTATCATAAATTATGATGTAAGCAAGATTATTCAAGTTCAAAATTATTTGTTTTTTTTTGTTAAATATGCCTTTATTCGCTAATTTAATGCAGACTTTATATACTGACAGGTCCTTACATGTTTCATTTCGCGTCACCGAAAATCCTCAGAGAACCAATGTAGAAGGGATAGAAGATTTACCGAAGTTATAATTTTTAAAGAAAAAGATAAACGCTTTACCCGTATTGTTTTATTTACCCGATGAGAAGTAAAAAACAATATTGAAAGAATTGAACTAATTCAATTCAAAACTAAAACATTTTTAACTAAAAAAAATTGTTGGTGTACAGTAGGGTGGGTCGTTCCACATACATGATAAAAAGTTGAGCCAGTCACCGCGTAGGATTAAATATAAATTAAAACGATTCTATAAATATATATTTTTCTTTTACCACGCCCCTACATACCGCCCTTTTTGTTTTTTGTGCACTGCGTCGCCATTTGAAGTCCGATCGTAACATAATACATATCGTTGTTCATGGATTGACAAGAGCTACATTTCTCTCTTTCGTAATTTTTGACTCTGACGTCAAATTCTAGTTGAAATTTCCGATATCTGGTTTCCTACACCCCCCAATGACCAATTATTTTTAACCAAAAATACTTTTTTTTTTTTAATTCTATAAAACTTTTGCTTTAAAAGTACTCATTTTTTTCACAAACAAAAAAGTTACAGAATTTTAAAAAATCAAAATATAATTATGGGTCAAATGCGACTTGTTAACATTTACAAACAGAATTTTTTTTTCAATTTTAAAATAGTTTACATCAAGTATTAATATTATTTTATGTCTCAACAGTTAATATTTTTTTAATATAATAGTAATGCAGTTCAAAATATTTTCTGTTACGATAGAAACGTTTTTTAATAGTTAAGTTCAAAAATAATTTTGTAAAAAAAAATCGCGTTTTCTTACTGCAGACCCGCGTCGTTTTACAACTCGTGCTGCTGAACAAAAACATTTTTAAAATAAAACAAAATGTATTTTGAACCACGTGATATTGAAAAATCAAAATTACCAACAAACCGCCAAATTATAGAATATTTTTTATTTTTAAAAAGAAATGGTGCATTTAATATTTACAAAAACGAAAGTTTATCGAGATACATACAAGTTATAATAAAAGTAAGAAGTCAAGAATGGAGCAAAATTGATGATTAATAGGTTTTTTTGTTAAAGTTCTGCCTATTATGGAGGCTCTAGCTTTTCTAAAACTTCGTGTTCTGATGAGATCTTTAGCCAGATCGAAATACTAGTATCAACCTAGCTAATATGTTTGATTTGCTTTATTTTTGTTTATATACGGAGGTTGAAAGCTCTTTATAAATTGAAAATAATTTTCGTCAAATAAATCTAAAAAACTAATATACTTAAGTGTTTTAATAAACTATTTAGAATCGAAAGCAAAACAGAAATATTCAATGAAAATAATATAAAAAGCACCAGCGGATCTAGATGATGTTGTCTAGGTTGGTATATAGTTACATAGAATATCTTGATTTTTTTCAACATCTATAACTTTCTTGTTTATGAATAAAAATAAATACTTTCAATGCAAAAGTTTCATAGACTTTAAAAACTTGATTTGTGGTTAAATATAATTGGACATTAGGGGCGTAAAAGCAGATATCAGAAATCTCAACTAGAATTTGACGTCGAAGTCAAAAATCACAAAAGAGACAAATGTAGCTCTTGTCAATTCATGAACAACGATATGCATTATGTTACGATCGGACTTCAAATGGCGACGCAGTGTACAAAAAACAAAAGGGGTGGTATGTAGGGGCGTGGTAAAAAAAAAAAATAATTTATTTCTAGAATCGTCTTCAACTTATCTTTAATCCTAGGGGGTGACTGACTCAACTTTTTTTTTTCGACCCACCCTAGTGTACAGGCTAGAATCTTTAGGCATAATACACTGTGATGTTATTGTTTATTAAACTATACGGTCGGTATTATGAATCAATACGATATTTTGTTTATGAAGGATACGAGTAAATCTCCCTATTTAGTATTTCAGCAATTTTAGATTTTTCAAAACAACTTTTTTTGTTAACCATAAAACAGAATCAGTGATAGAAAGTATATTGACAATAGTGGAACTAAGCAATTGAAAATTTAGAATCCATTAAGCATATTAGGGTTGGGCTTTTCATTTGTTTAAACAAGCCGTTTCCAACGCTCTTCTAAAAGCCTGAACTGGTTTTAAGAAATTTTTGAAAAAATGTAAAGGGTGTTTTTTATAGAGGTATATAACTTTGAAATGGAATAAAACAAAAATGAATTTTTTAAATTGACATGAAATTTACTTTATTCGAAAGATAATCTTCTGGCATTTAATTTAAATATGACTTCTGGCATATGACCGCCAAGGCTGGCTCGGACGTAATCTAATCTGGAGGTCCAATTTTCTATAACTTTTTCCAACATTTGTGACCGTATATTGGCAATAACGCGGCGAATGTTGTCCTCCAAATGGTTCAATATTCGTTTATTTCAATAACAACTTTTTGTTTTAAATAGAAAATTTTAACTGAATATTTTAACAAGTTTGATATAATTTTTATTAAAAATAAAAATTATGTTTTTTTCGACCTTTAAT
Source organism: Delia radicum (assembly GCA_021234595.1). NCBI lineage: Eukaryota > Metazoa > Arthropoda > Insecta > Diptera > Anthomyiidae > Delia > Delia radicum. The sequence goes on along the minus strand of CM037855.1, from coordinate 135,687,984 downwards.
TGTGCAATGAAAATTATTCAACTTCGAGCCCATACTCTATATTTCTTTATTAGGATATTGTCCTATCAAATAATCTATAGAGTTTTTTTGTTTTCAAATTTTTTATTTGACCCTTTCAGGAATGTATTGATTGATCTATTTCGGGAATTTTCTAGGTTCATCAGGTTCATCAGGACACGTTTTGAAAGATGTAACAATCCCATGCGAAACATCAAACATTCATATAAACTAGTTTACTCAATTTATTTTTTTAATCAATGGTGATAATCTTTAACTTCAAGTTCATATATTAGTTCTCATGTAGTGAGTAAGCTTGTTTATATGAATGTTTGATGTTTGGCATGGGATTGTTACCTCTTTCAAAATGTGTTCTGATGATGGGAACCTAGAAAATTCCCGAAATGATAAACTGATTTTGTATATGTTTGTATCAGTTCAGATATAATTTTATACCATTACATAAATTCGTGCCATTATTCGGCTGTAATTTGATCTGATAGTATCGAATTAGAATTAAAGTAAAGAAAACTTATATATTTTAATATCCCCATTTCTCGGATAAAACTCACATTAAATTACGTATAATTATATAAGGGCATCATATCAATTTTTTTAAGCGGTTGCATGTTTTTTAGTTTTTAGTGCATATTTTGTTTTAAGTGTATATATTAAGCACATAGTTTGGGTTTTTTTCTGCATATTTTCGAAATTTAAATACATGCAAGTCGCTGTCCTGCTAATCATATATTACATTATTATTTTTTTAATATCATGAGTAGTGTTTGATTTTTTAACACATTCATATCACTAACACCTAATCATACTCATTGGTAATCACACACACACAAATGCACATAAACAAAAACACTCTTATTTTGTATAACAATACATAACAATATCAAACATCAACAACACATTATCATATAAATTACAAAACGAAATTGTTTTTTCGTTTTGTTATCTTTTACTTATTTTATTTAACTACGTAGTACGTGTTAGTATGTGTGATAATAATATATGTATATTAGGGTATCCCTTAAAAATAGATTTGTCATTACACTCGCCAGATTTTTTACAAATGATTCCAAATGGATTCCAAATGCCGAAATTTGTGACAAAACTGTTTTTTTTTAAATTCCGAAAATTCGAAATTTTGAAAATTAAATTTTTTATTTTATTTATTCATGTAATATGTATAATAGTTTGGGGTGATTTGAACATCTTAATGGGCGCTTTGTGTTTCTGATTCTTGGGATTGTACTGAGCAAAAAAGTCCACTAGACCATACGTCTACGGTGAAAATCGAGCTTCCACATTTTGACTTTTTAGCCGTATTTTGTGAAAGCAGATTAATGCATCAATCATATTTGTGGATGGGGTTTAAGGGGTTCATTTTTAATTTCAAAATAGGGCTTTTTGCCGTAAAGTCAAAATGTGGAAGCTTGATTTCCACCGTAGACGTATGGTCTAGTGGACTTTTTTGCTCAGTACAATCCCAAGAATCAGAAACGCAAAGCGCCCATTAAGATTTTTTTCCTTCCATACTAATCGGTCCACCCTAATGTATACTCAAAATTCTTTAGATATGAAATTCTGACTTCAGCGGATATAATTAAAACTCTTTAGCCTGGAATCTAATTGAAACACGAATTTACAAAAAAGTGTTTTTTAGATTTAATTTTAAAGAGTTTTTAAAAATGTCTGAATTAGAGATGTCGATTGCTATTTTTACACTATCTGCGTCATTTTCACAAAATAGCTTAAGTCGACTTAAGCTAAACTTATTTAATTTAGTACAAAAGTTTTAACAAATTTTAATTTTTATTAATTTTATACAAATTAAATTAAATTACAAAAAAAATTTAAGAAAAACAAAATAAATGCTTAGCGACTCTTTTCATTTTAAGACATTTTATGATAAAACTCAACAAAAAAAGTTTAATGTTTTCATTAAACTTTGCATAATTATCGTAAAAGATTTTAAAAAAGATTTCCTCTTGATACAAATAATCGTTTTTACAACTTGATCCATATGTTGTTAATGGTATAACTTTCGATTAAAAAGACCCACTAGCAAAAATTTATAGAAGGACTCTTTCCGATTTTGTTTAAGTTTGGATATGTGATAAAGGGTACAAAAACTAACGAAGAATCGCAATTCTTTAAAGTATCAATCTTACTCTTAAGGGTTAAAAAAGGTGCGCTCAAAAAAATGCCTCCAATTTCGTTTTATCTTTTTTTTACATTTATTCCAAAAAAAATATACAAAAATAAATATCACATTAAAGGTATTTTAAAGATCTATCTAACGATTAACCAAAAGAAAATTAAAGGCGTATATGTTTATTTGTTCTTTCTGGGGACATTTAGAACACCACCTTTTTAACTCTTATAAGTAAGATTCGGACGATTAAGAATTGAGCTTGTTCGTTACCCTATGGGGAATGGGACCGGTTCTGCGTGTGCCACAGGATCGGTTCCTTCGTGCCAGAGACCGGTCCTCTGCTAAACCCTACCCTATGTAAACAACTGGGGGTAATTTTTCCTGCTTCAAACAACATAGTAGCATACCAAAGGACTAACCAAAGATGGGCATACCACAAGACTGTCGCAAAAGGCCTATGTCGAAAATAATAAACGAAAACTAAACAGCTTCCAATGGTTAAAATTCTGGCCAACTGGCTTTTTCTTGTTAATAAACATTCTGGTTAAGTAGTACGTCCTCCCTTTACTGTCACAGGATTGGTAATTTTAGGAAAATTGACACTGCTTAACCCACTTCAGTATTAAATTATACCAGTCCTATGATAAGTCCTTCTTTTACCAGTCACTTTTAGGTCAATTGACTCCTCATTCCCCATAGGGTAGCTTAGTATCCTTTATTACTTACCCAAATTTAATGAAAGCATTAACCCTATGTGGATCAGATTACATAAAATAGTTATTTTTATCCAGTGAAAATTGTTTTGTGGTCAATTTAAAATCAAATAATTAAAAATATGTTTCATGAGTCTTTTTGTCCCCGGGACACTAAGGGTTCAAGATTTTTTACAGAAATTAAAGACAATTATAGTCTATCCGGGTAAAAAAGATTATATCTGATATTATCTAATTAGATATGATTGAATCTAATTAGATATGATTAAATGTAATTATATCTTGTGACAGATCTGAACACATATGATCAGATATGTAATTTCTAATACACTTTATGGCCAGATCTGATCAGATAGATTTCATGCTATCTTTGTCCAAAACAAAAATGCTAATCTTGTTTCACTGATCTAATAACGGACATAATAATACTGTTAAAAAAATTGCTAACATTTTGTGTTGGGGTTTCTTTTTTTTTGTTGCTTTTTTTTCATATACATACATACATAAATTTAAAATGTTCTTTTTTAGTTTTTTTTTTGTGTTTGTTATTTTTCAAATTTTAAAAACAGCAGGAAAACTTGAAAAATTGTCATAAATTTTTTTGTGTGCTCTTGGATTGTGAAAATATACCGTTTTCTGCAAAGTATAAAGATTTTTAAATAATAAAGATTTTTATTAATTTATTTTTTGATCAATGGTTATAATCTTTAACTTCAAGCTCATATATTAGTTCTCATCTAGTGAGTAAACTAGTTTATATGAATGTTTGATGTTTGGCATGGGATTGTTACCGCTTTCAAAACGTGTTCTGATGAAGGGAACCTATAAAATTCCTGACATAGATATATTAACACATTCCTGAAAGGGTCAAATAGTAAATTTGAAAACAAAAACACTATGGATTATTTGTTAGGACAATATCCTAATAAAGAAATATAGAGTATGGCTTCGAACTTGAATAATTTTCATTTTCATTGCACAATTAAAGGTCAAAAAACATGATTTTTATTTTTAATAAAATTTATATCAAACTTATAATACTATATATTTTTCAGATAGTTAAACAATGACAGTATTTTTTTTTGCTAATCTACAGCGAAATCAATTTCTCCATAAACCGCTAAGAAAGCATGACAACAAGGGTTACTCTGCGAATACACCAGCATTAGCTTACATTGTAACAAAAATTATAGGATCTACCCAGCAAACTATAGTCGAACTTCAAAAAAGTGAAAATGTGAGTTTGCATGAGTTTGTTATCCATTTATTTGCAATAATCTTTTGAATAAACGTATTTAAATTAAAATACGTTTTTTTTACTAATCATTTAACTATAAATTTTAGAAATGATTGAACCGCGTTTAATTTAAAAATATCAGATCTGCCCAGAATTGATCAGATCCAATTAGATCTCAAATTTGTCACCATTTTTGATATCTAGTTAGATCTGATCATATATGCTTTGACATCTCTGTATATCTGGTAAAACAGATAATGAACGAAAATCGACAAATTGCTTTTAAGGGACATCCTAATGAAAGTGTTTTCTATATGTGTGTGTTTATGCATATGTAAGTGCTTGTTTGTTTTGGGTGGAAATATGTGTTATTATTTTTTTTTTTTTTTCGATAACATTAAGTTAAAAGTATTTCTTATTAAGATTATTTGATATGTTTGTTTAAAGATATGCACAAGAACTTGAGAATATACAAACATATACCTAATATTGTATTTGTAAATATACAGGGGATAGTTAAAAATTTAAAGATATTATCAAATATTTGATTTAATATGTATGCACAGCTTATACTCTAGGGACATTTATTCGTTCCCGCGTATAGTTAAGGAACATTTGCTTACTTTGGAGACTGTCCGCAAAGTTTTCGCGCCTTTTCATACATCTAGAGTATAAGATGAGGACAGTTGTTCGATACACCTCATATTTCGGGGACAAATTTGGCAGTGTCCGTAAAGTATGAGCTGTGCATACATACATATATATATGGGACTGTCCCCGAAGTTTTCGCGCCTTTTCATACATCTAGCGTATTAGATGAGGACAATTTTTTCTATACACCGCATATTCCGGCGACAATTTTGGGCGTGTCCCTAGAGTATGCGCTGTGCATACATATATATATATATATATATATATATATATATATATATATATATAATAAAAACTGGTAACTCTTAAGTCATATTATATGCTCTATATTAGGGACTCTTAAATATAATTAATTCAATTTGGAAAAAAAATTTACCCATTTATGTCATAATAGTCAGAAAACGTAAAAGTGTTGCCAAACAATATTGGTTCAGTTCATCAAAAGATCTCTGTGGACCATTGTTCAATCTTGAACACCTTTTAAATAATATATTATTCAAAAGTAATTAGTGCTTTGTTCTAAGAACACACATTAATTGGTTTTTTATGATGTGTTTTAAAATAGATCATATAGATCTACCCTTCGTAAATCACTATATTTATGACTATGGGTTTTTCTTATTGTTAAGAAAAACCTAAATAGTGTTTTCTAACGACTATTTCTTAATGATGTATTATAAAATAAAACATGTAGTTTGTTAATCACTAAATTTATGACTATTGGTTTTTCTTATCTGATAAGAAAATCCTAAATAGTCTTTTCATGATAATAATTATTTTTATTACAATGAAAACGCACATGCATAAGCTGTGCTACCTACATTTTTAGTCAGATAAGGATATTTTAATTGAAGTACATAAGTTAAATTTTGTAATAAAGTTGAGTTCTAATAAAACCATCAAAACGGATCTTTGTATATTTTGGTCTCGCATTACTATTTGTATTAAATTACCGAATTTATCTATACTATATACTAATATTATAAAGAGGTAATGTTTGTATGTTTGTTTGTTTCTAGAAAGTAATCTCCGTAACTAATCATACGATTTTTAAATTTTTGTTACCAATATTTAATTTGGTCCTCCAGGATGGACATAGGCTATATATCGTTCCGGAATTTGTTTTTTTTTTAGTTATGAGCGGAAACATAAAAATAATCTATATATATAAAACACAATGTTTGTATATTTGTCCTCTGTAGACTCTAAAACTATCCAACCGATTTGGCCCAAACCGGTTTCATTTGAAAGGTTATAGTCCAAATTAGGTTTTCGGCTATATATATTTCAAGTGGGAGTGGCACCTCCCACATAAATTGAATAACATCATATATCTTGACTATTGTGATAGCAAGAGTTTTGAAACATTGCAGTATCCCATATGTTACTGATCTGAATAATCAGGACAAAAATGGGCGGGATCGGACCAGTGGGAGTGGCAGCTCCCATACAAAGTAAATATTTAATATCATATATCTACAATTCTATAATAGCCAGTCTTAGAAATTTGTGCACGTTGATTATATTATGAATAGTCATGGGAAAATTGGGCGGGATCATACCAGTGGGCGTGGCAGCTCCCATACAAAGTGATTATTTAGCTCATATACAAACTTATTATTAATATTAAATATCTAGGGTTCTATATTAGCTATATAGCCTTCAAATTTTGTACGAGTCCATCAATTACAAATATTAGTAGTCGTACTGAAAATGGGCGGAATGGGATAAATGGGCGTGGTACCAAAAGCAAAAAACAAATAAGCATTAAAATAAATTATCACATTCAAGACTTTTTGCAAGCTTATTTAATAATGTTGTTCAAAAATTGTTTTAGCGTTCCTCAAAGTCCTAGAATAAATAAAAAAGGTCAAGAAGTAAACAATACATTTTATGATATGGTTTTAAGTAACAATTCATGTTTAACAGGTATACTTAACATAAAAAATATATTATTATTATATTATTATTTGTGTAAAAGAAATTTCTTGATTTAAAGAATTAATTACAATTAAAATTTGAAGGCAAAACAACGTTTGCCTGGTCAGCTAGTTTAAAATATGCTATCAAAATTAAATTGGCCAACACATGTAGTACTTCTCGACTTTTGGAAGTTTTACAATTTTATGGCAAGTGGCAAATAAATTTAGTTATTTTGTTTCTTTACATACATACATATATGCATATATACATACATATATACATAAATATAAACATACATATTATGTATTAAAAGGAACTTTTTAAATGTGTTGGACATTATCCTAAGAATTTTTGGTAAATTTAATAACAGCAAATATAAATATAATGTTCACAAGAACTTAAGTAAGCAATTTCATTGCATAAAATAAATTTTATCAAAATCGTATACACTATTATAGAAATCTATATGGGCTGATTCAAAAAATTTCGTCACCTGTTGAAACTGACTTCAGATGGCTCTTATAGCTCAAGGTTTTATAAATTGAGGGGAACGATGTAATATAGGGAAGTTGACTATAGGGAAGTTTCAAAAACTTTCGACACACCTTTTAGATAATAGTATTTAAAATTTCACTAAACTTGGTATTTATACTCTGCTAGTTAATATGGAGTTTACAATCTTTTATTTCTTTTATTTCGTTATAGTTCGCGTTTAGTAGCTGTCCAAAATTAAAGGGGTTTTAACAAATGTGCAATAAATATACAATGTTTGAATAATCATAACAACAGAAAATTAAACAATTGGTGTAATTTTAAAGAACAAATCCTCTACTTTAAGCAGTGTTGCACAAAAATTATTTTTTTACTCGAAACTGATTACGAAATTGAAAAACTGTCATTAGTTCGCGAATATCTCAAAAAACCCATAATTGATTTTTGTGAAATTTCTTTTGCACTTAACTCAAAGTATCACTTAAAACATATACAAATTTCAAGTTGGGAATCTGAGGCGTTAACAAATAAACGAAATTTTTCCGAAAGTATAATTGATCTATATATATAAAACTCATTTTCTGTTTGTTTGTTTGTTTGTTCTCTATACAAATTTGCAATTCTCAATAGATTTTCCTCAAATTTGGCATGAATAATCCTCGGACCTCAACTTAGATCGTAGTATACCCACCCACTTCTACGCCTACTTTTGTAAAAAAAATAAAATTTTTTTCACCTTTTTCAACTTTTATCGTTTTTTTTGATACAAACTTCTAAGAAAGTTTCAACTTATTTCTTTGAAATTTCTCACATATATTCTACGTTTTCCGAGGAAGGCCTCAGTAAAAGTTTTATTACCATAGGAAATTTCAATACCGACTTTTGATCAAAAAAAATTAAAAAATTCCACTATTTTTAATAAAGCTTATTCTTTTTAATTTGAAAGTATTAAATCCAATCAACACATTTTAGAAAAAAGCATTTCGTTTTTAAGAATGTTTTCCCCTCGTATAATATACCTATTGATTTTTTTGCAATGTCTTTATGATTTCATTTTTTTAAAATGTTATTTTTTCCTTACCGTTTTTGGCAATAACAAGTCCATTAAAAAAATCAAACAAAAAAAAATTTCTTTAAGAATAAACTTTTTCGAAACCATGCACTAAAATCAATATGAAACATCTTTATTGATTAAGCACATTGATTTATAGTCGTGAATTGCTACTGAAAGCATCAGTTTGTATTCAACATCTTTAAAGATAAAATAATTTTTAATTTTGTAACCTTATTTCATAAATTTCAAATGGAATCTTTAATTAAAAGTTTAACGTTAAAATCCTAACTGATTCTGCCAAACACAATAGAATTAAGTCGTCTATTTCCTAGCTTAAAATTTTTTCTCCATTCGAAAATCACAGTTTACCCGGGAAACACCGGCACTTCAGCTAGTATTTTATATGAAATATTGTATATTCATATAGTACACTCAAAGAAAAATGTTAGTAGGCAAATTAGTAAAGCCGTTAGTAATCCAGCTCTGCAAGTTTTTAACTAAATTTTTAACTTATTTTTTTTTACTGAATTTACTTAAGCCCAAAAATATTATTTTGATAATCAAAACCAGCAGAGGTAGCTGTAATGCGATGTTTGCGTTTCAGTGTTTGTGTATATATATATATATATATATATATATATATATATATATATATATATGTATGTACAGCGCATAGTCTAGACACATTCATTCATTCCCCCGCATAGTTTAGGGACATTTGCTTACTTTGGGGACTGTCCCCAAAGTTTTCGCGCCTTTTCATACATCTAGCGTGTTAGATGAGGACAATTTTTTCCATACACCGCATATTTCGGCGACAATTTTAGGCGTGTCCCTAAAGTATGCGCTGTACATACATATATATATATACACTCAAAAAAATAAGTTAGTAGAAAAGTTAGTAAAACGTCTTGTAAATCAGGTATACTATTTTTTAGCAAAATTTTTTGCTAAAATCGTGTTTTCAGCTAAAATTTTTGTTATACTTATTCAGCACTTCACTGTTTTATACTAATGCTTTACTAATATACTAATGTTTTACTAATTAATTTTGCTAAAAAAAAATTGTGCTGATAAGCACATTAATAGTGTGGACGACAACCAGATTGAAAGATATACGCAGAATGAAGTAGATGTCGCGGCATATCAAGATGTAGTAGAGAAGAGGCAAATAATACTAAACCATGGAAGTTTTTGTATCTCTTTTTCATACATAAAACAAAATTGAGGATTAAAACAACTTAAATTTTGCGTTGTCACCGGCTTGTGAAAATAATTGTCTATTAATTAAATAAAAGACAAAATAAAATATTTATTTATTTAAACTAAATGTTTGTAGATTAATAATAGTGTGGTCAATTTGCAAACAAACATATACAGAAATGTAGACAGAGTAAAGCGAAAGACAAAGACACACATCTTAGGTAGATTTTTATGATTCCTTTTTCTTATTGCAAAAAAAGGGTTGTTTTTTTCGTTTCGTTTGTGTTTGTTTATTTTTTCGTTTCGTTTCTATAATTATCTTCGGCAGTTGCGGCCTTTAAAAGAAAGAATCATTTAGACAACCATTGATGTACGTAGTTGAAAGAAAATTTTTGTTATGTTATATATATTTATTTCTATATATTTTCAGATATTAAATTAATTCATGTCGTCAATGTGGGAAAATGAAAATTTTTATATTTCGTTATTATAGTAAATTATTTTTAAAAGAATCACAAAAATATGTTTTATGATTTTCAGCAAATAAATTAACTAAATTACAATTTTCTACAAATTTTTTGCGTTTTTTTTTTCAGTCTACTAAAATTCAGCAAAAAAATTATTAATTTTTAGCAAGGCTTTTTATTTCTAATCTACTTAGTGTTAGCAAAACTTTTGCTGAATCTACAAATTTTGTAGCTAAAAATCAGCTCGCTGATTTTCAGCAAAAGATTTTGCTGACATTAGCAACTTTTTTGCAAGCATCCTCCTGACTAAAATTTTGCTGACTCAGCAAAATTTTTTGCTGACTTTACAAACTTTTTTTTTTGAGTGTAGTGTCAGTATAAAAAAGACAAGTGAACATGTTATATTACAAAACTATTTAGAAACATTTATTCAAATGGTTTTATTATAAACTAAAAAACAAATAAAACTATAAAAAAATTCAAGACTGAAAAAAAAAGTAAAATAGGGGAAGATTTTTTTTTTCTGATTGATAATATGCTTTTTTTTTGTGTTTATACAATAATTTATGTTTAAAAAAGTTAATAAAATAATTTTTAAAATGTTATTGAGCAATTCCATATGAAAACGATCAAAATTGGCAAATTTTTGGACGACCCCTCTCCGATTTTAAAATAAATAGTCTCAATCGATTGCCCAGCAAAAAATAATGTACCTACATATATTTTTTTTTTTATAGTGACTGGTTTAGTGGTGGTGTGCACCACTGTCATGGGACAAAATTGAAGAATTCTTCATAAGGGACCTCATTGAAAGTTGTTTTAAAAAAAACTACTAAAGCGATCGCAACGAGTGATAGCTCGTTGGAAAGGTATTGAATCAGGCTTTAATTGAAAAATAAAATTTTCCTAATTTTTCTCAGAAATTTACCTTTTTCCCATGAAAATTAAATTTTCCCATGAAAATTAAATTTTCCGATTTTCCACAGAAGCTCCTAAATTTTCCGGCTAATTTTATTTTTTTTGGATTCCTCAAAATTTTTGCTTTAAGAATCAGCAATAAAAAAATGGGCCCCGACTCCTTGTTTGGACAGGAGAAGAGCATTTAAGAGACCTCCTTGTTCTCATTGTTTTATATTTTTTATAATTGAATTATTTGTAATTATTTAACAAGAAAAATTAGGAAAAGTTTCGCTTTAGTAGTTTTTTTTTTAAAACAACTTTCAATGAGGTCCCTTATGAAGAATTCTTCAATTTTGTCACATGACAGTGGTGCACACCACCACTAAACCAGTCACTATAAAAAAAAAATATATGTAGGTACATTATTTTTTGCTGGGCAATCGATTGAGACTATTTATTTTAAAATCGGAGAGGGGTCGTCCAAAAGGTGATCGCTTTCATATGGAATTTTTATTATCATTAATTGTTAATAAAATATTTTTCATTTCAATTAATTTCAACCAGAAAGGTATACTACGCGTATGATGAATATTAAAACAAATTAAAATAAAGTATACGCCACCGTCCCCACTGTACTTGTTTATTTACATCAGGCATTACCAAAAAATTTTCTTTAGTGTGTTAGTGAGTAAGAGAGAGGAAAAAATTGAGAGAATTACAGTCATAGAAAAATGTTAGTAACTGACACCATTCTGACATTCATACAAAATAAGATAATCAAATACACCTGATTAAAAATGGTTTAAATATAACAGTGTTTGATATTATATAATTATGTTATTTTGTGCGGTTAAGGTCACACAAATATATGTATGTTTTTATATATAATTTCATGAACTTAAATAAAATTATACAAATTACAAGGAAAGTATCTTTCTGCGGACCGTCAGATCCTAATGAAACTAAAATATATTATAGGGAACATACAACTTTGGAAACAATTTTTTTTAGATATATCTAATGACACAAACATATTATTAAAAAGTTATCAAACAAAAAAAAATTCGAACAAACTTTCGAAATATGTCTTAAAAATTGCATAAAATTTTTACATTTCATTTATACATATTTCACTTTATTTCGATGGCACAAACAACTTGTCCATAAAAATATTTACCAAAAATTGTTCTTGTTTTTAAATAAATAAAAAATAAAGAAATAAATATATAAATAAATAAGTAAATTAATAAATAACTAACCAACTAAATAAAAAATAAATGAATAAGTAAATAACTAACTATTAAACTACAAACTAAATTATTTATATTAGTATCAAAACAATCGCAATGTCTTTTAAAAACATATTCCGTATATTCCTTAAATGTTTTATGACATAAAAAGCATTGTATGTCACCAAAAGCATTTTTGATCATACAATATTTTTTGAGTGTAAACATGAAAAAAAATGTTAAGGCATCCGCTGAACATGTACACTTGTCGCATTCTCATCGACGACTAAATGAAAGAGTACAAGAATGTGTGTGAGGTAGATAAATTTTCGTTTGCACAATTGTGCAATGAAATGGTAATCCCTGATTTACATCAATGTTTTTAAAGTGTATTTATTCTTAAACGCATTTTATAATTTAAAAAAAGTCAAACCGTATTTAAAATTATACTGTCGGAAAAAAACAAAAAATTAGGTACACTCACAGAAATAAACTTGAAAAAATAACAAAAAAAAAATGGTACTAAAAATTAGTTAAAAATGAATTTGCAGAAGAAATTGCTAAAATTAGCAGATATTTTTACTAAACATTAGTAATATAAGAATAGCAAAAATAAATCTGTTAAATTTATAAATATTTAGTTATATTTGAGCTGAATTTTAGTTAATTGAAATTAACAAAATAATCAGATAAAATAAGCTTAAATCAGCAAAAACATTTACTAAATATTAGTAAAAAATAAATCATTAAAATGTGTAAAATTTTTAAATATATTTTTATCTTTTTTTTAATGCGAATAAAAGTCTGACCTTATGAAATCAGCAATATACAATATTTTAGAAAAAATTTCGGTTAATTTAAAAAAAAAATAAACTGTTATTTGCATTCTACTTAACCCTTTAACTGGCAAACGATGTTTTGCAACGAAATTCATACCATGCGCTCAACTAAAAAAAAACACATAATAAGTTCTTCTACAAAATTGTTTATCGTTGCCTAATTTATGCGATATGAGCCAAAATATTTTAGGGTACATTGTGGAAACTAAAGCATATAAAAGAAAAGTTTTGGACAAAAATGATTTCTCTTACCAATATATAACCACAATCGATTGCTCGTTTTTAAGAAGATATCGCGATTTTCGCTTTTTGAAAAAAGCGAAATTAGGTGAAAAAGTATCTAAACTTCAATTTATATTGTTCAAACTTCAAAAGTTCATAAAAATCCGTCTATTAGTTTAGAAGTTAAGGCGATGTCCTTTAGAGGAATCCTGATAAAATCCTGTGAGTCCTTGGACTAAAGCCAGGACTTATTATTAAAGATAAAGCTTCAATTTTACTTATATTTTATTATAAAGAGTTTTAAGTTGACTTAAATGGTTCCCTGAGTGTAGTGTTTGAAATTGAATTTAAGCTTTCTCGCTTCCAAAACGTGGACACACGAAAAATCTTTTCGCAAAATATTTAGTTTTCTATCGGAATATATTATTTTTTATGTATAAAACACTCATTTGACACATTTGTGGTAAATTTTATGAAGACTACCCAGAAGCAGCCTTACACGTTAGAGGGTTAAGTTGAGGTAAATATAACAACAATTTTGTTAATATAACAGGTTTTGTTTGCTATTTTAAGTCTACAAATATTTAGGAAAAGTTTTTGCTAATTTTACAAACTAAAATGCTATTCTCTCTCAATTAACTAAAATTCACATCGAATATAACTAAAATTTTGAAAAGTTAACAGTTTTTTTTTTGCTGTTTTACCCTACGACAAATTTTTACTACACCTGGAAATGCATCTTAAACAGGATTCTCAGATTTTCGTTATCACTTCGTATGTCTTTTAAAAACTACATTTAAAGTTACATTTTTAAACAAATATTTATACTCAATAAATAATGCCGATATGGCATTAATTTTAATTGGCTTAATTTAATATTAAAATCGAAAATGCATTAACAATTTTTGAAGGCTTTAAATTTAATGGTGCAAGCAAAATTGTCATAAATTCAAAATGCACCCTTTTATAAAACAATTTTAATTTTGAAAATTTAAAAGTATATACAGTGGAGTTCGCTTACAACGAAAACCGGTTATAACGAACTTTTTTTTTATAACGAACGATTTTCTGGTCCCAACGGATTTACTAACATATTTCATTCAAAATAATACGGTTATGACGAACATGGTTTATAGCGAACTTTTGATATAACCAACTAATTTTTTTTTACCCTTTTACGAATTTTCATACATATTTTTACGCTTATAAGGAACGCATTAAAAGAATTGAGGTTTTAAAATGAAAAATGCGCAGCAAATTTTAAAAGCTTCAGATTTTTACTTGAAACTTCACTAAAAACATTTCAATTTTTGTGAAACGTAATTTAATGGAGGAATTGTTTCAAAACTACAAAAAAAAAATAAAAAAAACTAGTAGAGTTTAAGAAAAAATCCTGTCATTTTATTATTTTTTGGAAAATGTTTACCACGCTTATAGCAAACTACGCTTCTAACGAACTAAATTGTAAGGTCACTACGAGTTTGTTATAACCATGTTCCACTGTAATTTTTGAATTCCAAGAGATTTTTGAAATTCCTGCCAGCAGGGGTGAAAAGTGGAAAAGAATCTACTTAAATTTGAAATTTTTGTTCACTGCTGAAGGTATGCACTAATTCACTGAAAACGTATATTTTAGAACTTTTGAAAAGAGCGGTAAAAAATGCGGGTTTATTTGGAGAAAAGTCTCCCTCTTAAAAGGCCCACCAAATCCGCTGAAATAATGAACTTAAAATTTTGTTTGTAGAGTGCTCTGTCAGTGAAGAGGAATTTTTTTAAGACTCCAACAGGAACGGGGTTTGAAGTGAAATTGTCTCCGGCTAATGTACACAACATAAACCATTAGAGTTTGGAACTTCTAATATGGGTCAGTCATCTGCTAAAACTTAATAATAATTAATTTTCCATTCTAATATATTCCGATATAGAAGTCTACCTGTAACGAGCCTGCGGGAAATGGACCAGCCACTGGTATGGTCACGTGACTAGAACTTTGCAGTGTCTGAGCCTGTCCTAGTTTCGGTTCTGCTATATTAAAGTGACGGATAGTTTTAACATGGGCTTGTTGGAGATGGCATTGCAACTGTGTGATGTGGCGAATAACTTGCCGAAGGCAACCTATCACCATACCGACTAAAATGAATAAGCTACGGGACAAGTTAGAAGTACGTAGTGTTAAATTAGGATTATTTTAGGATTTATGTGATATGAAAAAGGACCAGAGGGAAAATAATTATCACGAGACTGGTGTAGGAGTACGTATCGTAAAACTGTATATACAATGTTGATGGAAAACTAGTCACATATTAAGCGCAATGTGTTCTGTGTGTGGGGTAGTTTTGTGAAGTATCACTGCACTGGTCTAAGTAAGGGGTACATAGCGCCGAGCATACGAAAAGTAATTAGCAAGTAAGATGTACTTTTTATTCACCGTTTGTCATAATATTTATGGATTTTTAAATAGCCCGTCCGGAACCAGTCACTGAACTTACTCAAAACAATCTGTAATAGCACTTGT
>CM037855.1:134233485-134406151 GCA_021234595.1 Delia radicum | reverse complement strand
TGTGTACTAGTTATGTTAAGATGCAAAATTTTATATTAAATATCAAAGATACTTTCAGAAAAATTCCGTTTAAACCCCTCTGATTCCTAACATGAAATTTTTACTTATATGTTGTAAGTGATACTTTGAATAAATAGCAAAATAAATTTTATTAAAAGCAATTATGGGTTTTTTGAGATATTCGCGAGTTAGGGACATTTTTGCAATTTCGTTATCTTCTCGAGAAAAATATCAATTTTTGTGTAACGTTGTTTATAGAAAAGGATTTATAATTATAAATGATACCAAACTTTTTGGTCGACGCGTTTAAAAGTTATGATTGTTCAAACATTGTATATTCTTTAATCATTTGTTAAAAACTCCCAACTTTGAGCAGCGATTAAACGCGAACAGGTAAACACCATATTAACTAGGAGAGTCTTTATACCAAGTTTTACTAAAATCAGAAAAGGTAAAGTTGAAAGTGTCGTTTTTTGTGCTCATTATCTTTAAAATATCCCTACACTCAAAATATTCCCTGCTTAAAAATTCAAAATTATTTTTCGTAACATTTTTTCGTACAATGTGCAAACATAATTTTTTTAATTTAGGAATTTTGTAAAGAAATAGGATTTCGTAAATTATTTTTAATACAAAATACAACAAAATTGTTGTAAATAACACAAAAAAATTGATTTTTCATATTATTGATCTAAATATTGTTAAACGAGTTTTTTTTTTAATTAATCTGTAAAATTAAGTTAGGAAGTGTTTTTATTGTTAAATTCCTGGTTTTTATTGTATGTTACAAGTTAAATCTAACATTATTTATAAAAAAATTTTAATGCTATAATATCAAAATTTACGAATCCCCCAGAAGAATTCGACAAATAATCGACGAAACATCGGGACAAAGCTCTAAACAAAAATTTTGTTTTATTTACATGAATATTTTAGCTCTTATTAGCTTAAAAAATAACGAATTTAAATTTTGTTCGGTTTAAGATTATATTATCGAACCCCAAATAGAAATTGATAATTACTATTTTTTACAATTACAAAACAAATTGTTATTAAGTTCTGGCTTGGTCTCTTATTAACCAAAGAATCTATACTTGTAATATAAAGACAAAAAAATTTAATTAATTCCTTTCTAATGCCCGTAATTTCAAGCAATAGATACCTACCGGTGCTTAGATACCTACCGTGTACACGAACAAAATCGGGTAGGTATCTAAGCACCGTTAGGTATCTATTGCTTGAAATTACGGGCATAAGTGAAAGTTGAAGTAACAACAATAAAGAGAAAAAGAGCTTTGAAACCACCGAGCTTATTTCTTCATTAATAGAAAACAGCTGGCACGCAATTGATACGATTACGATTCGCATCAAATTTTCTGTCAAACGTTTGCTTAAATAGAAGAATTCGTAGATAGTTGATCCTAGATGGAGCCATAGAGACACCTGATGAAAAGATTGGAATCTAGGAAAATGTTAACCATTGGTTCTAAGTGGTTTTTTTTCAAAGTTTTTTTTATCTATATGTTGAAAAAAAAGTAATTATCAATTTCTATTTGGGATTCGATAATATGATCTTAAACCGAACAAAATTAAAATACGTTTAATACACAAATTTTTTTAAAATATAAGAAAATGTACAAAATTATTTTGTATTTTAACAAAATAATTAAATAGTAATTTACAAAATTTTTCGTATTATCAAATAACCAAAACGTTCTTAAAGCAACAACAGTTTTTGTATATTTTACGTATGAATTATTATCAGGGTATACAAACAATAGACTTTAGACAAAAACTTTAGAATATGACATTTTATTAAGTGAGCTAAATAGTGTTAAATTTAAAAGCATTTATGCCTTAAATGTATAGGTTATGTATTTAAATGTTAACCATATTTAAATCTAAGATTTAGACTCAAAAAAAAAAAAAAAAAATTGCACTTAACATACGAAATGTAAAATTTTTTTAGTGAAAAAAGTTATTTTAAAATTATTTCAAGAAGAAAAACTTTTAAATCTGATTTTTTACATTAAATTTTTTTGTTTTTAATTCTCTCTCACAAAATTTTAGGATCTTCAAAACGAAAAATAGTGAAAATTTTGTAAAATATATCGAATATATATATCGCTCTGCAGTAAAGGGTTAATATATGTTTTTGTATGTAATAATATTCAATAACTAAATATTAATATCATCACCCTCAAATTGTATCAAGAACGTTAACATGTAAATTCAATAAGAAATTAAAATTTTAATCTTAAATCATAAAATGTTTTTAATTAAAGTTAAAACGATTACGAAGTTTAAAATGATTTCATGGTTAACATGTAAACACAAAAGTTGTTGATATTTTAAAATCAAAAAGAATTGACCAGTTTGCTTCACCGTAAAGATTTTAAAATATAAATTAAATTTCCAATAAAATTAATTAATATTAAAAACAAAAAAAGTTGTAAAGATATAAAAAATGAGTAAAAAATAACAATAATTAAAAATATAATTTACCTTACCTTAAGATAAACATCACATTGAAATTATTATATTTAATAATTATAACTAGGGCAACCAACAATAAGCTAGAGCTTATTTTTTATTTGAAATGATAGCATAATTTATGCAAACGATGTTTTGCAACGAAATTCATACCATGTGCTCCACTCGAAAACAAATAATAAGTTCATCAACAAAATAGGAAAGAAAACTGCAATTTAGCTGCATTCGATTCGAGGTCATACTTGGTTGTGATCGCTAAACGGTCATGACTTGGTATTGTTACATTTGTAATGTAAGATGAGCGCAGGTTTGATTCTTACAGCAAGTTGTAGAAAAATTTATCACACAGAGACAATTATAAGACACAAATAATAATACAATTTAAATGGAAAATCACTGATGAGCCTGTCCATAAAAAGGCAGAAACTTGTCTAGTCTGTTTTAAAAATTAATAGTGTTTAAAATTTTTAAAGAAAAACGTTTGTTTTTCTTCATAACCTCAACATTTCTAAATTGTTGATCGTTGCCTAATTTAGGCGATATGAACCAAAATATTTTAGGGTGCATTTTGAAAACTAAAGCATATAAAAGAGAAGTTTTGGAGAAAAAACATTTCTCTTACCAAGATATAACCACTCTCGAAAAACTATTTTTTTCTGCTCCTATTTAAGGAGATATCGCAATTTTTGCTTTTTGGAAAAAAACGAAATTAGGCGTAAAAGTATCTAAACTTCAATTTATATTTTTCAAACTTCAACGCTTTGCTATTAATACTTAATGTTTTCTTTCTGCAAAATTTCATAAAAATCCGTCTATTAGTTTATAAGTTAAGACGAGGTCCTTTAGAGGAATCCTGATAAAATCCTGTGAGTCCTTGGACTAAAGTAAGGACTTATTATTAAAGATAAAGCTTCAATCTTACTTATGATTTATTATAAGAATTTTTAGTCAACTTAAATTTGTTTTTTAGATTTTTGAAAACTATTTTTGTTTTTAAATAATTAGTTTTCGAAATTTTACGAATTTTGATTTTGAAGCTTTCTCGCTTCCATACCGTAGACGGCACACGAAAATTTTCTTCGCAAAATATTTAGCAAATTTAGTTTTTCTATCGGAATATATTAATTTCTAAGTATGAAATGCTCATTTGACGCATTTGTGGTAAAGAATTTATGAAGACTGCCCTGAGGCAGCCTTACCCGTTAGAGGGTTAAACACAAGTTCTGATCTTGAAATTATGAAAATTTTGAGCTATATTTGTTAGAGCATTTTTTTTAGCTTATTTTTTGATATAAGCTTATTTTAGCTTTTTTATATTAAAATAGGGCTTTTTCCATTAATTAGTATTTTAAAGTTTTTTTTAATTGAAAGTTAAAAAGGATGACAAATTGGTTTATTCAAAATATTTTGCTAAACCGTTTTGAATTTTAAAGCTTAAGAAAAACTACTTTTCTATTACAAATTTGTTTGACTGTCAATGTTCCAAGGAACAAATTTTATTAAAATTTTATTTGTAATTATAATTTTATTAAAAAATTCTGAAATTTAAAGGTTTATTTTTAAATTTACCGGCTTATTTTTTAGTTTTCACGGCTTATTTGGTTGTTTTTTGGTTGCTATACCCTATGGGGAATAAGGAGTCAATTGACCTAAAACTGGACCGGTTAAAAAGGGACTTATCACAGGACTGGTATAATTTAATACTGAAGTGGGTTAAGCAGTGTCAATTGTCCTAAAATTACCAATAATGTGACTGGTAAAGGGAGGACATACCACTTAACCAGAATGCTTATTAACAAGAAAAAGCCAGTTGGCCAGAATTTTTCCCATTGGAAGCTGTTTCGTTTTCGTTTATTTTATACGACATGTCTCTTTTGCGACAGTCTTGTGGTATGCTCATCTTTGGTTAGTCCTGTGGCATGCCACTATGTGGTTTAAAGCAGGACAAATGACCTTCTCCTATGACAAGCCAATGTTAAAGTTGCCAGTTGTTTACATAGTTTTAGCAGAGGACCGGTCTCTGGCACAATGGGGCCGATCCTGTGGCACATGCAGAACCGGTCCCATTCCACATAGGATAATTATAACAATTATATTATTAAGAAATAAAATGAGTCACTTGTCTATTTAAATCACTTTTGTTCAAATTTTTATAGAATCTGTGTACTGTTTGTTTGGGATTTTCTAAATATTGTGTTAACAGTTCTAAAACCATTTTTTTGCACAATTTTTTTTCTCTACTTTGAAGATTAGAATCATAACCGATATTTAAAAAGATTAACACATTGCAAACAAAACTCAACAACAACGGAGAGAAAAAAGTCAGACACACCATCACTTTTCTATTGCCAACAAAACTCTTTTAAACATGCTGTTAAACATATCAAATGACACACACGTTTTTATGTTTAATATATTTAAAGAAAGAACAAAAAAAAAACAAACATTTCTTTTAACATATTTCTATTTAACGAGGTCTTTGCCTTATCCCGAAGAAATTTGAACAAAAAAATGTAAGCAAATTTGTAAATACCCTACTTAAAATGAACATAATCTCAGAATTAAACTTGATAAAAGGTTTGTATCTTAAGTATTTTGATTCATCAAATCATTATACAAATATCTTTTAAATTCCACATTTAAAATGTAAAATTAAATTTTCTGAAAATATATTTTGTAATAAAAACATGACAAAATTTTATTTGTTTTTGGTTTCGAAAAAGAATTCTACTTTTTATAACTTACGAAAACTAGTGAAATTAATGTGTAATTATAGTTTTGCAACGCAGTGTATTAAGATTACACGAGTTTTTGTTTTAAAAAGAGTGCTTAGTGGGATTATTTTTAAAAATGTTGTAATCTGCTGGTTATTTATCTTCCAACTACACCAAACATTTATATGATATGTTTATAACTCCTTAACAGGAAATATTCAAAAGTTACCATTTACGCAAATATTTTATTTATTTGGTTAAAGTACCAATATTTTAAACAACAAATTGTTCTTGATTTCGTCCCGTTATTCTCCAAAGCCTAGACCTAATTCGGACCAAATTTGGAATTTCACATTTTCAAATGGGAATGTTTTCTTAAGTGTTTCCCAAAAATTTAAAAACATTAAAATTTTAATTCTCAAAGACTTAATAACTTATCATTATTATCCCAAATATCTCATTATGGGTCAATTGCTTAGTTTTTAACGCAGTTCTTTCAAACGGCTAGATTTTCTTTACGGAATAATGTTAATAAAGCGGTTTAAAAAATTTAAAATAATTTAACATCTTCAATACTATCGTGTATAAAGAAATAGTCGAAAAGTGTTGTGAAAATCTGATCGATCAGACCATGAATTTTTCAAATACACAAAGTCGAAAATATGCCAAAATTTATTCCGTTTTTACTCAAAACATAAAAAATACATTAGAAATGTTGAGGTTAAGAAGAAGAATAAACTTTTTTCTCTAAAAAATATAAACACTAGTAATTTTTCAATCAGACTAGACTAGTTTATGCCTTTTTATAGACAGGCGTCATCAATGATTTTCCATTTAAATTGCATTATTATTTGCATCTTATAATAGTCAGATTGTCTCTATATGATATATTTTTTAACAACCTGCGTCTGTAAGAATCAAACCTGCGCTCATCTTACATTACAAACGTAACAATAACAAGTCATGACCGTTTAGCGATCACAAACAAGTATGGCCTCGAATGTAATGCAGCTAAATTGGAGTTTTCTTTCTTAGCTTTTCTGTTATTTAATATACAATACTCAGAAGTGACCAACACTAACAAACACAAATATTCTATTTTTAGATTTTTGTTTATTTTTCTAATCTCTTCCGTCTCTATGTCCCAACGTTACCAGATTGACGTATGGACGTAAAATTGACGTATTGACGTAAAAAATACTTAATACTGTTATAAAAATTATAATGTCAGGGCAGCCATAAGACTATTTTTATAAATCTTCAACAATCTTGATATTTTGGAAAAAAAAAATTGGTTAACTTGAAAAACTTAAAACAAAAAACTAATAAAACTGTAAAAAATATTACTTGAGCCAGATTAAAACTAAAGTTCTTTATCTAAATACAATGTTTTTGGTCTTCAAAGTTCGTCATGAAGCTTGTTAGGAAAACAAACTAGCCACGTGTTTGATAACTAAGAAGTCAACAATGAAGCAAAATTGATGATTACTAGGTTTAAAACATTTTATCGAAATCAATCATCGATTACTGTGACGATGAGAAAGTTACGTGAAATTTTTGGGAGGAACAACGTGCCAACAAAACGCACTATTTATCGTGTAGTGAATGATTTCGAAGAAAGAGGGTCTGTAGGTGATAGGCCCAAGCATGGACCACAACGTACTGCAAGATCGGCTGAAAACATTGCTGCTGCTCAAGAAAGTGTTCAAAACAATCCATTAACCTCAATTCGACGCCGTGCTCAGGAGCTTGGTCTTCGAAGAACAACTTTGGCCAAAATTTTGCACAAAGATTTGCATTTGTTTCCATTTAAGACTCAGTGGTATCAACAAGACGGTGCCACATCGCATACAGCCAGGATTACAATGGAATTACTGCGAGACCTCTTTCCACAACAAGTTATTTCAAGAAATGGTGATGTTGATTGACCTCCACGGTCACCTGATTTGACTGCGCCGGACTTCTTTTGTGGGGATATCTAAAAAGCAAGGTTTATGCAAACAAACCAGAAACGCTTGAGCAACTCAAACAAAATATTCGTAATGAAATTATTGAAATACCGCATGAAATGTGTGAGAATGTAATGAAAAATGTGCTCAAAAGGGCTCGCATTTGAGAGGCTAACAGAGGCGGACATTTATCTGATATTGTATTCCATACATAATTGCCGACATTAAATAAAACATTTATCAATATAAGATCCATTCTCTTTCATTTAATCAAAAATTATAAACAAATATACAGGGTGTCCGCCTTCCCGGCGGACACCCTGTATATGTAGACTCAAAATAGCAAACAAAAACTGTAACATTAACAAAATTTTTGCTATATTTACCTCAAATTTAGAAGAATGGAAATAACAGTTTGCTTTGCTAAAAAATCAAGAAAAATTTTTGATAAAAAATGTAGATTGCTGATTTAATAAGGAAAGACTTTTATTCGTATTAAAAAAACAACTTTAAAAATTTCACATTTTTTATGATTTCTTTGTCTACTAATATTTAGTAAATGTTAAGTTTGGCAGATTATTTTGTTACTTTCAATTAACTAATATTTAGCTCAAATATAACTTAATATTTGTAAATTAAACAGATTTATTTTTGCTATTTTTATATTATTTACTAAAATTTAGTAAACAAATCTTCTAATTTTACCAGTTTTGTCAGCAATTTGAACTAATTTTTAGTATTTTTTTTTCTATTTTTACAACCAGAAAACAGATTTGGTGTTGACAACCGAATTTGTTGCCAATCAAATGATTCGGTTTTGGTAACCGAATCTTTCAATTGTGACCACAGAATTTTCGTTGAGGCAACCGAAATTTGGTTGTCGCGGTCAAAATTACTCATGCATCTACAAATTTACGTCACAGCTATAATATTCGGTTACCACAACGATTGGCGAACATTCGTTTGTCAACACCGAATTTGAATTTTAATTTTTCTGGGTGCACTGACTTATTTACATGAGTGCACTAGAGTGCGTCTTAAGGCAAACAAAATTGTACAAATTTCTTAATAAAGCATTTTTCTAGTTATATTTCTACAAGTTTAAGTAAGAAAATATCCAGCGGATCTATGGCGTGTCCTTAATAAGTTTAAAACATTTAAACCCAATTCATTTAGGACTTTTGCTATTCAGTATTTATTTCTTTTAAATTTTGATTAAACTTTTGTTTCAGTTCTAAACAAAATAGTATTTAATTTAGTCGTTGAAAACCATTAGAAAATTTTAAATAATTTATTCCTTAAAGCCAAAGAAGAAAAAGACAAACAAAATTCCCATGAGTAGTTTATCTCAGTTTTAATCAGCTTATAAAACATGGTTTTATAACAAAAAGAACATGAAAATTAACTGATTAGTTAACTTTAAAGACATGCAAAAACTTCTTAATTATATTTAATTTAAAATTCTTGATTATAGCTTAAACGGTAGTCATGTTTTGTAAAAATAAACCTAGAACATAAAATTTTAAATTTATGAAAACTTTCTTTCTTTTTTTGCTGTTACCATAAATTTAACAAAAAAAAGAAGAAGAAAAAATAAATAAATACCTAGGTAGAAATTGCCAACCGTACCAAAAATTTAGTACTGGCAAACCACTGGTATTTTTGTAAAACCTAACATATTTCAAATGACCTAAGATACAACTAGGAAACCACGATTTTGTTTGAAAAGCTTGCGTTTTTACAGTACCATCCGCAAAATTCTTTGCCAATATTGTTTTTATCAATGGCTTAACTATAGACTTATTAGGGAGAGTTAATATAATTTAAAATTTTTTACATACCCCTGAATTTCAACGAAAAACAAAACATCAAAGTATTTTTAAAAAAAAATTGTTTATATTTTAAATAAAAAAAAAAAACAATATTTAAAAAAGAAATTCAAACAACAAAAAGTAAACCGAAACCTAAAATAAAAATTATTTTTGCAACTATCAATAATTTATTGCATTCACGAATTAAAGGATTTATAACAACATAAGAATTTAATGAAGGTAAATTACAAAAATATTGCAAATGTTAAACAAATTGTTTAGATTTCAAAATAAATTTATTTTCGTTTTGAGTTGTTTGAAATATTTTGGGGTATTTTTATATTTGCATTTTTTTTTTAATAAAGAGAACATGTTTTCGTATAAGTCTACCTGTAAATGATTTTGCCGTGTTTTTTTATATCAATATTACAACCAATTATAAGAATTTTTTTAAATATTTTATTATATTTTACACATTTAAGTATGATGTGTAATACGAAAACCGAACTGTATTGCTACTTTTTAAATGTATTCTATTTTACATATTTCGGAAATTTAATTTAATTTAATTAATGCTATTTTAAAAGCATAGACATTTTTGAATTACCAACGTTATGCCAACGGTGGCAAGTTCGTTTAAACCAACGGTTGGCCAATGTTATCAATCGGGTAATAGGACAACACAGTCAAACTTGTTAATCCCACACTCTGCCAACCCATAACTGACCGTCGCGACGCTATGCCAACACTGTGCCGATAGTATTTTCCTACCTGGCTACATAATTTAAGAATGCCTTCTTTTTGGGCATTTTTTTATTATTATTCCACCTACATTTTTAATTATTAAGCATAAATAAATTTGTTTATTTCTTTTTATGTTTAAAGTGCTGATTGTCTAAATTTCAACAATATTTTGCTTAATTTTATTAGTGTGAAAAAGTTTATTGTAAATTGTTATTATTTAAATAAAATCAAACTGATTTTTGACCTAATTTTTTTTTTTTAAGGTTTCTTCATTAAGACAGATCTCAAGAAAAAAAAAAAAAGAATTAAGAATGACACATTGTTAAAAAACAGAATATTTCGTTTGATTTATTTATTGTGAAAAAATTAATGATTTTTAACTAGGAGGGTATCAATGAAATCTTTTGTTAAGATATTATGTTAAATAAATAGCGTATTATGATTATTTAGATTAATGATGGTTGAACTTTGCAATTCATTGAGATTTTTATTGTTGTTATATTGTGGAGCTTTAATTAATAAATGTTTGTTGCCTAAGTCTTTTGTTTAAGTATGTTAAAAAACTATCTTAGAGATTTTATTAGGGGGTATTTCAATTAATTTATTATTTTATTTAGAACCAAATATTAATGGTTAAGAAATTTTTAAAATTATTGTTTTAAAAACTTTTTTTTTTTGGGAACTGTTTGTCTAGCTCAACCCATTAAAGACACATCGTAGATCCGCTAGAAATATTACAACCAAATTTTGAAGATTAAAAAACTTTTTATTTTTTTCGCTCAAAATAAAACTCACTTTCATGTAGGTGTAAATATATATACATATTAGGGTGGGACGATTAGTATGGAAGGAAAAAAATCTTAATGGGCGCTTCGCGTTTCTGATTCTTGGGATTGTACTGAGCAAAAAAGTCCACTAGAACATACGTCTACGGTGAAAATCGAGCTTACAAATTTTGACTTTACGGCAAAAAAGCCATATTTTGAAATTAATAATTAACCCCTTAAACCCCACCCACAAATATGATTGATGCATTAATGTGCTAGAGAATCTTCTAAAGAAGAGATTGATACCATAATCTTGGATAAGCTCCTCCTCCTTCCTGAGATATGTTTATCCCACACATTGTTACTTTCACAAAATACGGCAAAAAAAAACCCTATTTTGAAATTAAAAATTAACCTCTTAAACCTCATCCACAAATATCATTGATGCATTAATCTGCTAGAGAATCTTCCAAAGAAGAGATTGATACAATAATCTTCGATAAGCTCCTCCTACTTCCTGAGATATGTCCATCCCACACATTGAAAGTGAGTTTTATTTTGAGCGAAAAAAATAAAAATCATAAATAATGATTATTTTTGAGTTTTATTTTTTTTGCTCAAAAATAATGATTATGGCTGATTTTTTTTATTATTACTCAAAAATAATCATTACCATTGAAGAAAACTTTAAAAATCAAAAATTTAAAAATCATGACGGATATGCAAAGATTGTCAAAAAATAATAATAATGGTGCAATAAATTTTTTTTGTATGTCTCTTCTAAGTGATTGATTTTTTGATTCAAAAAACCGAGCAATAATCATTATTTACGGTCCCTGGTATAAACTGGCTGATTTGGTAAACCTAATCATAAAATCAGAACTTTTTTAATATTATTATTTGTAAAAACAATGTTTGTTTGCTGTTGTAATAGTCACAAAAAATTTAATTTATTTAAAATTTTGTTTAAAAATTACAGTTAAAAAAGACCTTGTGCAGACATCATCATAAAATGACAAACAAAATATGAATTTTATTATTGTTTTGTATAGAAAGTTAAGAATTTCAGTCTTAAAACTGGTCTTATGACAGTCATAACGAGTCACAAATAGAAATAGGCATGTAAGGCGCAATTCTAAAAATTTATTTAAAAATAACTCTACTCTTTGCACTTTATGAATTTATTCCGTCAGAAAAATTCACTCTTCATACCTAACCATATTCTCAAGCCAAAAATTTAAATTTGCTAGATTTTTATGAGTTTAAAATTTTAAAAATGCCTTTTTGCCAACTTTTTACCAAGCAGCGATATGAACTTTTTTTTTTAGTGAAAGTATCTGACAGGTGTAGTGACTTCATTTTGTATTGAATTAGATCTGAAAGCTAAAAACTATGAGTAACAACATATAAAATTAATAAAACAACTATTGTAAGTTTCAAATAATTTTTTTTTTAAATTTTCGATTTTTAAATGGCCACCAATTCTTTAGTTAGGCGAAGCCTTTTCAACGTAAAACTTTACATGTCCAAAAAAGCTACTAAAAATTTGTTAAAAATGAGCTAACAGAAAACACTGCTTAAATTATATTAAATCAGTAATATAAGAATAGCAAAAATAAATCTGTTGAATTTGCAAATATTTAGTTATATTTGAGCCAAGTTTTAGATAATTGAAAGTATCAAAATAATCTGCTAAAATCAGCAAAAACATTTACTTTATATTAGTAGACAAAAAAATCATAACAATTTTTTTATTTTTTATTTACTTTTTAATGCAAATAAAAGTCTACCCTTATGAAATCAGCTTATGAAATTTCTGTTGATTTTAGCAAAATAAACTGTTTTCTAACTAAATTTGAGGTTAATATAGCAAACATTTTGTTAATAGTATGGTTTTTGTTTGCTATTTTGTGTCTGCAAATATTTAGTAAAGGTTTTTTGCTAATTTTACAGAGTAAAATGCTATTTTCAATTAACTAAAATTCACGTCAAATATAACTAAAATTTGGTAAAGTTCAATTTACTTTTGCTGTTCTTTATTTATTATTATTTAGAAAAAAATATGCTAAATTCTGCAGTTTCTTCAGCAAGATAAGTTTTAACTAATTTTGAGTAGCTTTTTCTGCTATTTTTACAAGTAAATTTCTATGA
This sequence comes from Delia radicum, assembly GCA_021234595.1. NCBI lineage: Eukaryota > Metazoa > Arthropoda > Insecta > Diptera > Anthomyiidae > Delia > Delia radicum. The sequence continues at coordinate 134,393,522 of CM037855.1, read as the reverse complement.
GCGTACCCTTATTTGCCTCAACTCTTCAAATGTCGAACACTTTTAAAATTACTCAGATACCCTTTTATAGTTATACCGTCATCAGTGTACAATATTTTAAAAATCTTCAAAGAAATAAACAATTTTCAAGAAATAAATCCGTAAAATTTGAAATTTGGTTAAAAAACTTGATTCTTACCAACCGTTAAAATTTGTGGAAAAATACAACGTTTACATAATGCTTACATTTGTAAACGTTTGAAAAGTTAATGCTTTAAACTTTAATTTTTTTATGGAAATTGTACACTCATAGAAAAAAAAACTGTAAAATAGCAGATAAAGCTGAAAAATTAATAAAAAATTAAGTTGAAAAAAACTGCTGAAATTATCAGACTTTTTTGCTCAATATTAAACTGTTAAATTTATAAAAAATTCAATAAGTTAAATTTACAAAATTTGTGTTATATTTGACTTGAGTATTAGTTTTTTTAAAATAGCAATTTACTCTGCTAAAATCAGCAAATACTTTTACTAAATATTTGAAAATTTAACAGATTTATTTTTGCTATTCTTAGTTTTTATATTTGTATTTAGCAAAAGTGTTTGCTAATTTCAGCAGTTTTTCCTGAAGAGGAATTTTGAACTCATTTTTAGTAGTTTTAACAAAAATGTTTAAAATTTTTTATACCCACTACCATATGTGATGAGGGTATATATTAGTTTGTCAATCTGTTTGTAACACATCGAAGTGTAGGTCTTTTTTATGGATATTTTCCCGGAAAATTTGATATTGAAAATGAGCAAAATCAGCCTAGCGATTTAAAACTTATGAGTGAAAATATGAAGGTACCTCCAAAATTTCCATGCAAATTTGTGTATATAAATAAGTACAATTTCAAAGTAGCGTCTGGTGTATGAAATATAACTTCATATTTTTTCGGCAGACGCTAAGAAGTGAATAATATTAAAAAATCCCTTCAAATTTTGAATTCACCTCAAATTTTTTTTTTCACCACAAAAACAGGTTTTCACCTCAAAAATGTTATTTGACCACAAAGATATTTTTTTTATATTAAAAAAAGTTTTTCACCTCAAAAAAAAAAAAATAAAAATTTTATAAAGATTTTAAATTTTTTCATTAAGTTAAAAAAAAAATGTTGAGATTAATTTCACAAGCTCAAAATATCATAGAATCCCAGTTAAAGTTTTTTATATTTTTTTTTATTATAAAAGTATTGAATTATGATTTATTAATTTACTAATTTACTTTAAGCAATTATTCTTTTTCCAAATCATTTAAAATTCAAAACGATATTTATTCAGTAAAGTTATTTGATGATTATTTCTAATTTGTGTTTTTGCTCAAAACAGTTATTAAACACATAATTGCAATTAACACAGACAAGTTGCTGTCATATTGAAAATATAAAAAAATCAAAAGAATTTATAATTTTTTTTTTGTTTAAAATTTAATAACAGAAAAAACAATATAAATTGAAAAAATCAACTTAATTTAAAAGTCAAGGTTGTTAACAATGTGAATAAAATTGTTTATATAAATAATTGGCAATAAAAAATGTTAAATATATAAATTACTAAAGACAATAAAAATAATAAAATTCAAGCGACATTCTTAATAAATATACTCATTTCGATTTTTAATATTCTGAAATTAGAATTTTTACCTTTGGGGGTGTTTTTTTTTTTAAATCCGTTTAATTTTTTTTGTTAACAATTTAAATTGTTAGCGGGTGTTAATGATTTTATCTAATGTTATTGTTAGATAAAAAATTACTATTTCGTGTGGTTTATTAAAAATGTTTTTTTAAAAAAATTTGATTTTCTGTATTTTTTATTTAATAAATGTTAGTTTTTTTCAGTTTAAGTTAAAAACAAACACACACAATCAATTAGTGTTAATAAAAATCTAAAAAAATAAAGATTTTCTAGGTAATTTTATTGTGGGTTTGTTTCTTAAGTCTTTTGTTTTTAAATCATTTTACTTCACATTAAGAACACTTAGTTTTGTATTTTTTTTTTAAATTAATTAATTTTTTTTTGAAAGAAAAATTTAAATTAGCGTTTTTTTTTTTTAAATAAGTTTTTATAATTATAAAAGCTTTTTTTCTTTTAATATTTTGTAACCGTTGTGTATATTATGATGTGTTCGAGGCGCGCTTTGTTAACCGCTCGCCTTAAGGTGCTAAAGTAAACTAAACATGTAACGGTGTTGAACCGCACAAGTTACCATCAACTCACAAAACAATGTATGCATAATAATAACAACAATAAAAAGCAAAAAAAAAAAATAAAACTTTTGCACTTTACTAAGAATAAACGAAACATACAAACGAAAAAAAAAAGCTTTAATAGCAAACGTTATTAAACGACCATGGCATTTTTCTCTGCTTCTTCTACTGTTTTATTACCTACCAAAAAGCCAAAGCGTAACGAATTTATATGATATTATATTCCATACAATATTATACACCAATACATTCATGATCTGCACAATGAAATTCTCTATAAAATTTAACTTAAACACTCTCAAAACTGTGCTTCTTAAAGCAAAGTTTAGAGTAAAGCTTTTTCTTCTTGTACCCAGTGCGATGTACGAAGTGTGTTGTTTTACTCACGTGCTAAACAGAACATTTTTTTTTTAGGTTTTAACTGCTTTTGGCAAATGCAAATTTAGCTACTTTTGTGGTAAAATGAGCGTTTTAAACCAGTAGAGAAAAGTGTTACCTTATAAGTAGATATATAAGTACATTTTTGGTAATGGCAAGTACATACAATTGTCATTACAAGTCTCATTACTTTTATATGAGAATGTTGGGCAAAATAATGACGTATCATTACTAACCACCTTACGAAAAATCAAAAAATATGTGGTTACCTATATGCTTACCAGTATGGACAAAAATAAGGAGTCTAAAACTAAATTTTGAAAACAAACTAAATTTAATAAAAAATATTTTTATAAATTTTTTTTTTTAATAAAATGTGCTCACACGGTATTCGAACCTGTGACTCCAAGTTATCAGTCAACCGCTCTATAATTTGAGCAATCTCGAAATATTGTACTTGGTAGAAAAAAATATAAATGACTTGTTTGCACAAAATGTCATTACTTCCCAGCTTACAAAAAACCTAAAAAAGTAGTTATGTAGGGTGATGTAATATCATCGCATATTTTCTTTTATAAATAAACCACCCCAACATTTGTCGAAATTAAACATTTCTTACTTCATCATGTTTTATAGTCTATAGCATATTCGACCTTTTTTCATAGATCGGGTTGTATATCATGTGTGATTTCGTTCTTCAGCTCTGGAATCATCTCGAGCTTATTGGCATAGACCATACGTTTCACATAGCCCCAGAGAACGCATTCCAAAAACGACAAATCGCAAAATCTCGGGGGCCATTTCGTGAGTTACTGCTTCCTGAGAACTTCGTTCGCAATAGGGCCATTGTTTCATGAGATTTGTGGCATTTAGTTATTTTTTTTACGATGGGTATTATATACCCATTAGTCCTTAATGAGTTAATATAAATAGGTAGAGATTTTCTTAATAACAATTGAAATTTTCATTTTTTTTTTTTTAACTTTTCCAACTTTTTCGAGTTTTTTTTAGAATCTTCTTCTTTTAAAACAACAGTATTATTAAAGTTAGTATTTTCTTGAGTAAAATCGAGCCTTCATTTGTTAAAATCGGTTGAAAATTGACATAATTTTGGTACTTTTTCTATATATATATAAATTAAAGTTTTAATTTTTTTTTAAACTTTTCCAACTTCTAAGAGGCTTTTTCGTATCTGCTTTTAAAACAACCATATGCGAAATGCTATATGCTTAATTTGTTAAAATCGGTTCAAAAGTGACAAAGTTATGGTACGAATTTTGTTTTTTCTAATGCATTTGTGCGAAGGCCCTTTGCAGTGCATTTTTTGGATTTTTCTCATTTTGCAAAAATAAAACTAAATCGTGCATAAAATCGTGGACTTTTCGCAATTTGAAAAACTAAAAACGTCAATCTTTAAGTGGCTCCATAGAGCTTTTAAATGCAAAATTTAATTGCAATCTGAAGACCGAAGTTCAAAAAATTACCTTTTTTGTCCGGCCTTCGTTGGAACGGTCGTTATATGTTCTCATTTTTCGGATCTCATTTTTTGATATCATCGTATATCTAATTTATATTTAATTTGATGTTGTCTCATATAAATTTTTTTACTTGGGTTTTTTTAAAACGTGTGAATGAAAATACACTATCAATATCCTATTATTATAGTTGACATCACTGTTTCTTGTCTATTCTATATAATGTGTGAAGTTTTGTTTTTATTCAAGTTATAATTTATATTAATATTCACATTTAATCTTACCAAAAAATTTATTTAAATGTTCTTTCTCATATTTTGTTGTTATTTTTTTAAAATATTTTTGATGACGCATTTGGTTGATTTTAATGTTTTAAATAATTCTCTTTTAATTTTCTAGATCTTACATCATTTTTGCTGTTTCTTCCTACCATACACTGTTCTAATTGTGGCATTTATATGTTTGTGATTTTTTTTTAATTATGACTTTTTTTTAACATTAAACTTTTTGTTTTATTTAAAAATATAGTAAAGACTTTTTTTGAGAGTAATATTTAAAGTTCCGTTGCGGATTTTTTTTAACGGGTTTTCCCAAATAACTTTTTGGGGTTTTTAAATTTTGAAATGTTTCATATTTTATATTCATGATTTTAACGATTTTTTTTATGTCAAAGGGTGTGAAATCTTTTAGAAATTAAGTTAAAAATTATTTCAGTTAATAAGAACAACAAAATGACGAATTTTTCTTAATTTATTAACGTCTGTCTCCTAGATTTCTTTGTTAGATTTTGACAAAAGTTTACGTTGTTATGGTCATTCTTGGGACTAGTTAATTTGGCATTTCAATTGCTTAAAACAATGAAAATTAAAATGTGTTTTAGTTGGCATTGATTAAGGTCAACGCCTTTAACAGGCAAAATATAATTGATTACACGGTGTTACAAATTTGAAAAAATTTAATACACTTTTAAAACGACCTAGTGTATGTTGTAAGCCTGTCTGAGTAAGTCACTTCTCAATGTTCAGAATTTTGAATACACCCTCAAAGTCTGAAGTTATCGATAAAAAACGTTTTTTCAAGACTCAACGGATTAAAATATTTTTAACTAAGTAAGTTTTAAACAAACAAGGACTCTTTTTACTCACCATTAAACGTACCTAGCCAGAAAAATACGAACGCAAAGCATTGGCCCAGTGCTTTCAACGGTGGTATGAGCGTTGGCAGAGCGTTGGATATCTGAAGAATTAAGTGCTTTGCCAACCCCAAAATGATAACACTGGGCAGGGTTTGAACGTTCCTTTTTTAAAACGTTGGCAAAGCACTGGCAATAAGCGCTTTGCCAGTATCAAAACCATAATTTTAAAACGTTGGCAAAGCATTGGTAAAACAACCAATAAAGTGCTTTTTTAATAATATAATAAGTGCTTTGCCAACCCCAAAATGATAGCACCGGGCAGGGCTTGGCCGTTTCTTTTTTAAAACGTTGGCAAAGCACTGGCAATAAGCGCTTTGCCAGTACGAAAACCAAAAACGACCAATAAAGTCCTACTTAGTAATTCACTTCAGTAAAGAGTTGTATTATTTCTTATTGAATGATTTTGGTAATTTGAATAGAAATAACAATAGGCTTGCTTCAGCAAAGTTAATTATAAAATAACTGAATATTTTTTTTATCAAATTATTTTTGTGATAAGTTAGCACGATTTTTTACTACAATTTTACTAAAGAAAGAAATTTGAAATTAAATTTCTTAAGTAAAATTTTAATACAAAAACTATACTTTGTGCTGACTATAATAGGAGACCTTAATATTCTTAACTTCAAATCATAAATTGCAATTTAGTTTTGAATTTTTCCACTCTTGTTGTGAACAAGGGATGTGGCACTGTTTTTTTATTACGTTAACGGTTGTAAATTTTGTAAATAAGTACTGGCAATGCACTTTTTGCCAATGTTGGGAAAGCGTTCTCAGTCAGTACTGTGCCAGTGCTTTTTTATTTTTACGGTTGTAAATTTTGTAAATCAAGTACTGGCAAAGCACTTTTTACGAACGTTGGCAGAGCGTTCTAAGCCAAAGCTGTGCCAGTGCTTTTATTATTTTTACTGTTGTAAATTTTGTTAATTAAGCACTGGCAAAGCACTTTTTACTACCGTTGGCAGAGCGTTGTAAATCAGTGCTTTGCCAGCACTTTATTTGTTGGATCACTGGCAAATAGTGCTCTTCCAGTGCTTGATTTTTCAGACCATTGGCAATTTCTGGCTGGGTACTTTCAAGAAAAAATTAGAAAAAATAGGTTTTTAAATAGTATTATTAGAAGGAAAAGACGCCAAATTTGAAAAAATTAGAATTTTTTTGGAAATTTCAAATACTTTTTATAATATTTCCGGTTGAGTTTGGTAAAAGTATAAACATATATATATATATATTGATTGATTTAATGAAAAATGATACATTAAATCAACAACTTCTTGGGCTGACGTATGATAAAAACACTGATTATTCCTTGTGGAAAGTAACCAAAAAATTTAAAAATCCTGTTCTACAAAAGATGCCAGTAAAAAATCCGAATGGCTCGTGGGCAAAAAGCGATTCCGAAAAGGCTGACGTTTTTGCAAATCACTTAGGCAGTATTTTTTCTGATAGTGAAAATTCTTCTGAGCAAGTTTCTAGAGAACTTATATACGACGATACTCTAATTGCAGATATTACTGTTGCAGAACTTAAACATGAAATTAAGATACTTAAACTGAAAAAAGCCCCTGGCTATGAATTAATAACTGCGGAAATTTTAAAGCAATTGTCCACCAAAGCTCTCTTAAAGTTGTGTGATATATTTAATGCTGTTTTTTATTACAAACATGTTCCTATTTATTGGAAAGTTGCAGAGATCAAAATGGTGCCAAAACCAGGTAAATCACCATACGAAATAACATCGTATAGACCAATTTCACTCTTAACACAATTATCCAAATTATTTGAAAGATTGCTATTAAAAAGAATTAACCCTATACTAATTTCCAAAAATATAATACCCAATCATCAATTTGGCTTTAGAAGCAAACACTCTACTATAGATCAGGTACATAGAATTACTGATATAATTGAAAAATCATTAGAAGAAAAGCATGTCTGCTCTGCAGTATTTCTGGACGTCTCACAAGCCTTTGATAAGGTATGGCACAAAGGCTTATTGCTAAAAATTAATTCAATATTTTCATCACAAATATGTAAAATTCTGCACTCATATTTAACGGACAGATATTTCTATGTGAAGCATGAAAATGAACGGTCTAATCTGAAACCAATAACAGCTGGAGTACCCCAAGGTAGTGTGCTAGGTCCTCTTTTGTACCTTATTTACACCTATGACATGCCTATACCAGCCAATTGCACGATTGCCACCTTCGCCGACGACACCGCATTGTTATCTGTCGACAAAACAGCAGAAAAATCAGTGGAAAAACTGCAGTCTGCCTTAACACTAATTGAAGAATGGACCAAGAAGTGGAAAATTTTATTAAACAACTCCAAATCAACTCACACTGATTTTACAAACCAACGCATGACATACCATCCTGTTCGATTATTTAATAACATAATTCCATACTCCAATACTGCAAAATACTTGGGAATGACACTTGATACAAAACTTCGATGGAAAGCTCACGTAAAAAAGAAAAAAGAAGAGCTAAACATAAAATACCGAAAGATGCATTGGCTGCTAGGCCGTAATTCAATATTATCAATCGAAAATAAACTTATGCTGTACCAGCAAATACTCAAACCAATATGGTCCTACGGTGCACAACTTTGGGGTTGTGCGAAACCAACTATAATCGAAATTATACAGCGGTTCCAGAATAAAGTTTTGAAAAATGCTGTTAATGCACCATACTACATAAGAAACAAAGATATTCACAGGGACCTACATGTGGACTCTGTGCGTACCACAATAAGCAAGATTGCTGAATCCCATAATCAAAGATTTCTATGCCATGTCAACGAAGAAGCATCATCCTTAGCTACCAACAATGGCCCTACTCGTCGATTAAAGAGATCTAAACCCTCTGATCCTCGTGGCCTTTATAGAGACTAATCAAAAATCATATTAATCACAATACTTTAGCTGTTTATATAAAATAGAATTAAATTGCTCGTTAGTTTTAAGTAACTAGTTGCAGTGTAACAAAACAATAGCTATAATAAAAATTGTTTTAAATATAAAAAAAAAAAAAAAAAAAAATTTGCGTATGAATTTTATAAATATTTGGTGTTTTCTCAAGTATATATTACTAAAAGCTGATCCATCATGACTAACTGGTTACCAAACAAGAGTAAATAGTGTATACGTCATAAAACTTGGACGAAATAGAGAAAACTTTTAAAGTTAGGACTTAAAGTTTATTTTTTTATCGTTTTTTCCAAAAAAAAAAAAACACTTTTACATAAACAATTACTTTTTCGTCATTTACGATTGGTTGTTTTAGGCAGGGGACTAATTTTATTACCATTGGTCTAATCAATGCCAATTAAGGATGTAGGGTGAAAATGGATTTTTATTGGTAAGTGTAGGTATTTTTTAAAAAAAAATCCACTGGCAACACTGGACCCATCTCAAAAATTTAAGCTCCTTAGCGTCTTGTTTATCACTATGCCAACTTTTATTGCAATCGAACCACCCAGTAAGAAATTTACGAATTATTTCCAATTTGTTTTTTGTAAACTGTGCTGTCCAATGTCTTCGCCGGAGGGGGAACCGCCATAGCAAAATTTCAAGTTGTATCATTTTAAAAATAGCTACACCGAAAAAAACAACTTTTTACACCGAAAAAAAATGTTTTTTTTAAATAATATTTAGCAATTTCTGTCACCTATTCGTGTTTCATATTTACTATTTCGGCTAGTACGCTCGCCTAGACATCAATCAATGCTCAGCGAAATTAGGTATTTTCTTTATCCCTTTCTCCTAAATGTGTCCTTTTGATTTATACCACCATCATATTTATCAATTAACGGTTCTACCACAGTTTTCACCTAAACAGGCTATAAAGAGATTGAAATCGTTAAAACTCCAATAACACAGTACATCACATCAATAATAGCACAGGCCGACAAAATTTGAAAAATGTCAGAACCCTATGACTAGACTATACTTTTCTGAGGGTATGCAGTCAGCTGAATCTGAATTTCATCATCATTCTAAATACCCGGATTTTCGCTATATTACACACAGAGAAATAAAGCGCCAACCGAATTGAAAAGTGTACTTATAAATTAAGTTTGTACAACGATATTTATATTAGATTTCTGAATATTATTGGTGTAGCAACTTAAATTCAGTTGAATTAACCGCAGTTTGTTGTGAAAACTAATTTTCAGTTGTACCAACCGACTGAAATTCCTAATAACTGAATTTGAGTCGTAGTAACCTAATTTCAGTTGGCAAATTGCTATATGTTACTCTGTGAGTAGGGACCTTGCGAATTATGCTGTATTCACAAAATTTTTTGACATCTAAAATTTCTGCCCGTTCTCTTAAAAATCAGGTTTAATATTTCCAAAATCTTATTTCTTCGCTGATATTTTAACTAAAAATACAAAAACTAAAAATAAAGCACCGTTTTGATAAATTTCAACGGAGGATATCTTAGAGAATAAGAAAAAGAGAATAGAAAGAGAATAGATATCAGAAAAATTTAAAAAACATTTTTAAGGGAAAAAGTAAGAATTATAGATTCTAATAAATTTGATGTAGAATCAAAAAAAATTTAACCACTTAACTAAACACCATATTAACAAATTTCAAACGGACGATTTCTTAGAAAATATAAGAGATATCTAAAAATCCAGACAATTACTTTTAAAGGATAATAAAATTTTAGATTCACATGAATTCGCCGTAAAATCATGCTTGCCGTTTCGGCAAAAAAACAACTACGACCCACAAAGCATTTGGACCGACAATTGGAATCTATCCTCGTATGATGACGCCATGAAAATCGAAGATCTAACCTGCATGCCACCAGGGTCAGAACTACCAAGGCTCCTATGGGTTAGGCTTAACCATATTAGAACAAACACTGGAAGATGCGCAGCTACCCTTCACAAATGGGACTCAGCAGTCTCCCCACTGTGTGATTGCAGTGATACTGTACAAACCACTCACCACATTATAAAAGAATGCTCTCATCGAAAATTTCTTGGCGAATAATCTGAACTAAATAACGCTAGTCCTGCTGCCATCGAATGGCTAAAAAATATTGACATCAATATCAGATACTTATCACTAGAATTTGTTTTCTTTCTCCTTTTAAATTTCTTCCTAAATATTAATATTTATGTAATTTGTTTTAAACCAATGTCATACGATAAATATAAATATAAATACCTAAAATACTATGCCAATGACTTTCTTGAAAAAGGAATAGGATATTAGAAAGGTTAAACCTTTATTTCGAATACAATGGTCAAAAGTTTCAGATGACATGACAAATTTTTCGAATAAATCTTACAGCGCTTTGCTACAACGTCCTAAAAATCACAAAAATTTGGTACAAGATATCTTGGAAACCTGATGTGACGACGAAATATTAAGGTCAGATTTAGACTTATATATATATATATATATATATATAAATTCCTGGGATTCCTAGTTGGAACATAGGGCCAGTACAAAAGCTTTCCATTGACTTCTATCTTCGGCTAGTCTTTTTGCTTCTCTCCATGAAGTTCTGGCTGAAAGCAGTTCATTTTCTATTTGGCGCCTCCATGTATTTGCGGGTCTTCCTCTACGTCGGCTGCCCTGGGGATGGTAATCAAGAGCTTTTCTTGTGACGTCGTCATGGCTTTTTCTAAAGGTATGACCCAGCCAGTTAAACTTTTTCAAGCGGATATCTAACATGATTTGATTTTGTTGGGTTTTTCGCCATAGATCATTGTTTGAAATTGTTGTAGGCCAAAAATCACGTAAAATTCTTCGCAAACAACGGTTAACAAAAACCTGGAGTGCATTTGAGTCTTCACTTGTTATGTTCCATGTTTCACATCCATATAGTAAAACTGATTTTACATTTGAATTAAAAAGTTTTATTTTCTTGCGAAGAGTTATACGATTGGACTTCCACACTTTAATTAGTGAGCCAAATGATTGATTTGCTTTGACAATGCGGTAAGCTATATCTTCTTTGCTACCACCGGATGTAGTTATTATACTACCGAGATAGCAAAACTTGTCTACATCTAGTAGTGGGTGATCTAAAATTTTTAGTGGCTCGGTGTTGCTGGTGTTAATACGCAATGTTTTTGTCTTAGATATGTTTACCTTAAGGCCAGCTCTGGATGCATTTTCAACAAGTATATTTAGTTTGGTTTGCATGTTATTGAAGTTATGTGACAGAAGACATATGTCGTCGGCATAATCTAAATCATCTAATCTGCCCTGCAGCCCAAAAGCTATACCACGATCACCTTTCATCGATTGTTCCATTACAATATCAAGAACGATGTTAAAAAGAAGTGGGGAGAGCACGCATCCTTGCCGTACTCCTCTTTCAACTGGAAATTTATTGCTTATAAGTCCATCATGTAATACACGACAGGATGCGTTATCGTATAAACATTTGGTTAGTTGGATCAGGTGTTCTGGAATCCCTTTACATCTTAAAGCATGCCATATGGCCGGTTGGTGTAACGTGTCAAATGCCCTTTCAAAATCTATAAAAAGCAAATATCATGCAGACCTCCACTCGACTGATTCTTCTACTATTATACGAAGACTGCTGATATGGTCTATACAAGATTTACCTCTCCTGAAACCAGATTGTACGTTGCGAAGTTCTGGCTCAATAGTAGCAGAAATGCGTTTGTTTATTATGTGAGCAATGATCTTGTTTGCCATGTTTAAAAGTGTGAGATCTCTCCAATTTTTTAGCTCGGTCAGATTACCTTTCTTTGGAATCTTAATTATTAGACCTTCTTTAAGTTCATCCGGTAGATGTTTATTTATCCAGAAATGCTCTATTAGCGGTTTAAGTAACTGGGCTGTGGTTGTGCAATCTACCTTTAGCAGTTCCGGTGGTAAATAGTCGGGGCCTGGAGCTTTATGACACTTCAGGGAAGTAATTTAGACTTAGCGCAACTCAAACCTTTAGAAAATTATATTCTGGTATCGAGGTAAATAAATTTGTTGGCCTGTGTAACTAACGCTGCCCGGAATAAAAATCAGAGGGAACCTATCCTTGTCAGTAAAAATTTTTATATTTATGGAAAAGAATAATCTAAATAACCTGGGATTTTTTTTGATCAGCTAAATCTTAAATTTTAGCGGTAAAACGAGTAAAAAAGTTGATATTTTGTAAACATATCCATACAAAAGTCTAGCCCGGATTTCCGCTCTTTTCGAATTGACTTAAATTAGAAATCCAGTTCCGTAAATTTCGGACAATAAACTTTGAATGGTGTTTATGGATTAATTCTCCTTCTGGCGTTTCTAAATTTCAGTATAACCGGAGTTCTAGTTAGAGTTCTAGAGTTATAAGGACCATATAAATATTATTTTCATAATTATTGCTCTGTATATATTATGGGGTATGGAGGTAAATCTATCCAAATCAGAGATAATGATATTTAGAAAAAGAGGAAGAGTCTCATCGAACGAAAATTGGACATTTAACGGTGCTAATATAAGAATTGTCTCAGAGTATAAGTACTTAGGCGTAAAACTATCTCCTGGAATGTCTTTCTCGCAACATGTATCGTCCAAAAAGGATCCGGCAGAAGCGTGTATAAATGCTACATGGAAACATTTCATTGGGAATAGTGACATTACTCTCAAGGCAATGTGGAGAATGTTCTTAGCGGTCTGCAGGTCCATACAATCCTACACTCAAAAAAATAAGTTATTAGAAAAGTTAGTAAAACGTCTTGTAAATCAGGTATACTATTTTTTAGCAAATTTTTTGCTAAAATCGTGTTTTCAGCTAAAATTTTTGTTATACTTATTCAGCACTTAACTGTTTTATACTAATGCTTTACTTATATTATACTAATGTTTTACTAATTAATTTTGCTAAAAAAATTGTGTTGATAAGCACATTAATGGTGTGGACGACAACCAGATTGAAAGATATGCGCAGAATGAAGCAGATGTCGCGGCATGTCAAGATGTAGTAGAGAAGAGGAAAATAATACTAAAAAGTTCAACACTAATAAGACATATAAAAAAATCAACCATGGAAGATTTTTGTATCTGTTTTTCATACATAAAACAAAATTGAGGATTAAAACAACTTAAATTTTGTGTTGTCACCGGCTTGTGAAAATAATTGTCTATTAATTAAATAAAAGACAAAATAAAATATTTAAATTTAATATGTATTTCTAAACTAAATGTTTATAGATTAATAATATAGTGTGGTCAAATTGCAAACAAACATATACAGACATGTAGACAGAGTAAAGCGAAAGACAAAGACACACATCTTAGGTAGATTTTTATGGTTCCTTTTTCTTATTGCAAAAAAAAGGGTTGTTTTTTTTCGTTTCGTTTGTTTTTGTTTATTTTTTCGTTTCGTTTCTATAATTATCTTCGGCAGTTGCGTCCTTTAAAAGATAGCATCATTTAGACAACCATTGATGTAAGTAGTTGAAAGAAAATGTTTGTTTTGTTATATATATTTATTTCTATATATTTTCAGATATTAAATTATTTCATGTCGCCAATGTGTCAGATGAACATTTTTATATTGTGTAACGTATTGTAAATTATTTTTAAAAGAATCACAAAAATATGTTTTATGATTTTCAGTAAATAAATTAACTAAATTACAAGTTTTCTACAAATTTTTTGCCTTTTTTTAAGTCTACTAAAATTCAGCAAACAATTTATTAATTTTTAGCAATGCTTTTTTTATTGCTAATCCACTAAGTGTTAGCAAAACTTTTGCTGAATCTACTAATTTTGCTGATTTTTTGCTGACTTTACAAACTTTTTTTTTTGAGTGTACGGTGCCTAAGTATGGGGTTTTTCTTGGTTTGGTGAAATAGACAAGCTACAAACATGTTTTTCGAAAACAGTTTTAAGGTTAGGAGATAACACAGCAAATTATGTGATTATGTTGGAAACTGGACAAGAAGAGTGTCACTTTTATACATATAGTTCGCATCTGCAATACACAGCTAAAACTATTTTTGAGTATGGAAGCAATAGATTACCTCATAAACTATCCATGCAAGTTTTAGAAAAAGAACATTTATTGGTATAAGGATTTACAAAATTTGTTATTTGGTAAAAGCTTTAAAAACTGCGCTCAAGAATATAAGAAATAGATTTTTTGGTAGTTTTTGGCTCAACGATGAAGTAATAGTACGTGTGTTAAACGGTGGTGAAGATAATAATTGGCTAAACCTATATTATTTTGTTAAAGATGCCTTAAGATATAGATCTATGTTAATAAGAGAATATAATTTTTAAAAAATGGTAAAATTCAACTTCCGGCTAACGGTTTTCTTAAACCATGCCGTAATTTTTTTATAAAAACAAAAATTTAAGTTTTACATAGTAATAAGATAAATTTTTGTAATGATTTTAAAAAAATAAAGAATCTAATCTAAAAAATTTAAAATCTAAATATTAAAAAAGTACCATGAGTTTAAATGCGCTAGTCACAAAAAATACTCTTTTACCGATATCTCGAAAATTTGAAGGTATATTAAAACTTATTAAACCGGTTTTTTAATACACTCAGCTGGACTTACAATCTACACTAGGTCTCTTAAAAAGTGATTTAAATTTTTGTTTTTTGCAGCACCGTGTAATTTTTAATATTCAAAGGATTGCAACTGACGTAAAAGTTTCGTTTAAAGTAATTCCGTAATTAATAAACATGACTAAATTAATACATTTTTAGAATGTATTTTTAAATTTTTTGTATTTTATGTTTTTTAACAAGAAAACTTGTTTTTTATTAATAATTAAAAATTAGTGTTTCTTTTGTTGTTAATTATAATGCATTACTAGAACCTCTAATTGTTTTAATTATTTTCACAACTAAATAAAAAAAAATTAACGAAAATAAATCATATTTTTATGTTTAGATCATTTTTGTTTTGAGACAAATTTAAAAAAAAACTACAACTAATGAAATTAATCAAAAGTTTGTTATTATTATGTTTTTAAATTAGAGATAAACAATTAGTAAAAAATTAATACTTTTATTATAAATATTATTGTGGCGCCAACAAAATTAAAAATGTGTGAGAATTATTCTTAATAAATATTTTTTTTTTAAATTTTATTTAAAAAATGCTGATTTCATTCATTATGATCACATTTACAAATCAGAATATGCGTACAATTTATTAAAACAAATGACTGAATACATATAAAATCAACCACTCGATTTCCCCTACCCCTTCCGATTTCAACCAAACTTGGTATTAAAGATCTACATCATATAACTATAACTTCGTCCAAATATCAGATAGCTAATCCCATCGGATCTTGAAATATCGCGTTTCAAAATATGAAAAATATTCGAAAATTTTAAAAAAGTAGCCGTACATACACTCAGGGAACTTCTGTTGTAAATATTTTTAGTTGTTTGAGTTATAATACAGTAATTCTTATTTTTAAGTGAAAAACAGTAATTTGTAGAAGAAATTTTATTTAAAAAAAACAAACCACATCAACTTTCTGTATTATGTTTTTGCATTAATTTTATACAGTAGTTTTTTTTTTATTTAAAAAAATAAAACAAATGTTTGTTAATTTTTTACTGCATATGTGGTTCATTTTTACTACAATTGTGGTTCATTTTTTGAGCAGTAAGAAACAAATGTCATTTTAAGTTGAATTTACTGAAATGTAAGTCGTCATTTCTTTAAGTGAAATTTCATTTGCTTTTAACTACATTTACATTGGTCTTTACCTACATAGTATTCTAAGTGTATTATTCCATATCGTTACGAGAGTTATTGATACCTCACTTTTAAAGCTACTTAAATTGTCATACCACAACAGCACACAAATTATTCTCTTCTCCACGGGAAAATGCATTGTTTTCAAAACCCGCGCTTCAAAAAGCTGTATTTCAAATTTTTTTTTTTTTTTTTAATTTAAAAAAAATATATGTTATACTTTCCTATGCCGTTTCCAAATTCCTATGTGGAGCTCATACGGTATCCTCAGTTTGTTTTCAATAATAAAGCGTAAAGGGCTTACTCTATAAATGTAAAAGCATTTTTAATTTTTCCCATTTCTTGGCCGAAATATCCCTATGGGGAATCAATTGACCTAAAAGTGACTGGTTAAAGAAGGACTCATCACAGAACTCGTATAATTTAATACTGAAGTGGGTTAACTGGTAAAGGGAGGACATACCACTTAACCAGAATGCTTATTAAGAAGAAAAGGCCAGTTGGCCAGAATTTTACCCATTGGAAGCTGTTTAGTTTATACGACATGGGCCTTTTGCGACAGTCTTGTGGTATGGCCATCTTTGGTTAGTCCTGTGGCATGCCACTATGTGGTTTAAGGCAAGACAAATGACCCCCTCCTATGACAAGCCAACGTTAATGTTGCCAGTTGTTTACTTAGGGTAATGTTTAGCAGAGGACCGGTCTCTGGCACGGAGGGACCGATCCTGTGGCACACGCAGAACCGGTTCCATTTACCATAGGGATACAACTACAAAAAAAAAACTTTTTTTCTGAGCCTTTTTGCGATTTATATAGTTTTTTTTATGTGTTTTAAGAGTGGTTAAAGTAATATTAGTTTTGTTCTTGTAATTTAGAAATTTCTTACTAGCAATTACCTTATCTCAACAAATATTGTTCTCAAAGATGCTTTATCGTTTTATCAATTATCAATGTGCAAGGAACAACATTAATGGAGTTAAGCTTTTTTATATATCGACAGAAAAAATTGAGGGTTCTTCACCTGAACCAGCAGATCTGTGGCAGAATGTTCCAAATATTAAATTGATTAAAAGCCTGCATTGATTTTAGTATTTCGACAACAAAAGCATTGAGGTTTCTCGGACCACTTATTCATTAAAATTTATAATTAAAATGGGTTTTTTTAGGTTTTTTTTTTTAATAAAGTTGAATCATTATTATTACCAAATTTAGTGTGTTTGTTCTCTTGGAAAAAATTGTGGCGTCCGTCTTGTACCGTCCGTATTTGTACTTTACCCAATTTAAAAAAATTAAAAGAAAATTTTCATATTTCATAAATCTACACATAAAAGATGGTCTTTCAACGTAATTTCCACATTCACAAAAAAATTGTTCTCACAAATTTCGCTGACTTATGTATATTTGTATAAGTGCATAAAAATAACTTCTATATTTGTCGCTTCCGTTTCTCGCTGATATTTGGTTATATCTTTTTACTACATTACTGATTCTGCCCAATGTTTTTCCTCAAATTTAGTACTCTTTCTAACTTTAATACACTGACGATTAGGGCGGGTCGATTTGTAGGGAGGCAAAAAAATCGCTCAACGTACAAGGAAAATCGTATTCTAGGGATCAAAATAAGAAACTTTGCGAAGGAACCATACCTTTAAAACGTATTCTGATGTCCCGTCTTTTTTGAAAAAGCCCACTTTGATATTTCAGAAAGTATGAGGAATCTCTCCAAGATTATGGGAGCTACTTCTTCTCCGGGAGACGCGCTAGCAGATTAATGCATAAATCATCATTCTAGGTGACCTTTAAGGGGTTAAAATTTAAGTTGAAAGAGGGCCTTTTTAGCCTTGTTTTTACAGCAAAATGTACAAATCTCGGGATAGAGATATTTCAGAAAGTAGGAGGAGTCTTTCCAAGATTAGGGTCTCTATTTCTTCTCCGGAAGACGCTCTAGCAGATGAATGTATAAATTATATTCGATTGGGTTGGATTCGATTGGGGCACTCTAAATGGGTCAAAGTGGAATTTTTCAAAATTTTACCCTACGGGTTAAAAGTCGGGACATCAGAATTCGTTTTAGAGGCATGGTTCCTTCGGCAAAGTTTCTTATTTTGATCCCTAGAATACGATTTTCCTTGTACGTTGAGCGATTTTTAAATCGACCCGCCCTACTAACGATATATACCGCCATCTTTCCATTCCTTTATTGGGTTTGGCTCAACTAAATGTGTGCGAATCTAACGTCCGTCGCCCAGGAATTGCCCATATGTATTTTTAAAAATGTTAGAAAACTAGTTTTTTAAATAAAGCGGTGAATTATTTTTGTAAACCAGTAAAACCACGATTTAAGTACATTTAAAATGAGGTATCAATAACTATTGTAGCTTAAACCGTTAAAAAGATATGGCCAATTATGTGCAACTACTTATGCAAAATTTTATTTTTATTTTTATCAATAAATAATTTTTTTTTTTAAATCTTTTCGTAGAATTTTATCCATAACTTTGAATTCCGTAAGAGCTACACATATTTATTTAACAACGGCATAGTAGAATAAATTATAACTAACATATATTATTTTAAAAATTAAAAAACAACAGTTTTTTAAAACACCTTATTTTAAACGGATTTTGAAACGGATTTTATCTTAAAATTTATTTGTCCACTTAATTTAAAGCACGACAACAGTGGCTTTAAAATGAGGTGTCAATGAATCACGAAGCCTTAACAGTTAAAGAGATATGGACGATTAAGTACGACTACTTTTGTTAAATTTTCGTTTTTTTTTTTATATTTTAAAACGCGATATTTCCACAACCATTAGAGCTAACAACCCACAACTAGTACGATGATATATTTATATGACACTTACCATCCATACCAAGTTTGAATAAAATTACAGGGGGCAGAGGTAAAAAACATTATATTTTTTGATGGTTTTATATGGAATGAGTCAAATATATAAAAAAAACATTTTATTTAATGCGAATCTCATTAGAAACGTATCAATGTAGCGTAGGTCTTGTTTAATTTAAATTTCCCACAATTATTTACTTGTTTTATTATTTTTTATATAAAATTGTATATAAATGATAAATAACAATTCATAATTCGTACGAATAAACATTAACATTATTGATGTAAAGCAAGTGGAAATTAAGAAAAAAAAAAAAATGCGTAAAATAAATTGAAGAATAATTGAAGAAGTCCAACGAGATTTGGAAAAAATTATGGATAGAGAACTACAAAATTTTTTGTTTTATAAATGGCTAACTAAGTAACATTTAGAGCTTTAAAGAACTAATTTGTTTTTAATGAATTCACTAATAATAGAATCGAGGTTACTTTTTTTAAAATACATGTACAAAAGGATGTTCCTTCAAATGGCTAGTGCCGAATTTTCGCCGAAAATGGCCAATTTGTAAAATGTGTATTTTTTTTTAAAAATTCCCAAAATTCGTAATTTTGAAAACCAAAATTCTTCATTTCATTTGTTGTGTTAATATAGTCAACATTATTCAGATATGGAGTTCTGACTTCATCGGATATCATTAAACTACTCTAGCCTAGATTCGAAAATGACTCACAAAATTCAAAGACGTCAATTTTAAAATTAACTTTAAAGATTTTGTAGAATGCATAGTTTTGAAATTTCGTTTTTCATTTTTATAATCCAATAAAGTAAAAAAAAAAAAATTTTAAAAAATCATATCCTTTCCAGAACATTTTGTAAAAATTGATTATTTTGTCAAAAATTTAAAAAAAATTGCATAATTTTTGGAAAAAATATAACTTAAATTTGATTAGTTGCTTTGATTTCAAAAATCTTTGACCAATAATGTCCTGGGGATCAATCAGACCCATGAAACTTTATATAATATAACATATAGTTTTATATAGCTTAATATGTATATTAACTTTAACTTGGATTTGGTTTTTTCGAAAATTTTTGATATGGTCTCATACATATTATTATCTTAATTTATATTAGGGCGCGCCAAAGTTGTATGGGCAAAAAAAAATTATGCTGGAGATCGGCACTCTCCCCAGAAATATTCGTTTTTATATCAAAATACACTATGCAAAAAATTATGGTGATCACTTAAGGGGAAAGGGTGCCTCAAACGCCTAGAAAATAGGGAAATATGTCAAATTTGAAAATTAGATGAAAAAAAAAATATTTTTTTTTTGTTATTCAATTTTGCAAAATAACTTGGACTCAAACATTTATTTTTACAGATTAATTTTATAATATTTAAAAAAATATATATAAACCGTCATACAAAACGGAATATTTGCGCTGTGGGTCATCTTCGACCCTGGTTCACAATGGTTAAAGCTGTCCTGTAAAAATTATTTACTTACTAAAATTTATGCTCCAATTAAATCTGTTGCAAGTCAATTTCAATTTTGTTTAAAACGTAGTTATAAGTACAAAATTAAAGAAAATACAGCCAAAAATTAAATTTCCTTGAAATCCGCTAAATTCAAATTGCTATAAAAAAAAACTAGCGAACAGATATTTATTATACTTCACATTTTTTTCTTTACGATATATATAAAAAACTAGTGGAGAGCGATTTTACTTTTTAAAAATTGTCTTTAATAAAATTTTCAAATATGTTAAAATGTTGCTTTTGGGTGCCCCTACAAATAACTGTCCTTTTTAGTATTGTAAGTTAAAATAGGTTAACGATGTCCTGGAAAGGTAATATTTTTTTTTGTGAATAGTTTTCATCGAACTTAGTACAAAATTTTTTTTGTGAAATTGAATAACAAAAAAAAAGTTTGTTTTCATCTAATGGTCAAATTTTACATTTTTCCCTATTTTCAAGGCATTTGAGACACCCTTTCCCCTTTAAGCGATCACCATAATTTTTTGCATAGTGTATTTTGATACTAAACCGAATACTTCTACGGTACTTCTACGGTATAAAATCGAAAGTTGACATTTTTGGCGCCCCCTAATATATATCGATTGATATAATTTTGGTCACCACAGCAAAGTTGAAAACTAGTCACTTTTTTAATGAAAAGCTGTTAAATGTTGCCAAGTATTCCCTATAATTCATAAAAAATAATTTAAAAAAAAAAAATGGTCAATGATATCTTTCATCTCTTATTAAACAACATTTAACAGCTTTTCATTAAAAAAGTGACTAGTTTTCAACTTTAAAATGCTGTGGTGGACCAAAATGACTCCACGGAAATTTTAAAAATATTTTTTCCGTTATCTACTCCACATTACGCAACTTTTGAAACGAATTTTGTGAAATTTGTTCAATTTGTTAACAAAATACACTATGATAGCCAACTTTAAACGTTTGTAACAGATGAAAGATACCATCCAAAATTTTTTTTTAAATTATTTTTCTTGAATTATAGAAAATACTTAACAACGTGTAACGGATTTCCATCGTTTCCATCCATAACAAAGTGTAACGGATTTTTCAAACAAACTTTCCAGATATATTGAACCATCCCAGGAAAAAATTACACATTCCAAAAAGAAGGTGATTCCCACACTTGCTTACGTATCTCATTGCCAAATTTAGTAACTGCAATACCAAACACATTCCAACGTTCCATCAAAAAAGCAAGTAGTATTGTAATCAAGTAGTATTGTAATCAAATCAATTGTAATTAATTCTTTAAATTTAAACCAGAAAGCATGAACTCAATAACAAAGTAATTATTTACTTAAAAGAAAATTACAATGTTATTAACTTATATGTATAACTTTTTGTACTCAAGAAGTAATCAAATACTTTTCTTAATAAAAGAACGTTATTGGAAGTAGCTCCTCATTTTGAAAAAGAAGTTATACAATTTTAAAGAATTTATCTTATATATTTTTGTTGAAACAAATTTTTATTTGCTGGAAAATAATACTAAAAACTCAAATTGCATGTTGCCTAAATTTTGGTAAACTGTGGTTAGGTATAAATTAGGGATGCGCACGTGAGCAGAAAACTGTGAGTGGAAGTTGAAATTATAGATGTTATCGTGAGTGAGTGTAAAAAAAATTTTTTGAGGGTGATTGTGCGTAAGACATATTTTTGTTTTAAATTTCAATTTTTGAATTGTTCTTTTTTGGGAAAAATTTATATTTTCGTGTTTTATTTATAACTCCAAAATTATGACAAACCCATATTATCATAACAATTCGATGGTTCACTTTTTGTGATTTTATTTTTTCCGGATGCGGTTTGATCGTTACATTTGAGTGACTCAGGAGAATGACGTGTGAGTAAAAATGACATTTACTCGAGTGATCATGAGTTAGTGGAAAAATGTCCTGAGTGAGTGTGCGTGATAACGATTTTCCCTCGTAAGTACGCGTAATTGAGAGTCAAAATGCAGTCACGTGTCCTTCTCTGAAGCGGTTAATTAGTAGCACTTTTGTAAAATATTTTTTTAAAATCAGATATAATAGTCAAAATAATTTCTTTTTTATGTAGAAAAATTTTTATACACTGAATAAAAAATTTCATTTAAAATCGAGTTTCATATAATTTAGGAACCTTTTATTAATATTCAGATTTGTTTTTTTAATATTCGGAGGAAAAAATTCGTGAATTTAATAAAAATTTTCTTT
The DNA here is from genome assembly GCA_021234595.1 of Delia radicum. Classification (NCBI taxonomy): domain Eukaryota; kingdom Metazoa; phylum Arthropoda; class Insecta; order Diptera; family Anthomyiidae; genus Delia; species Delia radicum. The sequence goes on along the minus strand of CM037855.1, from coordinate 134,370,932 downwards.
GTTTATTGTCCAATAAAATTATCTGTGTTATTAAATTTTAAATGATGTTTTTTTTTTTTTTTGTGTAAGTAATTCGTTGTTTTACAATGGAACTATTTCTTTATTAAAAAATGTATGTAGTTCTTACAAAAACAAAGTAAATAGTTCTTCGGTAAAAAAAATAATCAATTCTAAGGAATCAATTATTTTAGTCTCACGCCCTGTTAAAAGAATCGAGTAGGTAATCTAGTAAGGAATGCGTTCTGCCCAATATGCTTGATTACAAACCCGCTTACCTTTTTGAAAATTTTTTGCTGGGATGCTTCATTTCGAAATTTTTATAATTTTGTTTGCCTTAAAGTGCATTCTAGTGGAAATACTGGCAACCAATGTGTGAAACTTTGATAGTATATAAATCGTAGACGGTTGAAGATATTTAAAAAATTAAAATTTTGTTTAATTTTTTTTAACAAATCTTTATTCAAAAATACTCGAGAAATTATTTTTTTAAGTTAACCTGTTTTTAAAAGTTATAGGGTTAGTAATTTTTATTGGTTTTCTCTATATGTTGTAAAAAAGTAATTTTTAATTTCTATTTGGTATTCGATAATATGATCTTAAACCGAACGAAATTAAAATTCGTTTAACAAAATTTATATCCACTATTACGAAAAATCAGAAGTTTAGCAGAATTTTAATAACAACATTCTAATATTCATGTGTTGAGTGAAAAGTTCACCGTTCCGAAGTACCGAAGTAATTTCTAGGATAGAAATACATTGTCAACAAAACAATCAAAAATATAAAAGATTATATATAAATGCATATTAATTAAGAATTAATTTCGACTGTCTATATGACGTTAAAATAACACTTTACTAAAATACATTACAAAATTTTGTCCTGTCACGATGTCTCAACATAAACGCAAAGTTTTGTTGCTTTTCAAAATATTAGATTTTTGGACTTGAGCTAGAACAACATTCTAACTAAATATATGAAAATATGGAAAGTCCAAAGAAACAATTTTTGTATTTTTAATACCAAAATTAAAACATTTTTGAACAATTAGCATACCGGGGGTCTTTTCTCAACAAAAACTGTTTGTTGGGATATATGTTGTTTTTACAAATTGTTATACCACAAACACATATACATAATAGGGTTACCAGATCAGACAGTTTATACACTAAGGCATACAAAAATATTCTCATAGAGTTTATTTGGTCTGTTGTATGTAATGTCTCGGTTTGAGTTAAGCCAATTATCTTTTTCTATTGCAGACAACTAAAGATTTTAGTGATACCAATGAAACAATGGTATTGTCTATCATGAAAATGATCAAACTTTTTGAAAAACAACACATTAAATCTTATATGACAATATCATATTAAATTCTTGCTAGAACAATATTCTAACTAAATATATGAAAATATAGAAAGTGCGAAAAAACAATTTTTGTATTTTTAATACAAAAATTTAAACATTTTTAAAGTTTATTTACCTTGAATAAAATTATAATTTTAATACAAATTTTGTTGTATTTATGAAAATAAATGTTTAAATATACATTTATTTTTTAAATTAGCAAAATTTGTTGCCAGTTTTAGCACTTGCTTTTGAAAAATTAGTAAAATGTTTTGCTGAAATCAGCAACATAAATTAGTAAAATATACAGTAATTTTTAAAATGGGAATAGCAAAAATTGTTACTAAAAAATATGTTGTACTAAAAATTAGTAAAGTGTAATGGAAAACTTTTTACAAATTTTTCTACTAACTTTTTTGCCTGAGTGTATTTTTTAGAATTCATTATTTACGACAAATCTTTTTATGGAAAATTGGTTATAATATCTGACGATTTGTATTTTATCGTTTATCTAATTTTTTAGGTTGTGAGTTTTAAATTTCCTAAATATCTAAACATTAAAAGACATAATGTTTTGTCTTGGATCATTTATATCGTTTATATCGTTTTGTATTCCGCAATATATAAATTTATTTGTAACCAAAAATAATTCAGCCAAGAATACATGATTGTATATGGCACATAAAATATTATAAAAGAAAACATATTTTTGGACATCATAATATTTGGCACAGAATACAAAAAAAAAAAAAAAAATCAGAATTCCACATATAATCACATCTTATCTTATACGATATTATTCGCTACAAAATTTAAACAAATGCAATTTGACTTGATTGGATTTCTATAAAAAATAGCGGTATTCACTCTTGATAGCATTTATGCAAGGGTTGCATTAATACTATGATTTTATGCTACAAAGCGTGAGCGTCGTTTTTTTGTGTGTATTGTATGTTTACAACCCAAGCATTTCAATGTTGACAAAACAGCTAATTTCTAACGAAAATGTATTTTCTAGCGATTTTTAAGTAGACTTTAGCGATTTTTCAAATAAAAAAGGTTGGCATTATTCTTCGTTCTCAGTGGATTTTTAACTCTGTTGTTATTTTGTGTGAATATCAACTTTAAGTAAGAAGATCCGTTTTTATATTAATATCGTATTTTTCTTCTTCTTTTGTTTTAGTTTGTTTTTTGATAAAAATTTGTGTTAAAATCAGTTGTTTTTTTTTTTTTTTTTACACGAAAATTAAATGTTTTTTGTTAATATTTCTGTTCTTTTTTTGTTTTCCGGGAAAACTAAAAAATGTCAAGTATTGTAAGTTTGAAAGGTTTGCAAGACCCAGAATATGCAATAGGTTTTCGTCTTGCATATAAATAAAAGTCTTGCATATTTTTATTTCATGTATTTTGTTGTTGTGGTCTTGCATACTCTTGTATTTATACAAAATCTGCAAGCTTTGAAAGGTCTGCAAGGGCAGTTTGCTACCAAGAGCGAATACCGCTAATATATATATAAAACAAATTTATTTTTACACTATTTTAACCTATTATATAGATTTTTTTTTCTTCTATGCTTGGGGACTGATGTACATTAGGGTGATAACTTTTTGCATTTTTTGCAAATATCAAATCTCCCCAGACAAAATCGTGTAGGGCATGGACAAATATTAAGAACTGCGTTTTTAGTTTTTCGCTATCGTTAAAAAAGGGTACGCACCAAACGCGTTAAAATTTCGAATCAAACAAAGTTAAAAAAAAAACTTTTTGATGCCTCAACGTCTGACCACCACATCTATATAATTAAGGCATGCTGATTTCAATAGTAAAGTCCATTTTCGAGTCAACGGAATAGTTTTCTTCCAAGTTTGCTTACTTACATATGTATAAACCATATTTTAAAAAAATTGTTATTAAAAAAAATTTAAAAAATATATATTAAAGGCATTTTAGAAATCGCTGTCGGTGCGTACGGTTTTTTTTTTTACCAAATTGAACTGAAATAGTTTTTTTTATCATTAATACAATATTTGCCATTAGAAAACACCTGGGGAGAATTTTGTCCAAAAAAAGTTATCACCCTAATGTACATATACCTAAAAATTATCATACATAATGGCAAGTTCTTATCATAGGCATTCGAATCAGGATCATAAACAGTGTCCACTAGCATATGGCTAACATAAGATGTGGTATAATTTTTATAAAACGCAGTGGCTCCTTCAAAATATTCTATACACATAAAACTCATTAAAGTAGAACAATTTTCTGCAATAACTGTATTATCGTAAGCATGCGTTTAATTTAAAACAATCAGTAGGATTTCGAGTAACAAAGTCTGGTCCATCTTACCGTCAAGAACTTCGGTATTATCATGCATTATCCAAAAATTTGGTAGGTTCTCTTTCATAAATTTTATATATATATCATAAAGTTAACCGTACAAAAACATATTTTTAATGTTGTAAGGAGATAAATTTCATTTGCTTGTCATATTCTTGGCCGCACATTCCGCAAGAGCCTCTTTATGTGGGAACTTAAACAGAAATTATAAATACATTGAGTGGCGTGAAAATTTCAGTAATGTTTTTTTTTTTTTTTAGTTTAAGCCAAATAGTAAAACTTATGGCGTTTTCTTTTCTGACAAAAAAATGTTGCATTTTTATAAGTGACATTTAAATAATGTTGTCATAACCCTCTTAATATGTTGCCATATTCATAGTCACAATAAAACATGAATTTATACAAAAAATGGAGCCCTGCTTTAGAACAGCTGATTTGTGTATAAAAGAAAACAAGTTGAAAAATAAAAAAGCGGCAAATTGCAAATTGGCATTCAAATTGTTTTTAATTATTTTTTTTTTTTTTATTTAAAATGGATTCAGGAATTGATGCAAGCACAATATTTCGCTCCTGCAGAACACACATTTCCTCTTCATTTGATGATGAGGAAGAATCCATTAGTACCCCAACAACATTGTTTACGCATATCACTACAGCAGCTTTTTCCATTTTTAGCAATTTAAATGTATATTTTTTAAAATTATTATAATTTATAAAACAAAATTTGTTAATTTTCGTCTTTAAATATTTTTTTTTTTTTTCAAAACAAAACTATAAAATCAGCTGTTTTATAGTGCAACATTTTCACCCCATCATTTTATAAAGGGTGAAAATGGCAACATTTTTGCATATTAATAGGGCGACATATTTTAAATAGAACATGATTCCTTTTTAAAGTGCTGTCAATTTTTTAGAAAAGAACACAAAAAGTGCAATTTTTTAGAAAGGGCAAACAAAATGTTACATTTTTTGCCAGAAAAGAAAACGCCATTAAAGAAAACGCGGAAATTATTTTTTTCAGTTTTTCAATTTTTAAGATAACTTATTTCCTTGCGACATTATTGTAAATTGAAATTGAGGCTGTAACAGCAATTTTAAAGTCCCGCAATGCAAAATTTTAAAAAATTCAAATTTATTATCAAGTTCAACAGACAATAATGTCGTAAGGAAATAAGTTATATTAAAAATTGAAAAACTGAAAAGAAAATGGTAAGAGTAGTGTGTTCAGTTGCCGTTACAAGTATTATGAAAAATACATTTCCAGGAACGTGAAAAAATGGAGCATTTTGATCAAAAAATACACTTTTCTCGTTAATATAGCACGAACGTCTGATGTCAGTGAGTGAATCTAAGGCCAGATTTGGATTCAGCGTACCTTGCTCCTTTTGAAAAGTATAATTTAGTTCTAGTGTCAAACATTTTTCGACCTGAATCTTTAGGTGTAAAAAGTACTTACATGTACTCACAAGTGCTCCCCACTGTATATGGTAGTGCTTTTCTACACTGGTATTCGAATTTAAATAGTCCACTTGTAAATATAGGTTAAAGAAATTTTGGTAAATGATGACAAATATTACCAACTAAATGAATAAATAATTTTTTTTTTTTTTGTTCAAACGCGATATAAAGAAAAATTGTCTTTACAGCAAAACTTCAACTTTACAAGGTTTATTTTAAGAAATTTCATCGATGAATTAAAAAGCTATAACCCATTACATCCAACAAAATCCAACATAAAAATAAAAATATTCCTTAAATAATTTGTATAAAAATGTGATTGTCTTCAGTTTGTTTTTAGGGATTTAAGCAAACTTCTGGCTATGTGGATGTGTAAATTACTTGCTCTTATTCATAATAAGTAATTACTACTCAGCATTAGCATACATAATTGTAAGGTTTCATCATAGACATTCGAATGAGGATCACAAATAGTGTCCACTTCGTTAAAACTAACACCAGTGATGGTACCATTTTTATAAAATGCCGTGGCACCATAAAAAGGTGCTCGACAAATAAAACCCATTGATATAGAACAATTTTCCACGATAACTGAACTTTCGTGTACATCAACTCTATAACATTCAGTAGAATTCAGATTTTGACTGTATGCTCCATTTTTAACGTCGGTAAGACTCTTATACGAGTAATAGGCGACAATCCAAAAGTTTGGTATGTTCTCTATAGCAAATGAAGAATTATAAATTTAAATCGTTAAGCACTTGAGAAGTAAAAAAAAGAGGCTGATTTTTTACCATATAATTGAGTTATTGCTTGAAAGCGTTGAATATCTTGTACCTCCATACCGCCTGTCATATTCTTGGCCACACATTCCGCATAAGACTCTTCAAAAGTGAACTTGAAATGAAAGAAATTTCTGTGAATTTTTCATTTTTAAAATCTGCAACAATTTTCTCGTAAATTTTGTTAATTTTTTAAGAAATAAATAGTAAAAAGTTCTAAAACACTGAAATTATGTGGAAAAACTTAGACCAAATAAATCTTCAAAATATGACAAGTCTCTTTTTTACTTTTTCGAGCAAAAAACTAAAAAACCAAAAAATTAAATTTATATAAAAAAATGCTTTTAAAGTTGCAAAGTTGTTTTTTAATTTGCGAGAAAATTTAATCAAATTAAAAACGGCGAGTTAAAAAAAAAATTTTTTTTTACATTTGCTCTAGTTTCAATATAATAAACAGAATTTCCTTTTATAACCATGGATATTTTTTATGATGATTGTATTCGCTTTGTATAATTTTTATGTAAATAAAAATTATAAAATTACTTTGCAATATTAGTTTAAAATTCATTTTAAATTTACTGCGGATATGTGTTTATTTCTAGAGAACTAAAATGCGAATGATGTTGCCATTATTTTTAAATTGGCTAACACGATATTTGAATTGTGGTTTAAGTTGTCGTTATTTTAACTCATTATTGAAACAGTGTTTCATTTTCTATCCAGTACTTTCAAACTGCTATATTTTTTTACTGAATAAAGTAATTCAAGATCATGACTACAATCATGAAAAAATTTGGAAAATTGTTATACAGATTTTTTTTGATGGATTTTTTCCATTTTTGATGGCTTATTTAAAAATATAAAAAAGGCCAAGTTTTTATATTTTTAATTGTTATGCTGATGAAAAAATATGAAAATATATTTCTCTACTAGAAATAAGTTCATCGATTGTATATAATTTTTGAAAATCTGACCGATCGGACGATGAAATTTTCAAGCACTCAAAGTCGAAAATATTTCAATATTTATCCGCTTTCACTAAAATCATAAATAATGGATGTTTTTTTTTTAATAAAATACTATGTACTAAACGTTTTACTTTTAAATTTTAAAAAGTTAAAACCTAAATTTTATTTTTCGATCTTTTATCATAAATTATGATGTGAACAAGATTATTCATGTTCATGATGATTTGTTTTTTTTTTGTTAAACAAAAAACCGTGCAATGCTTATTTATTTATTAAAAATGTCATCATCCGCTAATTTCATGCTGACTTTATCTACTGACAGGTCCTTCCATGTTTCATTTCGCGTCACCTAAACATTGTAAGAATTACGTGGGCGGATCAATAAGTCTGTGACTTTTCGAATTTCCCTCGTTGTTATATGAATGCAATATTGCTCCCATCAAGTACCACCTGTTACATTTTGAGCAAGTTCCGTCATTTACTTTGCGTTTAACAGCTCTTCAAAACATACAACCTCGTAGATTTTTTTTAAAAATGGAAAAAAGTGAATTTCGAATACTCATTAAACATTATTTTTTGCGAAAAAAAAAACCGTCAATCAAACCAAGGAAAAGCTTGATAAATACTATGGGGACTCTGCACCACCAATTTCAATGGTAAAAAAGTGGTTTACTGACTTTCGTTGTGGTCGCACAAGTACAAATGACGCTGAACGTTCTGGACGGCCAATTGTGGTCAATACACCCGAAAATGTCGAAAAAATCCACGATATGGTGTTGGCCGATCGAAGAGTAAAAGTGCGTGAGATTGTTGATGCCATAGGCATTTCATATGGCAGTATGGTCTTGATTTTAAATGATCAGTTGGGTTTAAGAAAGCTGTCTGCAAGATGGGTGCTGCGTTTGCGTCTCAATTGACCATAAACGTAATCGTGTGACAACTTCAAAGGATTGTTTGGAGTTGTTTAACAGCAATTCGAATGAGATTTTGCGGCGTCTTGTAGCTGTGGACAGCACAGGGATAAATTACAACACTGGCAACAGTTTTTTGGAATGCACGCGGGATAATCCACATCGATTACCTTCAAAAGGGAAAAACAATAAACGGCGAATATTATGTCAACTTATTGGACCGATTTAACGAGGATTTAAAAAAACGACCACATATGGCCAAGAAAAAAGTTCTTTTTCATCAATATAATGCAAGGGTGCACACGTGTGCAGTCTTAATGGCAAAATTCCATGAATTGGGATACTAATTGGTACCTCATCCGCCATATTCTCCGGATTTAGGCCCCAGTGACTATTTCCTATTTCCAAACCTAAAGAAATGGCTCGGTGGAAAGAGATTTAGCTCCAACGATGAAATTATTTTATGGACCTCGAAAAACCCTATTTTTTGGAAGGAATACACAAATTGGAGAAACGTTGGATTAAGTGTATTGAGCTAAAATGAGATTATGTTGCAAAATATTTTTTTTTTTTTGCAAAAGACTGTGTTTCATTCAAAAAGTCACGGAATTATTGATCCGCCCTCGTACATCGTCAGAGCTGCCATATGGCAATTTTTAAAAATTATCAAAAATCACTATATTTTTCCAAGAAACTTTAAAAATCGGTTAAATTAAAAAAAAAATATTTTTCATATGAAGGGCTTATTTTAAAACCATAATAAGTCTTATTTTAATTTGAGTTTGTTTTCGTCTTTTTTAAGGTTAAAAAAAGCAAAAATATGAATTTAGCAGGACTTTTATACTCCAAGTACTTGTAATAAGTGTTTAAGCAAGACTTCTATCAAATGTTAATCAAGGGAAGTCTAGAAAACAACGAAAAGCCATAAAACAATAAATGTGTTTTATCAAGTTTTTACAATAAGCCCTTCCATATGTATTTGTATATAAAGAAAATTATACAAAAATTAAAATTTGTACAATATCTTAAACCGTCTAGGATTTATATTTCCTCCAGAGGGAGCTTTAAGGCAAACAAAAAAATACAAAAATTTCTTAATGAAGCATGGTTCTATATATCTGCAAAGTTAGCTTGACAAATTTCCAGCGGATATATGACGTGACATTAATGAGTTAAGCATATTAAACCATCCGCGATAACAATGTATCTATAATGGTTCTAAAATTATAGCGGTTTTAAGACGATGTCGATTTGGACAACATATGGCATAATTATCACATATGGTTTGTGTCAATAATACAAATATGGTATATTTGAGGGTAAACAACTGTCATTATAATTCAGTATTCGATAGACGCCAAAGTGTAAACACACATTTTTTTCAATCGCTATAATAATGTCGAATTTTGTGCCTAAAAAAGATATTTTGTTGGGAAGTCTGATAACCTTCTTTAATAGTGGTGATTTCGACACAGAAGACAAGGAGAGGCCTGGCCAGCCGAAAAAGTTTGAAAATGAGGAATTGGAAGCATTAATCCACGAAGATTGTTGTCAAAGGCAAGAAGAACGTGTAATATCATTGGGAGTCACACAACAAGCCATTTCCCTACGTTAAAAAGCATTGGGATTCATTCAAAAGCAAGGAAATTGGGTCCCATATGAATTGAAGCCGAGAGACGTTGGAAGGCGATTTTGCAAAAAGAAGTAATTTTTGCATCGTATTGTTACTGGTGCTGAAAAATGGATACATTACGATAACCTCAAGCGCAAAGTCATATTTAAAGCCCGGCCAACCAGTCAAATCAACGCTGAAGCCGAATATCCATGGCGCCAAGGTAGTGCTTTGTATTTGGTGGGATCAGAAGGGTGTTTTGTATTATGAGCTGTTGAAATCGGGTCAGACGATCAGAGGGGACCTGTACCGAACACAATTGATTCGTTTGAAGAGAGCAATCAACGAAAAAACGACCAGAATATTCGACCAGACACGAGGCCACCTTACAGCTCAGACCTTGCCCCTTCTGACGCCCTGGAATACTGGAATACGCTTCACTTCAAAACAGGGTATTAGAAATTGGCTTGATTCATTCTTTACCTCAAAACCGGAGCAGTTCTTTTAGCGCGGAATCCATATGCTACCAGAAAGATGGGAAAAAGTAACAAGTAACAATGGATAATAACAATGGATAATACTTTAAATAATGTATCAATTCATTTTGTTATTATAAATAAAAATATACAAATACACTAAAAAAAATTTTTTTGTCGTACATTAGAACTTGAAAAGGAAACAGTGATTGTTTTGGAAAACACGCATTTTTTTTGCCGGTTTAACGATTTTCAATTGGGGTTTGGGTTACTTATTTGCAGAAAGTCATTCTAAACACTTTTAAATTCGCAAAATTAACAATTTTATATAAGGACGGTTTTTAAGGTTATAAAAATTTAGTTTGCATAATAAAATTTAAAGTCCTTAAAATGTGTTTTGAGTTCTTCAGTTTAACTATAATTAGATCCTAAGTGATACAATTTAGTAGAACAATTTTTCGGATCAAATTATATCCTCTTATGTTTGCGGAAAATATCTTATCATATATAATTTTATATAAACTTTTTTACTCCGGTACGTAAAATTTCATCCAAAAGATGGCCCGACTAAATTGCATCTCATTAGATCTAATTGCATCATATTACATTTATTTACATGCAATTAGAAGTGATTTGATACAGTTTTGTCCGAATTTTGTGCTAATCCATTTCAATGAAATGATACGTTATACTATAAGATAATATATACTTTAATATAATAGGATAAAATATGGTCTATATATTATTTTAAATATAAATATCGTATGGTTCCTTTCAATTTTAATTAAAGCAGTTATAAATTTATTAAGAATTTCTTTTACATTTTGAAATGATACACTAAAAAAAAAAGTTTGTAAAGTCAGCAAAAAAATTTTGCTGAGTAAGCAAAATATTAGTCAGGAGGGTGCTTGCAAAAAAATTGCTAATGTCAGCAAAATCTTTTGCTGAAAATCAGTGAGCTGATTTTTAGCAACAAAATTAGTAGATTCAGCAAAAGTTTTGCTAACACTTAGTAGATTAGAAATAAAAAAGCCTTGCTAAAAATTAATAAATTTTTTGCTGAATTTTAGTAGACTGAAAAAAATGCAAAAAATTGGTGGAAAAATTGTAATTTAGTTAATTTATTTGCTGAAAATCATAAAACATATTTTTGTGATTCTTTTAAAAATAATTTACTATAATAACGAAATATAAAAATTTTCATTTTCCCACATTGACGACATGAATTAATTTAATATCTGAAAATATATAGAAATAAATATATATAACATAACAAAAATTTTCTTTCAGCTACTTACATCAATGGTTGTATAAATGATGCTATCTTTTAAAGGACGCAACTGCCGAAGATAATTATAGAAACGAAACGAAACGAAAAAATAAACAAAAACAAACGAAACGAAAAAAACAACCCTTTTTTTGCAATAAGAAAGAGTAACCATAAAAATCTACCTAAGATGTGTGTCTTTGTCTTTCGCTTTAGTCTGTCTACATGTCTGTATATGTTTGTTTGCAATTTGACCACACTAGATTATTAATCTATAAACATTTAGTTTAGAAATACATATTAAATTTAAATATTTTATTTTGTCTTTTATTTAATTAATAGACAATTATTTTCACAAGCCGGCGACAACGCAAAATTTAAGTTGTTTTAATCCTCAATTTTGTTTTATGTATGAAAAACAGATACAAAAATCTTCCATGGTTGATTTTTTTCATATGTCTTATTAGAGTTGTACTTTTTAGTATCATTTTCCTCTTCTCTACTACATCTTGACATGCCGCGATATCTGCTTCATTCTGCGTATATCTTTCAATCTGGTTGTCGTTCACACTATTAATGTGCTTATCAGCACAATTTTTTTTAGCAAAATTAATTAGTAAGACATTAGTATAATATTAGTAAAGCATTAGTATAAAACAGTTAAGTGCTGAATAAGTATAACAAAAATATTAGCTGAAAACACGATTTTAGCAAAAAATTTGCTAAAAAATAGTATACCTGATTTACAAGACGTTTTACTAACTTTTCTACTAAGTTATTTAATTGAGTGTAGTACAAATATTCGAATTGAAATTACGATTTTTGCATTATTAAACATTTTACTTTTTACATTTTTCTCAATTTAATTTATAATTTTTGCAAGTTCTTATTCAAAATACCAAATATGTTTATAATTTTATAAATTTCAGATTAATATATTTAGCTTTCTGCTACTTATTTTAAATAGAGAAATTACAAATGGAAATATCTTTTTCAAATTTAGTTTAACTCAATTACTTTAGAAATTTTCTAAATTTTTAATTGCAAATAACAATGTAATTTGTAATGTTCAACATGTCCATGGAGAAATTTAATATTAAATTTAAAATTGTCATTAAACACTTTAGATTCGATGTAAAACTAAATTTTAATATGATACCATATATTATTTTACGTTTACACTGTGTTAAGATATATAAAATTATATATGAAATCGTGCTAATTAATATATACCATATGTAGTTATATATGCCACATCTACGTTTATATATATCCAAGATAAAATTAAATATAAACATATGCGCCGTCACATATATCCATACTTCACTACACTGATAATAATCCATGCATAAAAATACCAATAAATGTCAAAATAACAAAAACTTTCGTAAAATATACCAATATTTGTTCATTTTACGAAAGTTTTTGTTGTTTTGACATTATTTTCGTATTTTTAGCATGGATTATTATGAGTGTATATTAAACTATATGTTTTTATATATTGTTATATTAAATAAGATATGACTGTATAAGAACGTCTTTACTGTGGTTTTTTAAAGAGAGTTTTTTAATTTATGTCCACTTTAGAGTACTTATATGTTCGCTAATGTGGACTTTTTGAGTTGCTTTGAAAATTGTTATACAACTTTTTTTATATTAGTTGCCACAAGAAAATTATCTATACACTAAGAAAAAAAATCAATAATTGCTACTGAAAATGTTTCTGTTATTATGGTTAATTGAACTATTTTACTATTTTGAGATTTGCGGTATTTTTTGCAAAATTTTAGCAACACATATCTGCTGAACTGTAGTAAAATCAAGTTAGTAGAAAAAAATAGCAGCCACTACTAAATTTTAGTAAAATTTCAGTAAACTGCAATTTGTAATTAATTTGCTAAAGTCAGCAAAAATTTTGCTAAATTTTAGTACATCCAATAGAAGTTTTCAGAATAGAAATTAAAAAACTTGAAACTAAATTCCTTGCGCAGGAATGAAATCCGGATAGGGACAAGCCTACAGCAGATTGTTTTCACAATTTGTTAAATAATTTTTGGGACTTTAGCACATTTAATTACTATAAATGCAATTAATGTTTATCCCGATGAAAATGAATTTAAAATAATAAATATGCAGGTGCTTGTGCAAATTTAAATGTAACTGACACTAATAGAAAACATATGATTTTCTATTGTTGATTTACTTGAATAAACGTCACTACATTGCTAGGTCTGTCAAAAAAACAGAGTAGTCTTTGGAAGATGACAAAGCCAATTGTGATAATATTTTGTTGTTATTTTTGTTTTTGTTTTTCTTTGATATTTTAAATTTTGAATCACGCTCCTAGACGAGGACAAGAAATTCTCATTGAGTTTGTGATTTAACATAACAAATATCTCTAGAAATGAAAATGAAAATTATTCAAGTTCGAGGCCATATACTCTATATTTCTTCATTAGGATATTGTCCTAACAAATAATCTATAGAGTTTTTGTTTTCAAATTTATTATTTGACCCTTTCAGGAATGTGTTGATAGATCTATTTCGGGAATTTTCTAGGTTCCCATCATCAGAACACGTTTTGAAAGCGGTAACAATCCCATGCCAAACCTCAAGCATTCATATGAACTAGTTTACTCACTACATGAGAACTAATATACATATGAGTTTGAAGTTAAAGATTATAACCATTGATCAAAAAATAAATTGAAAACTTGTTTGATGTGCAAGATCCACCTCTGGTGGATATTCAATACACGTTTTTTTTTGTTTCTCTCTCCTTTTTTATATTTTGTTAAGTTAGTTAACAAAACAGGGAAAGTAAACTAGGCGGTACTTTGCCTTTTTTCACAAGTTTGTTATAATTTTTATTAAAAATAAAAATTATGTTTTTTCGACCTTTATTTTTAATAAAAATTATAACAAACTTATCTCTAGAAATTCTAATAACAAAGTCCCCTGAAGATTTCCTTGGGCAGAAATGAAATCCGGATAAATAAGTTTTGGGACCTTAGCACATTTAATTACTATAAATAAAACGACTTTGTTTTTTAATCCTTTAGACTTTTTGATAAACATTATTTTAATTTAAACTCTGTAATAACAAATTTTATTTGTTTAAAATATATATCTATTTTGTGATTAGCAAAATTTTTGCTAAATTTAGCAACTGATTTTCAAAAATTAATATTTTACTAAAATCTGCATCAAAAATTAATACAAAATTCAGTAATTTGTAAAATGAGAATAGCAAAAAATTTTACTAAAAAAAAAATTGTACTAAAAATTAGTACAAAAGTAGAAAAGTGCGATTGAAAATTTTCTCTACTAACTTTTTTTCTGAGTGTATCAGAAAAGTGCCCAAAAACCAGACGTTGTTCCATATTAACGAAATTTTCCTTATAATTATGTTTTTCTTTAACTCATTCATTAAAAAGCTTTAAAAATTTTAAATTTTTATAAAAAAACAATTAAAATATTTTAATGTTATTATATTAAATACCAAATAATTTACAAACAAATTTGTCAAGGTTATTTAGAAAAATAAATTAATCTTGTTTATAATTAAATTTAGGTATTTTAACTTTTACTTCTGTCTTTTAATTTAACAATAGATTTTAAGATTTGTTAACTTTTCAAAATTATTTATTATCGATTTTTCGTTATTCTATTTACGGAAGTTTGTCTTAAAATAATTTTCGAACAATAACAAATATGTAACTTAAATTCATTTTAATTGAACTAATTGAATCGTTATCAATTGTTTTTTTTAGACTTAAATAGTTGATAATAAAAACAAGATATTATTGTTGATAATACAAACAAAGATGTTATGAATTGTTATTAATATATTGTCACCACAAAAAGAAGAAAAAAAAAAATACAAACCAAACACACCATATTTTAATATAAAATTTCAGAATGGGACCTAAACCACCGTGATTCAGAATAAATTCATATTAAATAAACTATGACTTGACACAAAATCAAACAAAGTAAATAGTAAGTATACTTGTATTAAGAAGAAACAATTTAAAATTTAGTTATTTTAAATTATTATTGTAAAAAAAAACCAAATCAAATCATAACAAAATTAACGTACTCTGTGAATTAGGATGATATTTATTGAATGTGCAATTTATTAATTCAAAGCCAAAATTTAAAGATTTACAAGAAATTGCTAAAATAAATTTATTTATATTTATTTAATAAGTTTTTACTTTATTCACCTCAAAACTTGGCAAATTTTTGCATGTTTTGAGGTGATGTGCCTAATGTGTAAATCGACTTTACGCACAAAAAATGTCAGATAATATTTGTTTTGTGTATACATTATCCAAAAATTAACATTTTGCCAAGTTTTTTAAGTTTTTCTGCTAAATTTTTGCTAATTTATGAAAAAAAAACTTTATCAGATGATATACTACGAACCGTGTTGCGTGTTGCAAAATATATTCATATTAAAGCAATTTAAGAAAATTTTTCAAAAATCTAAAACTTTGGTAGCGGGGCGACCCTGGTTAAAGCTATCCCATTTTCTCAAATGTGCACCAAACAAATTTTAGACCCAGTGTTACAATGATCTGAACAATAAATTAAAATTTTTCAAAAGATGTTTTTCTTCATACAAATAATGGTGATCTATAGTACATACTGATCAGTGGGCTGTTTCACAAATATTTTGGAAGTATTTCAGCCATTTATTACTGGCTGATCGGATTGCCATGAAAATTCACACGTTCATAATCAACGCAACTTAAAGCTTTTATTTCAAGAAGGGCCCACTAGATCCATAGTTAAAAACAAATGATAGGACGACTTACATTTTATTAAATTCAACTAACATTGTCATTTGTTTTTTACTGTTGATAAAATGAACCACAAATTTAGTAATAATTAACCACAAATGCAGTAAAAAATTTCTTAGTATTTATTTATTTTATTTTTTTAAATAAAAAAAAACTGATAAAATGAATGTAAATTCATAGTACAGTAATTTTATGTGATTTGTTTTTCTAAATGAGCTACAAATGCAGTCAAAATTGAAATTTCTTCTTCAAAAGACTGGTTCTTCACTTAGAAAAAAAAAAATATACTGTATTACTACTCAAACAACTACAATTTTTTACAGCAGAAGTTTCCTGAGTGTACTGTTACATTTTTGTTAAGCATTCATCTTACTACAAGTTAACTAAGCAATAATTTTAATTTGTACTTTTTGCATTTTGGGACTAAATGTCGGTAAAATTTTGTAATACTTAGCTTTATTTAGAAATATTAACTAATTTTAATCCAAAAAATAACAAATAGTCCAATTATTCCTATATTTAAGTTTTAGCGAATATTTTCTAATATTTTGCTTTTTTTTCACCATTCGAGCTAAAAACTGTAGCTATTTCTAGTAATTTTTTGTCAGATTTAACTTGTTTCCTTGAACAAAAGTTGGCAACAGTTTTGGAATCCAAAAATAAGTTTAGCTTGTTTTTTTCTTTGCGTGTGTTTTGTCCTCAGTTTAAAAAAAAAAATAATTTATACCTGTTGTAACAACAAAATTCTAATGAAATTTAACCTTGAGAAGATTATCAGCAGCCGTCTACACTTTTTTCCTCCAAACCGTGGCTGACCATACTTTGGCGGCAACTGGCGATTAAACCGCCTCCGACTGTTTTAGCCTCGAACCGCAGCCTCCGACGTTTTGACGCGGCTTTTAACTCCACTCATGATAATGAGCATTAATGTTTGCTCCTAAAACTACGAATATTTCCAATAGTAATAAATTTATTGATAAGAAAAAAGCACTATTTTATTGCTAACTAAATTATATTTCATAAAATATCAAAAATGTAATACAGTTCGCATTGTCGCAGCTGCAGCATACCGGGAGAGGAGGAGACTGTGGAGCATCTTCTCTGCGATTGTCCGGCGCTGCAGAATATTCGACTCCGGATCTTGGGTGACCATATACTGGACGACCTCTCGGTAATATCACGTGTGGGATTCGGTGATCTCATACGTTATATTAACCGAACGGGGTGGGTCTAGTACTCCTGATACTAGTTCCTTACGGGTAGTGTGGTCTCTTCAAAACGGAGTCGCTTTTTGACTCTACTTGATGCTCACGAGTAGCGTGAGCTGCCACTTAAACCAACCAACCAACCAACCAACCAACCAACCAACCAACCAACCAACCAACCAACCAACCAATACTTTAGGGAAAATGTAATACTTTATTAATTACACACTGCTACAAAAAACACTTTTGTCAGAACTTGAAAACCGACCTAGTGGGGGTTGTAGGAATAGGTGAGGACATACAAAAACCGTTTTCAAAAATTTTGCAATACCCTCAAAATTTTGAGTTATTGTCAAAAAACTGTTTTAGGGTAGGTCGTAGCACTTTAGTACCTCTAACTCACAAATTTGTTGACCAATTTCAAAATTTTAAACAGTTTTGGAAAGGCAAAGAATTAAGCTTTCATGAAATGTATTCATAAAATATATATTCCAAGAAATTAGGTAAGTGTTTATCAAAAGTTTCTCATTTTTTTTCCTTATTTTTCAAATTCAACAAGAGTTATTTTAATTTTTTTCTATGAAAACCTTTATATTTTTGCACTGTATTTTAAAGACAATTTTATATAGAAAAAGGCGAGATATTATTTGTTAAAATCGGTTTATATTTGCAAAAGTTACTAAACTTTTTCTAAAGTTAAAACTTTGGGATTGCAGACTTTTCTTTTGGTTTGACTTACAAATGTAAATTAAAAACTGTACAAATAGCTTAACCTTAGTTAACATGTATAGTTAAAAACAGGTGTTAATGAAAAGTTGAATAACTTTCTTCAATTTTTCAATTTTCATCCGATTTGAAAAATGAAAACCATGTTTGGTTAAGAACTACATTTTCTTTATACGTTGGTATAAATTTTTATAAGCTTTCATATTAAAATAAGCAATGAAAAGCTACTAAAATCAAAAAAGTTTATAATTTTCGTTTTTTTTTTGTAGATATTCTTAACAAAAACAATACTTATAACTTACAAATGTATCAAAAAATGCACGGCATTTTAAAGCGTAATCAGTTTTCTTTCCAAACCCGTTAAACAAATTTAAACCGGACAAAACCTGACTGAATTACAGGTCGATAAGTTGACGAACATCACTGAAAACGTTTTTTTTTAGAATAACTTCTGAATTTGAGGGTGTTTCTAAAATTTTTTGACTCAATTTATAATGTACTCAACAATACCTATAACCCACGCTAGGTTGTTTTCCAAGTTTTTTTTCACTGTAGCACCGTGTTATTGTAAGTAAAACTTGAACAATCAACAACTTCTTCATACAGCTTAGGTCTCAAACGGTTATATTTTTTTTTTATAATTTTAATAAAAACAACAATTCGTAAAAATGTTTCATTGTTTTGAAATATAATGTTTTTTTAACTTACTCCCATCTCTGGAAATGGTATAATATTACATATAATTCTGAAGGTACTTAAACCAGTTTTGTAGTGATGTCCAATTTTACAAGGAAAAGCTTTGCGACTTGGAAGCCTTTGCGACTTTGAAGACCCGTCCACTTTAAAAGGGTCGTGCTCGTCAACAAAAAATTCTACCATCTAACTTAGCGTGGACTTTGTAGTTCATACACAATTTTGCAGTCATTTCGGTTAACTATATTTATGCAAAAAAATTAGTATTTTCGATATTCACAATATTTGTAAAAGCACTATATTATTGGAAATTCTAGAGTATGACATATCAATTGCACTTTTCTCAATAATTATTTTGGTCATAAGTTGGTTTTTCGTATCTTTGCGAGAAAATTGGAAAAATTGAATTTTTCCGAATTGAAAACAGATTTTTGCAAAAATTGCTCGATCGAAGATTTAAATTGCAACATTTTTCTGAGAAGAACCAAATACATAATCAATAAAAACATTTTTGGTGTTCACATTTTTGGCTTAAATCCTATTAGGATTTGTTATTCGTTTATTTTTACATACAAAGTACATAAATAATTGTGACCCTAATATTACTTATAAAAAGTCAATGAACGAGCTAATTTTTTGTTAATAATATTTATAAACTACAAGAACCTTGTCAATGAAACAAATTATAAACTTTATTATGAAATATTTTACAATGGTGCTTTTATTTTTGGTGATTTTATTTTTTATTTTTTTATAACAATCACTGACCACAAACAAATTATCTTCATATATAATATTTATAAATGTGGTTTGTTTGGCATACGGGTATTTCATTTAAAATTGAAATTGTTTCAAAATTATTTTAAAATTCACTGCATATGATAGAGGCATGTATAAATAAATGCATCGAACTCTTTTTTTTGGTTTCTGTTATAAATGATTCTCCGTTAATCATTTAAATAGTTAAAACGTAACAAATTTCGAATTGACCTTTAAGAGTTTCCGCTTTAATTTTTTGTTGGTTTTCATATTTTATATTGAAAATTATATTTGTTGTTTTTATTTATTGCCACGCAATTTGGTCCAATTTATGCGTCATAATTGTATTTATTAAAAATTTTTAGTTTGTTTTTACAGCGTCTTTCATAAACGTGTTGGTTAATATAAATTTTGGTGGATTTTTTACTAGTTTATATTACAGTAAATTTGTCTTTTGAAAAGGTGTGAAAATCGTAATTTAGTTATTGTTTTTTTGTCTTTAGTTAATATTTTATATTTCTATTTAATCATAAATAGTATAAATAACATTCTATTGTTGAGAACGACACGTGGCAGGGATCACATAAAAATGGGGTTTTCTCACTAGATATTAATTAGACGGTGAAACACTGTACAAATATACCCGCTTAACACATATTATATGTAGCTTTATAAAATGTGTCTCATTTAATATGAACCCATATTTAATTAATTATATTAAATTTCATCCGCAAATTTTTGCTTAATTTAGATAGAATTAGGAGTGATTTCATACGAATTTTGTCCTTATCGAATTTTATCAAATTATACGTTATACTATTAGATTACAAGGGCGGATCTATAAGTCCGTGACTTTTCGAACTTTCCTCGTAGTTTTATGAAATACAACACTTCTATCAAGTACCACCTGTTAATAGACTACTGTCAAATTTTGAGCAAGTTCCGTCATTTACTTTGCGTTTAACAGCTATTCAAAACATACAACCTCGTGGATTTTTTAAAAATGGAAAAAAGTAAATTTCGAGTGCTCATTAAACATTATTTTTTGCGAAAAAAAAATCCGCCACTGAAACCAAGGAAAAGCTTGATAAATACCATGGGGACTCTGCACTATCGATTTCAATGTTAAAAAAGTGGTTTACTGACTTTCGTTGTGGTCGCACAAGTACAAATGACGCTGAACGTTCTGGACGGTGAATTGAGGTCAATATACCCGAAAATGTCGAAAAAATCCACGATATGGTGTTAGCCGATCGAAGAGTAAAAGTGCGTGAGATTGATGATGCCATAGGCATTTCATATGGCAGTGTAGTTTCTATTTTAAATGATCAATTGGGTTTAAGAAAGCTGTCTGCAAGATGGGTGCCGCGTTTGCTCTCAATTGACCATAAACGTAATCGTGTGACAACTTCAAAGGATTGTTTGGAGTTGTTTAACAGCAATTGGAATGAGTTTTTGCTGCGTTTTGTAACTGTGGATGAAACATGGATCCATTACAACACTCCGGAGACTAAGCAGCAGTCTAAACAATGGGTTTCTCCGGGTGAACCGGCTCCGAGGAAGGCTGAGGTAAGTTTGTCGGCCAATAAGGTTAACAACAGGTTTTTTTGGATGCACGCGGGATAATCCAGATCGATTACCTTCAAAAGGGAAAGACAATAAACGGCAAATATTATGGCAACTTATTGGACCGATTTAAAGAGGATTGAAAAAAACGACACCATATGGCCAATAAAAAAGTTCTTTTTCATCAAGATAATGCACGGGTGCACACGTGTGCAGCCTCAATGGCAAAATTCCATGAATTGGGCTACGAATTGGTACCTCATCCGCCATATTCTCCGGATTTAGCCCCCAGTGACTATTTCCAACCCCAAATAAATGGCTCGGTGGCAAGAGATTTCGCTCCAACGATGAAATTATTGATCAAACAAATGCCTTTTTTTATGGACCCTCGAAAAATCCTATTTTTTTTTGGAAGGGATACAAAAATTGGAGAAACGTTGGACTAATGCCCGTAATTTCAAGCAATAGATACCTACCGGTGCTTAGATACCTACCCGATTTTGTTCGTGTACACGGTAGGTATCTAAGCACCAGTAGGTATATATTGCTTGAAATTACGGCCATAAGTGTATTGGAGATTATGTTGAAAAATTATTTTTTTTTTTTGCAAAAAAACTGTGTTTAATTCAAAAAGTCACGGACTTATTGATTCGTCCTCGTATATCTAATGGATATAATATTGTGTATATACTTATAAAGGGTCCGCCAAATAACTTTTTTTTTTGAAAATGCTATAAAAAAAAAACTACTGAATATTTTCTCAAATTTCTTTTTTTATTTGAAAGTACAATCCTTCCGGTTAATAATGGAAAATAATTTCATTCAAATAGCTGCCTCGGCTGGCCATGCAGTAGCCTACACGATCGGTCCAATTTTTAAGCACATTATCGATTGTGTGCAGCTGTATTTCACCAATGGCTTCACGAATATTGTCCTTTAAAGCGTCAATTGTCTCTGGCTTGTTGGCGTAACACTTATCTTTGACGGCACCCCACAAATAATAGTCCAACGGTGTCAAATCGCAGCTCCGAGGTGGCCAAACGACATCAGCTCTGCGGCTGATAATGCGATCTTAAAAACAGGGCGCAAAACATCGAGTGTAGCTTCGGCTGTGTGGCACGTAGCGCCGTCCTGTTGAAACCAAATGTTGCCACTATACTCCTCTTCAATTTTTGTGAACAAAAATTCGTTCAACATGGCCCGATAACGATTGCCATTGACTGTAACGGCCACTCCTTGCTCATTACCATGATTTTAAAAGTAATGTCGCAATATTTCCCAGCGTTGTTCAAGCGTATACACAACCATATTCGTTCAGCGGAAGAATAAAACTAATTATCTGTCAAATCAGACATGAGCTAAGTGTTACCATTCACGAAATAAGCACTAGTTGAAAAAAAACGTTAGATGGCGGACCCTTTATTTTAAATATTAATATGGTTTCTTTCAATTTAAAAAATATTAATATTAGGTCTTCTCATAAAAAGACGCATATAACTTGAAAATATAATATAATTATATTAAACACTAAATTTATTATAGTTTTGAAACTGCAAACGAGTTTGTTATATTTATTTACCATTTCCATTGAAATCAAGAAAACTTCAAATATATTAAAGTGTTCTATTTAAAATGCAAATTAGTGGCAATTGACATTAAAAAGTTTTACTTTGTAATTAATGTATTTATAAATTAATTAAAGTATTCTTTTACATTTTTTAATATTCAAATTGAAATTTAGATTTTTGCGTTATTTAACATTTTACTGAAAATGTGCTCCAGTTTAAAATAGCTAATCACAATTTAATTTATAGCTTTGGCAAGTTCTGATGCAAAATTCCAATTATGTTTATAATTTTATATATTTCAGAAGAATATTGTAAACTTTTTGCTGAAATTTCACAAACTCAATGAGAATTGTTTGTTCTCGTTTAGAATCGTGATTTAAAATTCGAAATATCAAAGAAAAAATAACACCAAAACACTAAAGCACTTTAAAATTTTACAACATTAAACAGATTCAATGTAAAACAAAATTATAATGATGATATATTATTATACGTAACATTGTATTAAGCGATATAAAATTATATGTGAAATAATGCCAATTTACATTTACCATATATATGCCACATATACAGTAGATATTATTATATTAGTAGATATTTATATGTATGGGACCATATCAAAAATTTTCGAAAACCAAATTCAAGATAAAATTATATGTGATCATATGCGCCATCACATATATCCATTAGGATGAGAATTTGAGAATTTCGACTAGTAATAACAAAATTATTGTTCTTTGTAAAAAAAAAATTTTTTGGAAACAAAAAAAAAAATTTTGGGAAATATCTCAGGCTCGCCCAATCCGGTCAAAGTTTAATATTGTCTAAAATTTTTTTTTCACCTATTTTAATTGGAAATTTAATTCTCTACAAAAAAAGTTAAATGGTAAAATCTTCTTAAATTGATAGTTACTAAGATAATGGCAATTTTGGTAAAAAAAAATTATTTTTTATATTATAGCTTTTTGAGGATGAAAAAAAAATATTAATATTATAGTAAATTCGTTCCTCTACCAAAATGGTCTTTCGTAAAAACGTGAAATTGAGAAAATACCACTTTTATTTTACAAAACAGAATTTTCGCTTTTTCAATTGCAAAAAGGATATAAATATTTTCGACAAACTGTGAGAGATGGTACAACATCTGGTCCCAACTCTTACAAAGGATGCATTGGAAATCAGTTTTTGGAATGTGAAAATCTACCAGTAGTTAAGTATAAAAGTATTGAATGTGATTTATCAATAAATGCCAATAAAGTAAAACTCCAACGCATTAACCCGTTCACTGTGCCAATAGTAGTATTGAGCTAACAATAAACTTATAGAGATAAAAGCTTGCAAAAATATAGAAATGTATAATCGCAAAATTCGATTGAAAGTTGTTAACCATCTAGCATGGCATATAGGACCAGGGTTATAATGTTCCAAATCATCTGAACACTTACCCGATTTAATTGCTGTAGATGTTAATAACAAATATTTTTGGTCTTTGCTCAGATCAGAAATTCGAGCCGATGGTAAATCACATTCAATACTTTTATACTTAACTACTGGTAGATTTTCACATTCCAAAAGTTGCTTTCCAATGCATCCTTTGTAAGAGTTGGGACTAAATGTTGTACCATCTCTCACAGTTTGTCGAAAATATTTATATCCTTTTCTCAATTTCACGCTTTTACGAAAGACCATTTTGTAGAGGAACGATTTTACTATAATATTAATATTTTTTTTCATCCTCAAAAAGCTATAACATAAAAAATATTTTTTTTTACCAAAATTGCCATTATCTTAGTAACTATCAATTTAAGGAGATTTTACCATTTAACTTTTTTTGTAGAGAATTAAATTTCCAATTAAAATAGGTGAAAAAAAAATTTTAGACAATATTAAACTTTGACCGAATTGGGCGAGCCTGAGATATTTCCCGAAAATTTTTTTTTGTTTCCAAAAAATTTTTTTTTTACAAAGAACAAAAATTATGCTATTACTAGTCGAAATTCTCAAAAAGCGGATATTCGGCCCATTTTAATATATTTATGAAACTATATAAAGCTATACGTTTTTATATAATATTATACTAAATACGATATGATTGTATATAAACGTTTTTACTCTGTTACTTACAAAAACGATCTAACATAGATTTTATGTCTGGCTGAATAGAAGATCCATTGACAATCTTTAGATTTTTTAAGACACCCCACAAATTTGTAGATATTGTTGAAAAAAACTGGTTTTTTAAGATTTCACAGACTTAATATTTTTAAAAACTACACGCACTGTGGATTATTATTAAAGTGCTTAGTAATTATACAACTACATAAGTTTCAAGTTATTTTTCAAGTAAGTACTTGCAGTTACCAACTATGTACTTATGTAACCACTTATGTGGTAATGCTTTTCTACACTGGGTAATTAATTTAAAACCGATTTTTTAAAACGGACTAAGAAATAGAGATAGTTAGGATTTCCAAATAAATACTCCAGCAAAAAATAGGACTTACCCAAAAGCAGTTCTGGACGGCATTAATTACACTGTACAACACAAAAAAAAATTACAAGGTCCGACCTAAAAATTTTGATAGATTGCCAGCTGTTATTTGGCTGATTAGATCCGTTACATTACAACAAAAACAAAATAAAATAAAAAATGTGAAGGTAGTGATTACACAGGAATTGAAGTTATCCCAAGACCAATATTAATGTCGAAAGACTGAATCTGCTCGGAGACTGAATCTGTCTAAAACAAATCAGAAATTTTAGCTGCACACTTAAAAAGTCTTCATCTACGTGAACCTGGTGTCAATGTTACCAGCGTCAAGACAGCTTTCTGCCATTCTTTTCAGTAAACGATGATAACACATTTGCTTATTGCAACGATATTGAAGGAATAATGAATGCAATGAATTTTGAGTAAAGTCACGAGGACTGGCGTATATTTATTGATTCATCTAAGAAGAGTCTAAAAGCTGTACATTTGTATTACGATAATACCAAAAATCCTATTCCAATTGCCAATTGAACATTAAAGAAAGCTATGATTCTATAAAATTAATACTGGACTCCGTAAAATATGAAGACCATAAGTGGCCGTTCTGTTGTGACTCAAAAGTCGCTAGTTTCCTTTCAGGTATGCAGGCCGAATACGTTAAGTACGGATGCTTTTTATGCACTAAGGATAGCAGATGGAAGGGCGACCAATATTCCAAAAAACAATGGAAGTTGAGAGCTAAGGGAACATTAGGAGAGCATGAACGACATCATTAAGCATTGGTACCAACTGAAAAAATTCTCTTACCCCCATTGCATATCAAACTTTAATATTGTAATCACTACCTGCGCATTTTTCTGTTTTAATGTAACGTATCTAATCAGCCAAAGAACAGCTGGCAATCTATCAAAATTTATAGGTCAGACCTTGTAATTTTTTTTGTGTCTGGGGGATCTATGGCTGGCCTTTAATGGGTTACAGGAATTTCCCAAGCATGTTATGAATTAAAATGTTTTTTAACAGAATTGCAAACTATTTCATAAATTTAATAATTTTTTTAATGAAAAAAACGATTCATTCATAATTTATTGCTTCATTGAACGCATTCTTTACTGCTTCATTGTATGCATTCTTTATTGCTTCAAAATAAAGCATTTATGAAAGCACAACAAAATGCCTTTCTTATTGCTTTATTGGCTGAGCGCTTTTTCAGCAGCATACGAAAGTCGTTACTGCTTACCAAATCGGGGTTATTTTTTTTTACTGATTTTTGTTCATTTCAACCTCAGTTTTATTGGAAATGGTTCCAAATAAAAGAATTCGATTGTGTTTTTTTTTTTTGAAAAGCGATTTTGGCGATTTTTCTGCCGAAAATGGCCGAAAAGAGTGTACTTTTATTAGAAATTCCTAAAATTCCTAAAATTCCAAATTTTATTTTTTATTTCATTTATTTATTTATTGATTTAATAAAAAATAATGTGAATAAGTTTGATATAATTTTTATTAAAAATAAAAATTCTGTTTTTTCGATCTTTAATTGTGCAATGAAAATGAAAATTATTTAAGTTTGAGGCCATACTCTATATTTCTTTATTAGGATATTGTCCTAACAAATAATCTAAAGAGTTTTTGTTTTCAAATTTAATAATTGACCACTTTCAGGAATGTGTTGATAGGATTCGAGCTCATATATTAGTTCTCATTTATAGGGAAAACTAGGTTATATGAATGTTTGATGTTTTGCATAGGATTGTCACTTCTTTCAAAACCTAATCAAGAGATATAGAGTATGGCCTCGAACTTAAATAATTTTCATTTTCAATAATGTGAATAACTTCATAATGTTCGCTAAAGTGTACTTTTGAAATATTTAGCTATTTTTTTTCCCAAATTTCGAAAATTTTTCAACATCGGTCAGAACAAATAAAATATCGTTTGTTTACCGCAATTAAAAAAAGTCAGATTTACATATGGTAACCATTTAAACATTGTTTTTTTTTTAAACTTAAAAAAAATTAATATTCACTTTTTTTATTATTATATTTAACCCCAAATACTCAAGAAAAAAGTATTTAGATAGTTAGTGTATTTAGATTGTTAAACCATAACCCCCCTAGGCCAGAAAAATGTACAAAATTTTGCATGATTTTTAAAGCTCTAATTATGAATAACAAATTAAAAAAAATTATAAATTTGCAAATATTAAAATAATTTTGGGGGATTTTCTTTAAACACATTATAAGAACTAAAAAAATAGGAATTGATGGAGCTCTCAATCCGCTTAGCCTGTGGATCGATTAAATTTCTGTTGATTTGAAGTATTTGTCAGTACTTTTAATAAAAAAAAAAATTTATATATAGTTTTGGTGAAATAAACTAATTTTGCATTGTAAATGAGTTAATTTGATCAGAAGTACTCGGTTCCAAAACATTAACTATTTGGCACATCGCTAACCCATGTTTTCCGTAGCTCAAAAATGTTACATAAAATAAAGTTATGGTATAACTGAATGTTTTCAAATAAAAAAAAAATTAGAAAAATTGTACACATGAGGCAAAAAAGTGCATTTTATAATTTTATCCACTTTTTTCTCTAATTGATTCGTAATACTTGCACTAATAAAAATCCATGCGTAAAATTACGAAAAAATGTCAAAATAACAAAACTTTTTGTAAAATTAACGAAAATTTGTACATTTTACGAAAGTGTTTGTAGTTTTGACAATAATTTCGTATTTTTATGCATGGATTATTATGAGTGTGACAAAAATTGATATTCATTACAAGCACCTCATGTACATCCGTTTTCGATTTTTTTTTTTCGGGTAACAAGGGTTAATATTTTTTAATACTAATAATTTATTACTTTGAAAATTTTACTTAATTACGAACTAAACTTATTTTCAGTTGGTTGATTTAAACTAAATTCAGTTATAACCGTCAATTTTATTTTGTAGGACTATTTTTAAAAAACTAAATATTTTTTCCCGAGTATTTGATGTTAAATATATTAAAAAAAAATAATATAACATGCTTTGAAAGTCAAAAAAAATTAGGAAAATATGTCCTTTTTGAAAATTTTGAAAAAATTAAAGAACTTTTTTTATGAATCTTAATCTGACCCAAGCACAGTGGGGAAAAATGGATTTTTTTGAGCATAGTTTCAAACGATAAATATATATTTATAATAAATATTTACATTAGATCAATGAATTGATCGATTCGTCATGGCCGATTTTTAAAAGTAATTTATTTTATATACTTACTAAATTGTTACAATTAGCGAAATTTCCATTTTTTTATTTTTCTGATATACAAAATTTAAAACTTATGGGATACAAACGAAATGTATCTCAAATTAATGATAATTATATTCTCTATTGATACTTTTTGTTAAATCCGCGTTCACAATTTCAGTTTGTTGATAACAATAAAAAAAAATTGGAATATTCTCATTTCGGTTTCACTACTGCATCTTTACTATCTTACCAAAATCGTTGAACTTTTCTTTTATTAAAAATATATATTCTGCTTCACAAATGTCCATCATTGAAATAATTTTAAGAAAATTCTAGTCTTGTATTTTTAATAAGACAGGACATACTTATTTTTCTTGTAAATTAATAAATTTCATACTAATTTACTTATGTTTTTTAGTTAAAAAATTTAATAAATGTTTAAAGAAAATTATGTATATTTTTGCTATAGAACAGCACTTTAATTATAGTTCTTAAACATTGTAAAGATGACCAACACAATTGGAAAATTTTTAAAGATGTATGAAAAATAATCCCACAGTTTTTTAATTGTTTAGAGCAGAAATATCCAAAAAACTTAATTTTCTCTAACTGTGATGATTTATAAAACACACAAATAACGACTTTTAAAAATCGGCCATGAGGAATCGATCTGAAATTTAGTCAGTCATTTTTAATTTTTATAATAAATAAAATTTGTTCTACAAATGACTGATATTTAAATTAAAAATAAAGAAACTGTATTACAATCCAAACAACTACATATTTTTAATGCAGAAGTTCCATGAGTGTGGGGTTTCCAGACAACCTCGATGTCGCTTGATTTACAAGAATTTTTACTTCCCGCCAAGAATCAAGAAAGAATTAATTTTGTCAAGATTTTTTGAAGCCCAACCAAAAAACACAGTAAAAAAATATTTTTAAATTTTTTTTCAAAGTTTTCCCTAACCCCTCGACCCGGAAAAAAAAACTATTGCATGTACAATATACGCACTGGGTGGGTCAAACAATGTTTTGTAGAAAACAATTGAACATTTCATTGAAATATTATGGTTCAGCGTTTTCTTTCGGTGTCATATATTTAGATTTTAACTGTCTTTAACGGTACATACAAAGAATTCCTTGGACGAGGTTTAATGAAATTTTTTGCACTAAATTAATGAAGTTTTCTTCACAATGTTAATTTCTTAAACTTTATGAAAAAGCTTCATGAACATATTTTTAATTAAACTTTTTCATTAGTCGTATGAAATTTTTAATAAATAATATGAAATTGTTCATTAGATTTTATGAAAAACTTCATTAATTTAATAAAAAGTTTCATTGGACGAATTCTAGTGACAATTCATTGATCTAATGCAAAAGTTTATTGATATCATGCAGGTAATTCTCTCAGTGTAGTGTTATTTTTATAAAAGATTATTATTAGTCGTTTAATTCGTGAAAATATGTGGAAGATAACGAGGATGATGAACCATCAAAAAAGGCAAACTATACATTTTATTTGGAAAAGTGCAGCGATGATTACACTAAGAAACCAGAAATAGTGTCCTTAAAAAACAATCGGAAGAGATGAAAGTAGACTATCAGCAGACCAACCCCCCCCCCCCCCCCCAAATATTTAAAAAAAACTAGCTTCAATTTTATATCTATATCCTTCCGAAATTTGTTTATTTTTTCTACCATTTTTTCCATCATATATGTTCATATACGATCCCATTATTGCTTGGGTAGCTCATTTCAATAAACTTCATTAAAAATCGAAAATTTGACCTGAAGAAAGCGCAACTTCAAAAGACCTTAAAAATGGAATCCTAACTAGGTTTTCAAAAACCTTTGGGAATTTTGATCTACTGATAGTCTACTTTAATTTCCGAAATTTTTTGCACAGAGTTCATTTTTATAACCATTTTTTATATTTAAATAATACTTTAAAAAAAAATCAATGCCCGATTAAAAAAAATTAATATGATGCAACAAAGAAATGTATCAAATCTGATATAAGGCTATAATTGAAATACAATTTGATCCAAAAATGGTGGATCACATTTTATATAAATGGATCATATTACATGGAGTTTGATATAATTTGATACGATTTAGTCGAGTGGAAATAAATTTGTTAAATACAGGGGCAATTAAAATTGTATCGTACTATACATGAAGTATATCAAACTTTACGAAACTGTAACACATTCCATAATATTGTATAATATTATTTTTACACGGGTGAAATTGAAATACAACTACTAACATATGAGTGTTTTTAATTGTCAAATTTCAATCTGGCAACCCTAGCTGTAGGCACTGTGACAGGGTTGTCCAATCCACAATTCGTCAATTTGTTTGTTTTTTAAGAAACAGTCTAGCGTAGCTACTAGAAATTTTTTCTCAAAACAAAATTAAATTCAAATAGTCATTTGTGTATTAAAATCTTTATTATCTAAGACATTTTCGACTTTAAAATTCAAAAATTTTGAGACGCCTAATCTAAGTCGTATTGAAAATTTGTAAATTCCTTAGGATGAATTTCAAAATAAAATCGATCTCTTGTATTGGCTTTGGAATTAACATTATTTATATTATGTTTTCAAATGTGAATGTACTAAATCTATATACAAAATTTACAAAAAAAAAAACTATTATTTATAATTTGTGTTTTCAAAACAACACAAAATATTGCAATATGTTAGTGAACGAACGACCTTGCAATACAAAAACACCAAATAAATTAATTTGTAGCCCCACCAAATACAAAGTACGTTTAGCAAACAAATTTTACACTAAAAACAAAAAGCATTTAATAATAAATAAAAATAAAAAAATCCAAAACAATTGCATTTATAATTATCAAAAAAATTAAAACTGTATAACAAAACAGTAACACGAACTACACCATATCAAATATTATTTAAGAATTGAAAAAATAAAATAAAAAAACTGCGAGGAAAAAGTTTTCAAAAGAATGAAATTAAAAATAAAAACAAATAAAAGGGTAAAAATATTCGCGTACACATAAGCGGTTGCAGCAGTTAATATAAAGTGGAAAGAAAAATAATACGCCACCATGTACAAGTCACTGCCTACACTTTTAAAAAAAGTTTCCCGCAAATTTTATAAATTTTAATTTATCAGCCAATAATACGGAAAACCTTAACTAAACTACTTTGTTGGATTAATAAAATTTTTAAGGTCATGTATTAGGGTGGGGCTATTTGTATGGAAGGAAAAAAATCTTAATAGGCGCTTCGCGTTTCTGATTCTTGGTATTGTACTGAGCAAAAAAGTCCACTAGACCATACGTCTACGGTGAAAATCGAGCTTACAAATTTTGACTTTACGGCAAAAAAGCCCTATTTTGAAATTAAAAATTAACCCCTTAAACCCCACCCTCAAATATGATTGATGCATTAATCTGCTAGAGAATCTTCCAAAGAAGAGATTGATACCATAATCTTGGATAAGCTCCTCCTACTTCCTGAGATATGTACATCCCACACATTGTAACTTTCACAAAATACGGCAAAAAATCCAATTTTTGAAATTAAAAATTATCCCCTTAAACCCCACCACAAATATGATTGATGCATTAATCTGCTGGAGAATCTTCCAAAGAAGAGATTGATACCATAATCTTGGATAAGCTCCTCCAACTTCCTGAGATATGTCCATCCCACACATTGTTACTTTCACAAAATACGGCTAAAAAGTCGAAATGTGGAAGCTCGATTTTCACCGTAGACGTATGGTCTAGTGGACTTTTTTGCTCAGTTCAATCCCAAGAATCAGAAACGCCATTAAGATGTCCATTAAGATGTTCAAATCGCCCCACCCTATTATGTATATCATAATTTTAGAGGCCGTTTAAAAATTGTCCTTATAATTTTTAAACTTATCGATTGATTTTGCTATATTTTAATACTAAACTGCTAAAAATATCAATAAAGAATTTGAAAAAGAAATCGAGCCCCATGCCTATTTAATGCAGCTTGATCACCTTTGAACATTTATAAATATAATTGCATTAATTTTGAAACCAAATTTTAAACGGTGTAAACGTAACATTTTAAAAGTTCATCAAAAAAGCAATTATGATTAAAAAAACCCAAAATCAAGTGTAGTAGCATAGTTACTAGGGCATTCAATTGATTAACCACACAATTGTTCGAGTAAATTAAAATTATAAATTTCGAGTAACGAGAAACTCGAACAATTTTGGTCGATTAATAGAGTTAATCGAGTAAAGCAAAATAAATTCTATTTCAGTTTATATTTTATACAAAAAAAATCTTAATTTTTTAACAAGACTTCATTTATAAAATATTAAGCACATTGTATGTTACCATTTCAATTTAAATATTATATTTGTTTAGTAGGGTTATAACTTTTTTACGTATCACCACGATATGGCCAATACTGTACTGATAAAAAATTCTGCTTATTATGTATAGAGCTTAAACTTATATTTGATTACTAAGAAGACAAGAATGGAGCAAAATTGATGATTAGTAGGTTTTTTTGTTAAAGCTCTGCCTATTATGGAGGCTCTAGCTTTTCTAAAACTTCGGGTTCTTATGAGATCTTTAGCCAGATCAAAATACTAGTATCAACCTAGCTAATATGTTTGAATTGCTTTAGTTTTGTAAAAACACGCAGGTTGAAAGCTCGTTATTATTTGAAAAAAATTCTTTAATTTGGTCATTTTGGATAAAAAAAACATTCTGCACCGTGGCCAATGCCTAAAATATCACATTTTTAACAAATTCTCAAGACATTTTTACAATATCCTAGAAGAATTACAGACATTAATGAAGGGATATTTCACGGAGATATCGAAACTACATATAAAAAAATGTATTACCAGAAGATCAAATTTCCAGAAATTAAGCGACATTTTTAAACATCTAAATATTTAACAAAATAAATTTCAGCAAGCGCAAATTAATTCGACTGTGTTAACATTTTTTGTGCATTTTGTACAATTGTACATACAATTGTTCATACATATTTTTCTTAGCTGCCCAATCTCACGTGAAGAGTTAAAAAGTAGGGTTCAAAATTCATTTTGTTTTGTATAAAAACTTGTCTTTAACTTACGCAAACTCGATTTATTTGTCCGCAGGGTAAAAGTTCTGAAAAAAAACAAAAATTTTGTTAAAAATATTGCCAATTTTTAATTATTTAAAATATAGGGGAAAAAGTCTCTTCGGGAAAAGCGGCATTAATACCGAACGGTTTCGAATATCTGCAAAAGATCAGACACCCCCCTCGATGAAATTAAATATGCATTGCTATGCATTATATTGCGGTTATTACAACTAAAATTCCTTAATAAAACATCAGATTTAATGTTACTTACAACACATTTTTTTTGAATAACAAAAATAATTGAAAGTCTTTGGGCATAATTTATAGGCTCTATGCAATAAGTCCCAGGTGCAAAAAGTCCCAGTGCAAAAGCTCTCAATGAAATAAATTCTAAAAAAATTAAATAAGTCCCGTCTCAAAAAAGTGAAATAAATTCTAAAAAAATTAAATAATTTCCAAAACAAAAATGAAACAAATTCTAGGTTTTGGTTGTTATTTCATCATGAAATAATTTCCTAAGAATAAAATTTAAATAACGCCCAAAAATAGTCCATGCAACACAAATGAAGTAAGGGCGTACCGTTATATTCCCCAAAGTCGTATTGCCCAAAGACCAACATGACATAGTGCCCAAATGTCCACATATCCCCCAAAATTGTGGATGTTAATATGTTATAACGACCAAATCAATGACAGAAAATCCAAAACTTTTTTTTGGGTGCTATGGCATTTTATTTTGAAAAAACTTTTTTTTTTTTGGGTGCTATGACTGTAAAAAAAGAAGTTATTGCCCAAAATCATAATTTCTTTTTTTTTTTTGAATGTCATAAGACATAATGTCTTTTGTGTCGCACGCAGAAAAAACTTTATTTCGCGAAGCCGCCTGCCGCGTTCTACGGATAAAAAAAAACCCCTAAGAGCGGCCGAAGGCCGCCTCCCAGAAGAACTTGTTTTTCAAATCAGATGTCGAATCCGTTGAAATCTTCTATTTGTAAGACATCAAGTAACATTTATTTGACCTGTCATAACTTTTTATGTCCCAAAATACCAACCCACACCAAGATTTATTGTTTGTTAATTATTATTTTTTTAAAAGTCTATTTTATTAAAAATTTTAAATAAACAGAATTCCAATGCTCTACTCTTTTATTTAAGATAAAAAACAATCAATTAGCTGTTTAAATGACAAAGCTATGACTGGTCACATTATATTACTTATTGTCTTAAAAATAAGATTTCAACGGATTCGACATTGGGTTTGTAAAAACAAGTTTTTGTGTGTGGCGGCCTTCGGCTGCTGTTTTGTGTGTTGCAGCCTTCGGCTGTTCCTTAGAACGCGGCAGGCGGTTACGCGAAATAAAGTTTTTTCTGCGTGCGACACAAAAAAAATAAAATTGAAGCAATTTTTTTAAGTTTCCTTAAAACTCTTTTGTTTGATTTATGAATCAGCCTTGACATTTAAGGTCTTATAACATTTAAAAAAAAAAAAAAATTATGATTTTGGGCAATAACTTCTTTTTTTACCGTCATAGCGCCCAAATTTATTTTGGCCAAACACAAAAACCGTAATAGCGCCCAACAAAAAATGTTATTTCGTCCGAATCAATGTCGTATTGCCCAAGACAAGAACATTTTTACAACAACAATTTACATATAATTTTTTTGGGCGCTATGTCGTTTTTTCTTGTGAAATATGACTTTGGGGAATATAACGTTACGTCTTCAAAATTTGTTAAAGAACAGATTAAGTTTGGTCAATTTAAGAAGATCATCAAAATATTTTGAAAGATCCCGTTATAGGAACCGTTTAGAATATTATTAATATTAAAAAAATAAAGAAATAACTTCTACTAAAAATGAAATAAGACCGAACAAGAAAATAAAATGAAATAAGTCCCACGCTAAGTTCTGTTGGGACTTATTTCATTTCGGAATTACTGCATTATAAATAACACCTAATAACAAAAATGAAATAATTTCTAAAAAAATGAAATAACTGCAAAAAATTCATTTGAAATTACTTCCAAATTTGTGTGAACAATTTTTGGGACTTATTTATTTTTTTTTTGGGACTTTTTTCACCTGGGAGTTATTGCACAGAGCCTAATTTATATACCATGAGCATAAGGCATATAACTTTTGGCATTTTTCGCAAATATCAAAATTTAACAGGCAAGGCTGAATAGTCCATGGAAAAATAGGAATAATTGCGTTTTTACATCTTCGCGATCGTTAAAAAAGTTTCCGCACCAAATGCGATGAAGTTGGGAATTAAGATTTTTTGATGGCACTATTTAAAATAATTTTTCTGATTTTAGCTACTCTTTGTTTCAATACCGGGAAATATAATGCATAATCTGAATGAAATTTTGACTTTATTATCTAGGGAGGTATTGAAATGTATATCGTTTTTATACCTTTTATACTTTTTCGATTCTGATTTATTGAATTTTTATTGTTATTGATTATTTCCCATATGTATTTTCAAAACTAAAATGAAATTTAAAAAAAGTAAAATCGCGGTTGAAAAAATTCCAAAGTCTGGACCAAGAGTTTGGTAAAGTGTCGAGAAATACAAACCGTTGAAATATTATTATCATACACTTAAATAAAAAAGTTAGTAAAGTCTGCAAAAAATTTTGCTGAGTCAGCAAAATTTGCAAAAAAATTGCTAATGTCAGCAAAATCTTTTGCTGAAAATCAGCGAGCAAAATTTTTAGCAACAAAATTAGTAGATTCAGCAAAAGTTTTGCTAACACTTAGTGGATTAGAAATTAAAAAACCTTTGCTAAAAATTAATAAATAATAATAATTTTGCTGAATATTAGTAGACTGAAAAAACTCAAAAAATTAGTAGAAAAATTATATTTTAGTTAATTTATTTGCTGAAAATCATAAAACATATTTTTGTGATTCTTTTTAAAATAATTTACAATACGTTGCAAAATATAAAAATGTTCATACTCCCAAATTAACTACATGAATTAATGTGATATCTAAAACCTATAGAAATAACATAAACAATATTACCTTTCAACTACTTACATCAATGGTTGTTTAAATGATGCTATCTTTTAAAGGAACGCAAAAGCCGCAGAGAATTATAGAAACAAATGGAAAAAATAACAAAATATAACATATACAACCCTTTTTTGAAATAAGAAAAAGAAAACTTAAAAATCTCCCTAAGACGCATGTATTTGTCTTTCGCTTTAGTCTGTCTACCTGCTGTATATTTGTTTGCAATTTGAAAACACTATAAAAAAAATAAAAATCTTGGAAGGTTTCAGAAATCGCATTCGGTGCGGAAGGTTTTTTTTACCCTACTTATTAACGCCTAAACACGAGATTGAGCAGTTAAAAGAACACGGGTCCCTTAAATTTTTATTACCTACAACACATCCGAAGTTCATTAAGATCTGCAGGTCCGGGTCGGGATAGTAAACTTGTTAGTTCTTGATAATTGTTTGGTGTTTTAGTTAGGATTGGGCCGCTCACTCTCTTCTCTATTCGGATCTATATTCAACTTAATCAAATAAATTAAGCATTATCTATTTTGCAAAAGAAAAAAAAATCAGACAAAAATCTAACTTCTACGGATTTTATGCGAAAACTTTTTTAACTATGGCGAAAAGGTAATATAATTATTGTTTATATTTCTTCAGGGCAAATACTGATATGCCATATTATTTTTGATATTTGCAAACAGATTCAAAAAGTTATATTTCTCACGTTTTCTTAAAGTCAAAATTTATAAAAACGAAAGAAAAAAGTCAGACACCTTAATTTTATATTATTCTAAAATAACCTTCTTAATTTAAATAGAAAAAAGTTAGTAACAATTTTTGTTAAAACTAATAAAAATCTACAAATATTAAGTTATATTTGAGTTAAATTTTAGTTAATTGAAAGTAGCAAATTAATCTACTAAAATCAGCAAAAATTTTGCTAAATATTAGTAGACAAAAAACAAAATCATTAAAAAATGTGACATTTTTTTTAATGCAAATAAAAAATCGGCGCTTCTGAAATCAGCAATATATAATTGTTTAGCAAAAATTTCTGTTGATTTTAGCAAAATATACTGTTATTTGCATTCTACAAAATTTAAGGTAAGTATAGCAAACATTTGTTTGATATTATTTGTTTACTGTTTTTAGTCTACAAAATATTTAGTAAAAGTTTATGCCAATTTTAGTAGAGTAAATTGGTATTTTCAAATACTAAAATTATGTAAATTTAACAGTTTTATTTTTGCTGTTCTGATTTTTTAAATATTTAACAAAACAAAAATCTGATAATTTAAGCAGTTTCTTCTAAAGGGTCCGCCAAATAACTTTTTTTTTTTGAACTCCTGAACCAATTGGACTTTGTATGGTGTCATACCAAGGTCTTTATGCAAAATTCGTCTCAAGGATGTCTCCGAAATGTTCAATTGTTGAGAACGAAGGTGAATTGATGTTGATGGCGCTTCACGCACACTTTCTGCAACAGCAGCAATATTATCGGGTGTACGCAGTTTTTGGCTTTTCACGCTTTGGTTTATCGATGAGGATACCAGTTTCTTTCACTTTTTTCACAAGATAACGAACATACGGACCATATTCGTTCAGCGGAAGGATAAAACTAATTATCTGTCAAATCAGACATGAGCTAAGTGTTACCATTCACGAAATAAGCACTAGTTGAAAAAAAAAACGTTAGATGGCGGACCCTTTACATCGTCATTTTTAACTAATTTTTTAGTAGCTTTTCTGCTATTTTTGATTTGGATTATATTTTTAATTTCGATTAAATACATTTAGAATCCCTAATTTTGTATTTACTTCGTGTGTTATTGTGTATTAAAAAAAAAAAAAATATGAAGTAGATATATTTCGACATTATTCGAGTAATTTTAAAACCTTACTCGATTAATCGAGTAAGTTAAAATACACAAAATCGAGTTATTCGTATACTCGAACAAACCCAAGCCCAAGTAATTTGAATACCCTAATTTTTACTACTCCACTCTCTATGTGAAAAAAATTATATTAAAAACTTAAACCGTAAAATGTGTTTAAAAACAACGCTTGAATCTTCCAATTTACATTTAAAAACAAATTAAACAAAACTTTACAAAAACATGATTGTTTATGCACTACAGGTCACGTTTATCTGTTGTTTATTAAACAAGTGTCAATTTATAGATGAATGTCTTCTGGCGTTTACGATTATTGAATGTAGTCCGCAAATAACAAGAAATCGTATGAATATAGAAAAGATAATTTTGTGAAATATTTAAAGATTTTTTTTCCTTACAGCTCCCTCTGGTGGAAATGAAGCTTTGATAATAAATCGTCCATTTCATGAGAGAAAGTTCAAAGACGGTAATTTTTAGGATCCCATCGCTTTGATTTTGTTAAAAATTTTCAAAATTATGCTCTACGATGTCTTTTACTCACTACCATTTTCAGTTCCTTAGAATTGTTTAAACTAGCGTTTTTATTCCCGTTATCATTAAAAAGCAAACAAAAAATTGCTAAAAGTAGTGAATTCTGAAGAGCCATACTTCCTAAAATAGAGGGACTACTTCAAAAAATTAAAAAGCATATGAAAGTTGCAATTGTATACTTTACGATTTGTAATTAAAAAACAACAAACTTTATGTATTCATAATGCAAATGTAGTTTTTGATTTAATTTTGAATACCAAAACCCATTTACAAGCTGTTATATTATGAACAGTTTTTATATCGCATAATATATCATCATATAGCATTGCATCGTATGTTATACATTAGCATATCTTGTACATCTGATCATACCATATATTATGATATGTAAGTGTATATTGTACAATTAATAAAAAATAATTCTATCACTTTTGTATATAATTATATATGATAAAATATATCATTGTATATAAATTTATATAGTAAAATTTAATGAAACAAATGCTTTCATTTTTACATATTTGTTTTGTACCGTTTATAATTAGAATATAAACAACTAACATATAGACTAAAGAACAACCAAGGCACACAACATCTGTCATCTGTCATCTAAATTTTATATGCCAACTGGTATTAAGAGCAACACTTCTTTACAGGTTTTTGTAAATTATAAAAAATATATAAAACTTATTCAGAGAATGCATTAAACAACACAACTTAACTTTATAATTTATTTCAAATTGTTTAAAATCATGCAAATTAATCAATTAACACATTTTTTTCGAAACTCTCTTAAAACTAGTTCAGGTTTTTAGAAGAGAGCGTTTGACCGGCTTGTTTAAACAAATTAAACACCCACCCCTTATAACACGAGTAATGGATTCTAAATTTTCAATTTTAAAATTTTAATAGTTGCGTAGTTCCACTATTATTACCTATAGTGGAGCTGCACTACTGATTCTTTAAACATAAAAGTTGTTTTGAACAATATGAAATTGCTGAAGTACTAAATAGGAAGATATATTCTTCATAAAAAAATATCGTATTGATTTATATTACAGACCGTATAGTTATTATTTTGTATAAAAATGACATGTAAAGTTTGCTGTTTATATCCGCTCTTAAGAAAAGCTGTAATGCTTCTACTTGAAAACTTTGCGAACAAAAATTTGATCTTCTTAGTCGGTAAATGTTGTTTTTTTTTTGTTTTACCTAGCGTTTTAAATTTATTATATGTTCCAACTTCAGATTCATAAGAAGCATACATTTTTAGAACTAACATTATTTTTTAAAATTAATATTTATAGATTTTATAAATGAATTACAAGAAGTTCGTAATTGGATTAAAATATTTTTGTTTTACTTTTTTAATTAAATAACTTATTAGATAAAATTCTATCAAATTATATATAATTTGATCTTATTTGATAGACCCATTTTTCGGATCAAACTATATGAGATTAGATCCGATGAGATACCATGAGCTCAGCTTATGTAGTTATGTCATTTTTCAGATCAGATGAGATGTGAAGTGATGTTTAGTTATATGTGATACTATATATAATCATATATGGGAGCTTTTTCTTCGGGTATGGCATCATATATTAGTCAAATTGAAATAATAAATAATAATATAATAATTTTCCTATCCATTTATATTTAAATTTTCACTATTATTTGGAATGTGAAACAAAATAGTAGCGCGGATTGCCAAATAATTTTATAAAGTTACATCAAACTTTATCAAATTATATATGACTTTATCAAATTAGATAGACCCAATGAGATCTCATGAGATGTCATTTTTCGAATCAGCTTTGATATGATGTGATAATGAAATATATATATGACTATTAGGGTGGGGCGATTTGAACATCTTAATGGGCGCTTCGCGTTTCTGATTCTTGGGATTGTACTGAGCAAAAAAGGCCACTAGACCATACGTCTACGGTGAAAATCGAGCTTCCAGATTTTGACTTGCTAACAGATTTTCACTTGCTTGTAACAATGTGTGGGATGGACATATCTCAGGAAGTAGGAAGAGCTTAGCCAAGATTATGGTATCAATCTCTTCTTTGGAAGATTCTCTAGCAGATTAATGTATCAATCATATTTGTGGGTGGGGTTTAAGGGGTTAATTTTTAATTTCAAAATAGGGCTTTTTGCCGTATTTTGTGAAAGTAACAATGTGTGGGATGGACATATCTCAGGGAGTAGGAGGAGCTTATCCACGATTATGGTATCAATCTCTTCTTTGGAAGATTCTCTAGCAGATTAATGCATCAATCATAATTGTGGGTGGGGTTTAAGAGTTTAATTTTTAATTTCAAAATAGGCCTTTTTAGCCGTATTTTGTGAAAGTAACCCTGTCCCTTTGCACTTGCACAAGGCCAAAACTGCCTGAAGGAGCGTTCCAATGCTTTTGCGATGTACTAGAGAGTTCTTAACTATTGTCTTGGCTATTGTCTTAGTATTGCATCGAAAACCTCAATGGTTTGGCTGTTATAGGCCAAAATATCCAAAAAAACGTGACAAAAGTCTGAGAAAAAACTGCAAGTCAAAATCTGGAAGCTCGATTTTCACCGTAGACGTATGGTCTAGTGGACTTTTTTGCTCAGTACAATCCCAAGAATCAGAAACGCGAAGCGCCCATTAAGATTTTTTTTTTTATATTGTTTATAAAACAAATTTTCATACAGAAAGCATTCAATAAACGTTTAAAAATTTTGGATACTGATTATTCATATGGGGTTTAGTTTTTAAAATGTGTTCATAAAAGGTTCAAATGATTTTTTAAACGTATTCAAAATTGTGTGTTAAATGTTATTTTTAATGTTTTGGTATAATCGGTTTCTTCTTCGGCAACGGCTTAGGGCGATTGTTGTGAAGTTAGAAGATATTTGTCATCGGCCGTAAAAAGCACTTTTGCCGGACACTACAAATAACTGTCACGTAGGGTAGAAGCGGGAGTATTCGTCAAAAAATGTATTTCTATCTACAATTTTACACATCTTAGCTTTAACTTGCATGTTTAAAATATAAATTATTTTTATTCCTTATATTTACTTTTTTAAGATTTCCAAAGTAACTCAAATCGGCTAAACTGCGCCACCTATGCGTTAAATTTGACAAGTTGATAGCAGTGCTGGTGGAAAACTTTTAGTTTAAATTAAATAATCATTAGGATTGATATCAATAGCTATAATTTCAGCAACACAATTTCAAAAAAGTATATTTTCTTCGAATTTGTTGACACAACATTACGTCTGAACCCTGTAACAAATGAATAATACGTATACGTCTTTTAAAGCGCTACCAAATTTTGCTGACGAAAGTAACCAACCTGGTGGTCAGGCGTAAGTTCCTATGATCAGACGTTAAAATAATTTTATATTTTTTTTATACTTTTTAGAAATAAATTCGAAAAAGTATTAATATTATAAATTAATATCAATCTTAAAAGGTATTTTGTTTTAATACACAAAATGATAAAGTTATTTCAAATAAACTAAATCTATGTTATTTTTTGCAACCTAAAAAACACAAAAACATGTTTATGCTTGACCACGTGTAAAGTACAACTGTAAAATTTGGTGACATGGAAGATGACCAATGAGTGCATAAATTATGAAAACGAACATTTTTATAACTCATTTAAATACAGCGAAAATCGGGGTTGGTATATGTGCCCCAGTGGCGAAACCTCCCTCTTCTACCCTACTAACTTGAAAACTTTACGAAATTTGCATTCCACTTTAAAAACTTCTATGCGCATCGTTTTTATATACTCAGCTCAGTGGAAGCTCTTGGAATATTCTTAAACAAAAACGTTATTGATGCTTAGAATTTTAACAGTTCTCGAATTGAATAGAACGATTTCAAAATTATTTCCAGTTGTGTAATAAATAAAGTTTTTGACGGGCATTACCGGGACGGGATTTTCCGGGAATTATCGACATTTTTCAATCCCGAAATCCCGGGAAATACTTCGGTAATTCCCGGGATTTGTTTTTGTAATGATGTACGAGAATTTCTGAATTGAAACGATTTGATTTTTTCTTTAATTTAAAACATTAAACATTTATTAATATAAAAACACAATTAAATTTATTTTGTAACACAGAACTTATAACTGTTGTACCGCGGTGGAGAACTGGCGTCTCTGACATCTACAAACTGACTCATTTAAAATACATTTATAGAAAAACAAATAAAGTACAAAAAGGTATATGCAATAAGGAAAACAGTTACTTTTGTCTACTAACTTTAACCAGGGGTCGAGATTACAATATAATACTAATCAAATAATTAAAAATAATAAAACCTAAATAAAACTCCCATACATTTCTCCCCCACTAAGAGCGATAGTTCTTAAACCGCATTTAACATATTTGACCTAGTTCGTGACATCGGATGTAGGGTCATCATTCGTGGGAAGAAAACAAATTTTAGCTACAGGGCGTTTCATATATTTGCCGTTGCAGTACAGTGTGACAACACGAACATGTCCGTCTGAACCTGGATGAACTTTTTCAATTCTTGCTAGTGGCCATTGTCCAGGAGAAAATCGTTCATGGAGAATTAAAACCATATCACCAACTTGTGCTTCACGCTTAATAGAATTCCATCTTGGCCTAGATTGTAGTCGACATAAATACTCTTGTGACCAACGCTGCCAAAAGTGTTGTTTCAACTTTTCAATTTGTTTCCATCTGGTTAAACGGTCGATATTGGTATCGATTAAATCTTCTTCTGAAATACAGGTTGTTGGTTCACCAACCAAAAAATGAGCAGGTGTCAGCACACTTAAGTCTGATGGATCTGATGATAGGGGGCAGAGGGGCCTCGAATTCAAGCAGCTCTCAATTTGACACAATAATGTGGTCAGCTCCTCAAAAGTTAATACACGGTCTCTCATAATACGACGTAAATGATGTTTAGTAGATTTTACCCCTGCCTCCCATAACCCTCCAAAATGTGGGGAAGCAGGTGGTATAAAATGCCAATTAGTACCATCATTATTAAGTGTTTCAGCTAAGTCATCAGGAAGTGATGTTTTGGAACGTTTATGAATAGCTTGCAGCTCTTTAGTTGCCCCTACAAAAGTAGTTCCACAGTCGGAGTACAAGTCGGTACAGGGTCCTCTTCGTGAAATAAATCGCCTAAATGCGGCCAAGAAGGCATTCGTGGTAAGGCTCGAGACGACCTCTAGATGTACGGCTTTTGTACACATGCATACAAAAAGACATATGTAACCCTTACTGGTAGCACTTTTGCGTAAAGTTGATTGTTTTAGCGTTATAGGGCCTGCATAGTCCAACCCACTGTGTTTAAACGGTCTTGCAGGCCGAATTCGAACTGGTGGTAGATTACCCATAATTTGCTGCGAGGCCTTTGCAGTATATTTTAAACAAATTACACATTTTCTTTTAACTAATTTTGCAAGATTTCTAGCAGAAATTATCCAGTAGTGAGACATGACATATGATTGCATAAGCTGCACACCACCATGTAATGTTT
Source organism: Delia radicum (assembly GCA_021234595.1). Taxonomy (NCBI): domain Eukaryota; kingdom Metazoa; phylum Arthropoda; class Insecta; order Diptera; family Anthomyiidae; genus Delia; species Delia radicum. Next base: position 134,326,656 of record CM037855.1, on the reverse strand, counting down.
TAAAATGTGTATCTGTAAAAATAAGAATAGAAATCGGATCTTTTTTAGTTAGTAAAATAGGATATTTTTTGGAAAATGATAAATTTGAATTTTTTATTCTGCCACCAACACGTAAAATTCCGTCATCATCAAGAAATGGCTGCAGGGTTGCAATTCTGCTACTGTTAGGTAGGCATCGCTGTTTTAAAAGGCAATTAATTTCATCATGAAATGAAATTTGTTGACACTGCTTCACTAGTACCAATTTAGCTCGATTTAATTCAAAAGTAGAAAGACAATTTATGTTGGCTTCTTTGTTGACATTAAAAACGATATTTTCGCCCATCTTTTTTCTTAATATATAATTTTTCAAGTTGTTGTAGTATCGTAATATATAAGCTGTTACTCGTTGTAGCTTAGCAAATGATGAATATCTTAAATAAAAATCTGGATACGGTTGTGTAGAATCAGCTGTTGGGTTTGTTGTTGTTGTATGTGCGGTGACGTCACATGATGTCGATTGTATGGTATTTCTGAACTTTTTTACTGGCCATTTTTCTGGATCATCAGCAAGCCACTGTGGACCTTTCCACCAAAGTGTGTGATTTCGAAGTTCCTGTGGTAGTAAACCTCTAGTTGCACAATCTGCAGGGTTGTCTTTTGTAGAAACATATCTCCATTCAACTACATTAGTTAAACGTTGAATTTGTGAAACTCGATTAGCTTCATAAACAGGCAATGATGCAGATTGCAATTTAATCCAATTTAGAACTGTTGTACTGTCAGACCAATACGTTATTTGGTTAACCTCAAGACCAATATTACGTTTTACTTTATTCACCAATTTAGCAGACAAAACAGCAGCACACAGCTCAAGCTTGGGAATTGTTTGAATTTTCAGCGGTGCTACTTTAGTTTTAGACTGTACGAGACTTACGTGAACAGATCCATCTTCTGATATTACTCTTAAATATAAAACGGCAGCAAATGCTAATTTTGATGCATCACAGAATGCATGTAATTCAGTCGAGGCAGTAGAAAGAGAATTAAACCACCTTGGCAGCTTTAATTCTTCAATGTGTTTTAGAGCTATACGATAACTTGACCACTCATCACTCAATTCTTTCGGTAATGTATCCGACCAATCAAGTCCTTCACGCCAAAGCCTTTGAAACATAATTTTTGCTATAATGGTTGTTGGGGCCAGCCAGCCAAGCGGGTCAAAAAGTCTTGCGGAATCTGAAAGTACACTGCTTTTTGTTATTTTATCAGAAAAAGTATAATTTATTTTAAAACAAAAGCTGTCTGATTGTGGGTCCCAAGATAAACCCAAAGCTTTTACCATTTCACTGTTTTGTAGTTGAAAATTATTTGTTGTTGCCAAGTATTCTCCTGGAATATGTTTTAAAAGCTCAGTTGAACTAGAATTCCACTTACGTAAATTGAAACCAGCACCTTCTAGTAGCAAACGCAGTTGTTGTTGTAGTCGTATAGATTCATTGAGATTATCTGCTCCTGAAATAACATCGTCTACGTAGGTGTCAGACTGCAGAACCTTGCTGGCAAGCGGATATTTTTCAGCTCCATCACGCGCAATTTGCTTAAGCACCCTAATAGCAAGAAATGGTGCACTTGTAGTGCCATATGTAACAGTTTTTAATTTGTAAATGTTGATATCGTTAGTATTTTCATCTCGCCACAAAATACACTGATATTGCTGGTGATCTTTACAGACATTAATTTGTCTAAACATTTTTTCTAAGTCAGCGGTGAACCCGATTTTAAATCGCCGCCAACGTGTAATAACTTCCGGCAAATCATTTTGTAAGGCCGGGCCAGGACTAAGTTCATCGTTTAAAGATGTTTGTGAAGCTGTTTTATTACTCCCATCAAACACCACTCTAAGTTTAGTAGTGGCACTACTTTCCCGAAGAACTCCATGGTGCGGGAAAAAGAAACAATTAGACGGTATATCTTGGGGATATTTACCAATTTTTTCCATATGGTTGAGCTCAATGTATTCTGTCATAAATTGTTTATATGCTGTAGCAAATTGTGGTCGTAAGTTAAAAGATGATTCAAGATGTTTCAATCGTTTTAAAGCACTGTAATCAGTATTGTTAAAAACGGGCATAGCTTTTTCAAAAAGTAAATTTTTAAACGGTAGATGCACTGTATAGCGGCCTTTAGAGTCTTTAGTGCATGTTGTAGCAAAAAACTTCTCACACAATTCTTCTTCTAATGTTAATTTTCTTTCTTCACTCAGCTCTTCTTGTTCCCAGAAAAGGCGTAATTGATTTTCAAGGTTACATGTATTTACATTTACCTTTGATTCTGTAGAACAACTGTCAGTAGGCCCAGTAACCAGCCAGCCAAAATTACTTTCCTGCAAAAAAACACTATTTGGAAATTTAATTGATTTTGATAACATAAAATCACCGTATACTTCACCACCAAGTAAAATGTCAATTTTTGATGGTAAATAAAACGTAGGATCAGACAAATAATATTGTTGTAAATTTGGCAAATTACTTTTGTTTATATTATTTGGTTTGTATGAAGTTATTTTGTTTACAACTAAAGCATCAATATGTAGACTAAAGTTTTTGTTATAATTTGACAATAGTTGCACTTGAACACAATAACTGCTTGACGTTTTGTTGTCTCCTCCAAATCCACTTACATTTTGTTTTGTTGTTTTTTGTTTATAAAGATCTAATAATTGAGTTGCTTCTTGTGTTATAAATGACCATTGAGAGCATGGGTCAACTAAAGCTTTTACTGTATGTGTACCAGTTTTATGAACAATTAGAACTTTAGCTGTAGCTAACAGAACTTGTGTACGATTATTAACAGCAAGTGATGTGATATGTGAACTTAACTGCTCGTTTGTATTAAAGCTGCGTGAAGAGCTTTGATTAACATTATTTTTTGCAGTTGTAGTCTGCTGTTGTTGTTGATGTTCAATAAAGTAAGAACTATGTAAAATAGTATGATGAGTTTGTTTGCATTGTTGACAGCGAGCTGAGCTTGAACATTTATTTGCACTGTGGCCACAATGTAAACAATTAGAACAAATGTTATTTTGTTGTAGAACAGTTTTTTTCTCTGCTGGTGGCAGTGAAGAGAATTGAAAGCATTTATACAGAGGATGTCGACGTTGGCAGCAAGGGCAGTGGTTATTGTCGACTGTTGTGTTGTGTGTATAAAAAGATCTTCTATATGATTTTTGTGGTTGTAGTTTACTGACGGTATGTGCTTTTTCAAATTTTGATGACGTTTTCTCTGGTTTTGATGACGTATGAGCTTCTTCAACAGATTCAAGTGTTCTAAAAGACATTTCTAAAAAATTTAACATACTTGACATTGGAGGTATTTTGTTTGTTGAAGTGATGGATTGCTCCCATTCTTTTCTAGTCTGTTTATCCAATTTTTCACTGGTAAGGAAAACTAACATGGCTTCAAACAAATCATCTATGTCAAGGGATTTTAAAAGAGAAATTGAGGAGCGAGTGGTATCGAGCAATTCCTTAATACTTTCAAATGAACCACTTGATGATGGAATATTAAACAACTTTCTTAGGGTTTGATCTACTATTTTCCTGGGGTTATTGTACCTTTCTTCTAATGCCTTCCATGCAGATGTGTAGTTGTTTTCTGATGGAGGGTATTCATTAAGAATATCCAGTGCAGACTTTTGACATGAGCCTTTGAGGTAAAAGTATTTTTGTATACCTGTAAGAGATGGGTTGCTGTGTACCAACGAAATGAACATATCACGATAGGGAATCCAATCGATGTATTCTCCATAAAATGTTGGTAGTTGAATTTTCGGTAGCCTTGCACTAGAAATGAATGAGGCATTTTGTGTGTTTGAAGACACAAATGTACTTGACATTTGTTGAGGCAAAGCTGATGGCTCTACTGAAAAATCTAAAAGTTTTGATTTAAAAGTGAGATAAGTGTCAAAAAATACATAATAGAAATCTTCATTTAAATACGGAACTGTTGTTTCTTGTATAGAATTATCAAGAACCGCTTCACAAATCTGTTCATGGTCTTCTTTGAAGTTTTTATAGGTTAGTTCAACTTCCTCTAATATAGTTAATACGTAGCCTTTTGATAGTTGCTCTTTTGGTTTTTGGTCGAAATTTGTCATCAGTCGTTGCAAATGGCGATTTGCGTTACGTTGCACTTCTATTAAAGACGCGATGTTCTCCATTTTGGTTTTTTTTTTTTTTTTTTTTTTTTTTTTTTTTGATGAACAAGTAAAATCTTTGTTGTATTTAATTGTACGATGTTTGACCAGTAAGTCCAGAAATAACCATACACAAAGCTAACTTATTGTTGAGATTAAAATCCGCAGGCACAACCAGGATGGTAAAGATGATGAGATTATATCCACGTATGAGGAGTATAATTTATGTAAAAAATGAAGAATGCGTTATAGTATTACAACAATTGTCTTTTAATATTAATAATTTTTTATTTTCTATCATGAGTAGATAGGTTCCCGGGTTTCGGCACCATTAAAATGTACGAGAATTTCTGAATTGAAACGATTTGATTTTTTCTTTAATTTAAAACATTAAACATTTATTAATATAAAAACACAATTAAATTTATTTTGTAACACAGAACTTATAACTGTTGTACCGCGGTGGAGAACTGGCGTCTCTGACATCTACAAACTGACTCATTTAAAATACATTTATAGAAAAACAAATAAAGTACAAAAAGGTATATGCAATAAGGAAAACAGTTACTTTTGTCTACTAACTTTAACCAGGGGTCGAGATTACAATATAATACTAATCAAATAATTAAAAATAATAAAACCTAGATAAAACTCCCATACAAATGAATATACTATTTTAAAGAGTAAAAATTCCAAATTGTATAAACGGATAAGATATTTGAAGAATCCTGAATTATTAAATGATGAAAATGTTCAAAATATGCTTTAAAATGACCTAAAAACTCTTCTTCTATATGCATAACATATTTTTAATTTTTTTCTTTTGCCGAAATTTAGTAAGAATAAATCGGCACTGGCAATGATATGAATGGACTGTGTTTAATGAAAATGCAATCTTAAGTTCAAAGTCACTCTATAACAAATGACTTGAATCAGTTTTAAGACCTTTGAATTAGAATTTCCCGTCACTTTTATACTAATCTCAGCTTAACCTTCCATCTACACACACCTATTTTTTGTTACACGATTCTACACTGTTGTTGGCGTGTATTTTTCTCCAGTGTTAGGACGGAATGTTAATCATATTGAGGCTGCTATCAGGAAGTGGGTAAATTTTTTAAAACCAAAGGTAAATTGTCAAAATCGATGCTTAAATTATAATAACTGTAACAAAAGCTATAATTGTAACAATTAATATTTAATTAAAAGACATAAAAATACAATTTAGCATTTTTGAGCTACTGAGAGATTTAATTTTTCTAAGTTTTTCTAATCAGTAATAAATGGATTTTCATGAAAAAACTCGTATTTAATGCCATTAACAAAAATAAGAATGTTGTAATTTTGCCTAAAATGTAAATTATATTTAAAGTAAGTTTGATATAATTTTTATTAAAAATAAAAATTATGTTTTTTCGACCTTTAATTGTGCAATGAAAATGAAAATTATTGAAGTTCCAGGCCATATTTATTTATTAGAATATTGTCCTTGTGTTGATAGATCTATTTCGGGAATTTTCTAGGTTCCCATTATAAGAACACGTTTTGAAAGAAGTAATAATTTTCATTTTCATTGCACAATTAAAGGTCGAAAAAACATAATTTTTGTTTTTAATAAAAATGATATCAAACTTGTAAAAAAGACAAAGTACGGTCTTAGTTTACTTCCCCTTTACATCTTGTGTTTAAATAAAAACAAAACAAGTGTACAAATAAAAAGGAGAATAAAAACAAAAAGCGTGTATTGTATATCTACCAAAGGTAAAGCTTGCACATAACGAACAATTAATTTATTTTTGATCAATGGTTCTCATTTAGTGGGATTACTAGATTATATGAATGTTTGATGTTTGAATGGGATTGTCACTTCTTTCAAAACGTGTTCTGATGATGGGAACCTAGAAAATTCCCGAAATAGATCTATCAACACATTCCTGAAAGTGGTCAAATAATAAATTTGAAATAATAAGTCTATAGATTATTTGTTAGGACAATATCCTAATAAAGAAATATAGAGTATGGCCTCGAACTTAAATAATTTTCCAGTTATATTAGTTTTTTGTTTTTATAACATCGAGATTATTTTATGTTATTTTCAATTTATAACGAGCTTTCAACCTCCGTATATTTACAAAAATAAAGCAAATCAAACATATTAGCTAGGTTGATACTAGTATTTCGATCTGGCTAAAGATCTCAGCAGAACCCGAAGTTTTAGAAAAGTTAGAGCCTCCATAATAGGCAGAACTTTAACATAAAACCTATTAATAATCAATTTTGCTCCATTCTTGTCTTCTTAGTAATTAAGCACGTGGTTAGGTCTTTTCCTAACAAGCATCATGACGTTACTAAACTTTGAAGACCAAAAATGTTCTATTTATATAAAAAATTTTTAGTTTGTACTCTGGCTCAAGTAATATTTTTTACAGTTATATTATATATTATATATATTTCATTTTCATTATATTAAAAATATTTAAAATTGTTTTATTCTGCATCAAAGCACTGTAAAAATTTACCAATAAACAGGAGATAATACTTATTTTTTTTGTCAATTTTTTACGCATTAGTATAATTTTAGGAAAGGTTATTTTTAAAGGAAACTGTGTTACTTTAACCTCTTTTTAATTGGGCCGGAATTCCCGGGATTCCAAGAAATTAAAAAAAATAATCCCATTTTCCCCGCAAATGATAAAGTCCGGGAATAGAAAAACCTTAGTAATAAACTATTTAGAAGAAGAATTGCAAAAATTTAAAATTATATTTATTTATTTATGAATTCACTCTGAAATGAAGTTTGTTCTAGTTTTGTAATCATAAACATGCAAATTAGATGCATATTCATTTTATATGCACGTTAGAGTACTTTTAAAATACTTTAAATATTTTTCTAAAACAAGTTCCATTATTTATCACCTGATGTCTGAGACTGTTCAACATAACAAACTGACATTTGGGGGTCAGACAATTAGTTTTCTAAACGTCTAATCACCAAACGAATTAACAATGTAACATGAACAAAATAAATGTTAGAACCATTTTAGACAATGTCATACAACAAGAACATGACTGGTGCAATAAATAAGAATTACAGTGAAAACTTGCAATGAACAATATTCCGTAAAACGGTTAAGGATATTTTTAAAGGAATCATTTTTAATTTAATGTTTTAAACCATTGAGCATTTCCATTTTATTGCACGACTAATTTTTCGGTAGTCTCCGATTTTGATCGAATTTGGTGTGTATGTTTGGCAGTGAACGTACATTTCCAAAACGTTTTTTTTTATTTTTTTATTTTGAAAACTGTTGGTTTGATATATCGCAAAATTAGGGGACATCATTCAAACGGCCATAACATATTTTGTGTGAAAGACATTGAAAATAAAACTAAAAATTCAAAAGTCGAGATTTTTTAGAAAAAAAACAATAAAAATTTGCGGATAGGAATAGTTAAAAAATAATAAAGTGTGTTTTTTATACAGGTATAAAACTTTAAGTTGGCAACACTTTTTTAACTGGCGGTCATTTTGTCAGCTGTCAAGTGGAAATCATAGTTTCACGTTTCGTACCCGTGAATTGGCCTCCTAGATCGTGCTATTTAACACCGCTGTACTATTTTCTGTTTGGATATGTGAAGTTGCTAGTCTACGCTGATAAGCCCGAAACGATTGACCAATTCGAGGACAACATTCGCCGCGTTATTTCCAATATACGGTCACAAATGTTGGAAAAAGTCATCGAGAATTGGACCTCCAGATTAGACTACGTCCGAGACAGAAGTGGCGGTCATATGCCAGAAGTCATATTTAAATTATAATACTAGAAGATTATCTTTCGAATAAAGTGAATTTCATGTCAATTAAAAAAATTCATCTTTGTATTATTCCATTTCAAAGTTCTATATCTCTATAAAAAACACCCTTTACAATTAAGATGTAATTAATACAAGTAGAAAACACGAATTCTTAATATATTAAAATGTGTATGTTAAAATGTTTCTATTTGTAATAGGAACATTTTAATTACGATCTCAAATCTGACAATTCAAAATTAAATGCAATTAAAAAAAAAAAAAGATTAACGATACATACCAGATTCTCAAATAAAACAATTTCAACAAATTAGCAAAATTTGCAAAATTTTAATTTTTGCAACGGATATTGCCAATTATATTTTTATAAGTTGAATTCGAAATTTGTATTTTCCAGGCGATATATTCAACCGGTCTGACTGAAATTTTGCATGAGAACTAAAGCCATTTGTAAGATGTATGCTTAATTTTTATTTGTAACTTACCACGCGAACTATTTAGCGATTTATTTATTTTTAAAATTAAATTTTTTTTTTATCTTCAAGTCACAAAAAGCATACTTACTATCGGCTAAAATTATATAAAATCAGACGTATTTATATCTAATTAGATATAATTTAATGTCCTATATATTGACAAATCTCGTATAAAATGTTATCAAATTATATCTAACTTGTTACAGATGCCCAATTTTTCCGATAAATTTTTATATGTTTATATATGAGAATTTAACAAATAAGATATAATTATATTTGACTCCATATTAAAATTTTTACCTGGGATGAGAAAGGTTGGTTTAGTTGTTCATCTCTAATTAAGTTTGCAGCACAAAATATTTCTATGGCCCTAACCGAGGGAATTTGCAGATTTTTAAAATTTTCTAATATTCTTTCAGCATTTATTTCACTTCCAAAAGAATTTTTGCATTGTCTAATCTCTCTAGCTAAGTGCCCACCATTTTTACTATCTATAACATCTTTATGCCTCTGTTCTATTTTCGAATAATACACTTTCTTCTTAGGTTTTAAGGCATTTCGTTACGAAATTCGATTTTGAGTGTATACATCTTTATCAACAGAGTTATGTGACTTCCTAAATGATTTCAATGCTTTCATTGATTTATCTCTAGCTTTCTCACATTATTTGTCAAACTATTTATTCTTAAAGCAAGTTTGCTTTCAAAATAGAAAATTGACAATAAATAGTATTGTGTGGTTGTTTTCTAACTTCACAATAATTTTTTCATATATTTCAATCGATTTAATGATACAAACTAAGTCTGGTAATTTTTCGCACATCCGGAATTTTTATCAGATTTTGACAAAATTCAGCATATGTTTATTAGTCAAACTTTTATAAAAACGTGTCAACTTTGAAGAAATTATTTAATATTTATATATATATATATTATATATATATATAGTTAACCTGCTAATGTAGGTAGAAGAAGTTTTGATTTATGATATAGACAAACTTATATTATAAATGAACATTTTGCAGGTTAACTAAGTCTAAATACTATTCGATTTAAACCTAATTTGGCATATCATACTGAATTGTGAACCAATAAACATATGCTAAGTTTTGTCCGAGTGCAATGAAAATTTCGGATACATAACTTAGTTTGAATCCGCTAAAAGTCTTACAAATTTTCACATCATTTTTAAACTTAATTTTTATCATTAAATCTTTCTAGCCATTGATGCAAGAAGTTCCTTAACAACTTTCTCCAATTTCTGTTTCATTATTATAAAATAATATAAGAAATATGAAACATTTAAGCAAAAACAAATTTCTTTGAAATATTTTTTGATTATATCTGCGGCATCTGGAAATCGGGCAAACAAAAATTAAAAACCCCAACTATTATCAAGAGACTTTATATTATTGCGATAAAAACATGTATAAGAAGTCATAGACTTCTAGATTCAAATTTGTTTTAACAAACTCGAATAAAAATCACCGTCCCTTTAAAGAGATGTTATCATTAATGGGTTATTTTACAGGCCAGAATTAAAGTGGCAATTTAAATAATTTTTGCTTTATTCGTTATAACTTTTTACTGTAACCGATTTAACAAAATATTTTTTTTTGTTAATGGTAGAACAAAAAAGAAGAAAAGTTTTCGAACTTTTTAAATAAATCGCTAAACCTTTGTGTGGTGAGTTACAAATGCAAATTAATTAATTAAGCCATTCGTAAGACACATACAAATGGCTTTAGTTTTAATCCGGAGAAATTTCAAACATATCGGTTTAATATACAGTAGTGGTCAAAAGATTTGGAATCTCAGTTCCAAATTTGTTGTTTTCATTGATTTATTTTCTTCAAATTACACTTAGTTACTAAAATTTATTTTTAACATATTCGTCATACATTGTTTTATGCTAAACAAATAAAAAAAATTAATTCCGTTAAATTAAAACAACAAATAAATTAATAAAAATAGATGTATTTAAAATGCAGGTGTTGAAAACATTTGCAACTATCATTATTCTTAGTCTTAACGAAACAATTTATACTAACAAATGCTAGGATATAACGGTAATCGCATTCCTTTTTAATATGAGATTCAGGCCGTTACATTTTTTAAACAAATTTATTATAATTATTGTTCTTTAATAGTTGTAATAAGATGTCGGAAGCATAAACATCATAAGAATAATTTTTGTAAAAAATGGCAGGAAATAAATACAGTTCCGATTTTAAATCAAAAGTTTTAAATGACTTTCAAAATGGACTTTCCCAAAAAGAAATTTCTATAAAGTATTCCGTTCCAAAATCAACGATTTGCCGCATTGTTAATAGTGGTAACATCCACACAACTCATAAATATGGAAGACCCCGTATTACAACTGTAAGACAAGATCGGAAAATCATGATTTTTTTTACGAAATATCCCAAAGCAGTTCCCAAAGAAGCTAAAACTGAACTTTTAATAGATGCCAGTCTTCCCACCATTAAAAGAAGAGCCCTAGAATATGATCTTAGAAGTTATAGATGTAAAAAAAAACTGTATGTGTCGAAAAAAACTTTGAAGGCACCCATTTGAACTGGACTCAACAGCAATGGAAAAATTTATTGTGGTTAGATGAGTCTAAATTCAACCTCCGGGGATCAGATGGAAGAGCCAATGTTCGAAGACCACGAGGCGAAAAGTTTAATCCCATATACACAACCGCCACAGGGAAGCACGGAGGTCGAAACATTATGGTGTGGGGGTGTTTTTCAGGAAATGGGATTGGAACAATTCACCGCATTACTAGCACAATGACGGCCACACTCTATACAGATCTTTTGAGTTCAGTTATGCTTCCGTCTGCTGAATGGGAAATGCCACTCTCATGGACCTTCCAGCACGACAACGACCCAGATCAGAAGTTATAAAAAATAATGGCTACGCTACAAAATACTGAGCGTTAAAACCATTGTTTGTATTTCCTGTTAATTACTTTAAGAGTTGCAAATGTTTTGAACACTGCATTATCGACTTATTTTGTAAAAATTACTTTTTTTTATTTTGAGAAGTTATGAATAATGTTTTTGTATTTGTAAAATAATATGCTATAACTGAATTTAATAAAAAAAAACAAAAACGTATACCACAAATCTTTTTGATCAAAAAATGTATAATTACCTAAACCATGATTTCAGTTGCAAATGTTTTGAACACCACTGTATAGCTCGAAAAATAAAAAATTTCAAATGCAGCTTAAAAATATATAATTGGTAATATCTTTTGCAAAAATTAAAATTTTGCAAAACTGTTGAAATTGTTTTATTTTTTAACTATTCTTAACCGAAAACGATACGTGTTCTAAACACCCTGAAATTTTCAAAGTGGAATCTCTTATTCTTTTTGAGATATCTTAAGAAATGTATAGTATGTGTGTATGTGTTTTTGATATCTCAAAAAGTAGTAGAGATTGTCTTCTGAAATTTTCAGGGTATTTAGAATATGTATTTAGATATTTGTATAAAATAAAATTTGTATAAATTTAAAAAAAAAATGTTTTAAAAATATTTTTTATAAAATTTCTGAACCCCAAATTGTTTGCTATTCCTACGCAAAAATATTTTTTTCAATATAAATAAGCTAGAGCATGTTTTTTATTTGAAAATAGAGAACTATTTAGACTAAATACAAATTCTGATCATGAAACTATGTAAATTTTAAGCTATATTTGTTAGAGCTTTTTTATGCTTGATTTTTGACATTTGCTTTTATTAGCTTATTTTAGAAATGTAAGCTACTTTTTTGACTTTTTTCTTTAAAAAATAAGCTCATTTTAGCTTTCTTTTTTTTGTTTTGCTTTCAAAATAGAAAATCATACTCACCAATTTTTTATCAAAATAGGAGACCAACAAAAAATTTGTAGTTGAAATAAAAACGAAATGGTCTATTCGTAAATTTTCTGCTACCTTTGCTAACCACTTTTGCTAGTTTCCACTGTACATCTTTATCTTCCTTACCCAACTAGAAATAGCTTTACAACTACATTAAAGTTAATAATCTTAAACCCTTTTTTTTGTATTCACTTACATCTTTATCAGCCAAGGAGTATAGTGTGAAGCAGTAAGTGTTGCAAGTAAGTTACAACAGCAACCAATAAATAATTGTTTAGACTTTAGTAGTGCCACCTTAGCAGCAACATCATCATTATTCATCTTTTTGAATATGATCGTAAATATTGTCGAATGCGTATTGGGCTTCCTATCGTTTTGTGTTGACAATTTACAACTTCTTGGCCAGCAGTTAACAATAATGTTTGTTGTTAACTTTAACACATTGATACAACATGTAGTACACACACCGTGTAATCTTGCCAGTTGCAACATGTAGCAAGAAGCATAAGACAAAGTAGTGTGTAAGGTGATTGTTGTTGTGTCAGATATCAAATGAATATGTTCATTTTATTTGTGTGGATGGTTGGAGTTCTTCATATCCAGCTCCCAGATATATAGACACATGAGTCATTCCATGTCAAACCGAACGATTTTTTAAATCATGATTTTTGTTTGATTTGAAATTTGGTAGACGTATTCTTATTTGAAAAATATTTGACACGTATTTTTGGAAACAAATAAAAAAAGTGATTGCACAGAAAATTTCATATAGACGCAATCGAACAAATCAAAACATAACAAATATTACATTATTCAAAAAAAAAACAGGGTCACTGACAAAGGTTCAATACCAGAAACTGCGCAGTCTGATTCAGAAAATTGAAAATTTACAATGTAGTTATGATTTTTAGAAAATACACTCATTCTTCTCTACCACGCCTTTCACAATTAAAATTAAATAAAATTGCATATTAATTATAGTACTAATTGCAATTTTCTGAAAAAGACGTTAAAATTCAAACTCAAACAAAATCAAAACTTTGCTCTCTGGCCAGCGGCGTACCCAGGATTTTGTTTCGGGGGGGCCCAATTTTTGTTTTTTAAATTTTTTTTTGTTTGAAAAGCATATAATTTGTTACATACGAGAGCCTATATTTAATATTTTGTAGTGTCCGACCAAGTACTCGGCTTCGGCTTCGTAGTTCGGCCAAAAAGTGAAGTTCGGCCAAGTTCGGTGTTTGGCCAATTTTTGGCCGAATTCGTCCGAACTACCGAAATTTTTATGATTATTTATAAAAAGCACAAATAAATAACAACAGCGGTTATATTTACTTTTCAGAATTTACAAAAAAAACTACATAAAAAATACAACGTTGAATATGATAGAATACAAAAAAAAAACACCAATATTTAAATATCAATGTATGTGAAAAAATTTCAAAAAGCCAAAAGAGTTTAAAAAAAAATTCCAGAAATATAGCTACAAGACTTTGAAGCAAATAATCAAATTTAATGCGATATAATTAAATATAAAAAAAAAAATTCGAGTGGTAAGTAATCCTGAAAAGAGAATAACAGGTTCATCAATTTGGGATAGACATGATGCAGTACCAGACTTAGAAGTAGCAGAACCAAACTAAAATTTTATTGAAAAATAAATTAAAATGTTTATTACGGAGCCTTTAGGTCCCGAAATATAAATATATTTGAGTATTGGAATTCAAGTCCATTTACAAATATAAAAGCTGTAGCAATAAAATATTTATCAGCCCCACCAACTAGTGTAGTTAGCGAACAGCTTTTTAGCGCTGCCGGACAGCTGTGTTCTGATAGACGAAGCAATTCACATGGTGTGAATGCGGAAAAATTGCTCTTCTGTCATGACAATATCAAACTTTTTAATTTAAATATTAAAGTTTAAGTTTTCTTTCTCTATATCAACTTAAAAATCGATCAACTATTTTTCTTTGACTATAAAATATAGTACAATACAAATATTTTATTCTTTTTTTGTACTTAAAATAGTAAAACTATTTTCCAAATATGATTTTTAAAAAAAATATACCTATAAATTTGTATTTTGTTTATGTTTAATAACTTTTTGATTTGGTAAAATTTGGGGACTTAATAAATAAATAAACTCCCAAGAAAGAACTTTACGGACTGTCCGTTACAAACGGATTCATGAATCCGGCATTGACGGTACGAAAACGGACCGGAATTGACGTATCCGTCGAAGCTTGTACGAAAACGGACCACTAACGTACAGTCAAATTGGATTACTCAAATTTTCGCAAATTATCCGTTTTAACTCCGTTTTGCTGTATCCGTTTCGGTGCCGTTTAACCGGACTGCACCGATTTTCATCAATTAAAACTCCGTTACAACCGTTATCGGGTTTCTTCCGGTATTACCGGAGTGTGTTTTGTTTAAAAAAAATCAAACAGTTTTATTTATTAATAAAATTAAATATTAATAAATCTATATATATAAAAAGAAGTGTTCATTTTGGTCCGTTTTAGCGTGCTTTAACTGTTTCGAATCCGTATTCGATGTTCCTTTTATTCCGTTTTCCGGTCCGTATACTGATCCGAAAACGGTACGGAAACGGACTTAGGATCCGTATATGCTGTACCGAAAACGGCACATAAACGGACCGAATTGTTTGCTGGGCTATTATCACTCCTTTTTTTTATATTTTTGTTTATTATTAGTATTATTGCATTTTAATTATTATCTCTTTCTTATTATTTTATTTATATCAAATTTTATTGTTTACTTTGTATAATTCAGTAAAAATTTGTAACCGATTATGGCCTTCAGGCTAGGTTATTGAAATGAAAAAATAAATAAAATTTATTGATCTAAAAAAACAATTTATATTTTTTTTTATTAAAACAAAAAGTTCAGCTTCGGCCGAAAATTGATATAATGGCCGAAGTTCGGCTTTGGCCGAAAAAAATGAGTTCGGTGGGACACTAATATTTTGTATCTGTTAAATAAGTTTTGGATGGGAAAGTTACCATTGACGTTATACCCAGTTATGATAGCAATTTTGAAGCAAAAATGTTTTGACAAGTTTTTTTTTTTTTTTTTGAAATATTAAACAAATTTATGTATCAATTAAATAATTTTATTTTGATTTTTAAAGTGAGCTATCATATTAATTAAGTTCCTTATATACTATTAACAAAACTCTTAAAATTTAATTCAACGATTTTTTTTCATAAAAGTGTCAATGATTTTGTCAGGTTCAACCTTTTCTCGATACACTGATGCAAGAGCTAGAGCACCAAGTCTAGCTTCACCCATAGAATTCCTTAAATATGTTTTCACTCTTTTTAGGGTGGAAAAACTTCTCTCCGCGGATGCAGTTGTAACAGGAATTACTATCAGTAAATGTAAAAACATGTAAACGTTTGGAAAAAGCTCCTTGTTGCAATCTTGAATAGCAGCTAGCGGATTTGATGGTCTTTATGGTAGTGTTTCCACAGATCAATTTCAGTTAATATAACATTAGTTAGAAAAATTATAGTCTCAAAAAAATATTATAAATTCATTTATTACATACTAACCAAAACAAAAATAAAATAAAAAACCGAAAATATTTCGGGGGGGGGGCTTTGGCCCCCAGGCCCCCCCTGGGTACGCCACTGTCTCTGGCAATTCTTCCCTAAACTACGTAAGCGCCATCTATCGAATATACAAAGAATATATCATAGATATGGCATCACTTACAACATATGGGAAAACAGTGGACATTAGAGCGAGGTAAGTTTCTCAAAATAGAACTGTTGTGTTGTTGGAGTTGTACTTCTGAGATTATGTATGCAAGAACAAAAACACCGTGCATTGAATAAAACTAGTTTTAATCACAACAAAACTCGACCTGACGATAGCCTAGTGCGCTAAAGCGCTCTGTCTAACGTGTAGTGCGAGTGCATGTAGCATTAGAAATCAGTTTATCTATACCACGGTCAGTGATTGCACAGAAAATTTCATATAGACGCAATCGAACATATAAAAACATAACAAATATTACATTATTCAAAAAAAAAAACAGGGTCACTGACGAAGGTTCAATACCAGAAACTGCGCAGTCTGATTCAGAAAATTGAAAATTTACAATGTAGTTATGATTCTTAGAAAATACACTCATTCTTCTCTACCACGCCTTTCACAATTAAATTAAATAAAATTGCATATTAACTATAGTATTAATTGCAATTGTCCGAAAAAGACGTTAAAATTCAAACTCAAACAAAAATTAAAGGTGTTGTTTTTGCTTAAAAATGATAAAAAAACATGACCAATATTCCGACATGTCGATATTTAAATTGATGTATTTTAAAAATTAGTGGACCAATTTTAATGGCCTTTTTAATGGTCTTGTACTCTTCTTTTTCTGAATGTATTTAAATATCTATGTTGCTAATTTTAAAAGTTTTTTTTTAGTTTTTAACTTTCAGCCTTAGATCAGCATCTACAGTTTTATATCTAATTCTACTAAAGTTATTACTGAAATTTTCAGAATGGGATGGCGATGGGTTCTAATATTTTAAAGAATTTCTTACCAAAATACTTTAAAATACTTTAAAATACTTTGAAATATTTAAAACTTTAATCTATTTTTAAATATTTTTTTGTATAAAAATCATTAAAAAATAAAATCCATCGCACAGTGCTTTGTCTTATGGACAAAAATTAAAAATGCGTTTTTATCGGAATTGTTTTTCTTCGATATATATATACTAAAACAACTAAATCTTAGAAAAAGTACCCTTTGTGATATAGCTCATTCTGTTGTCACCAAGGATCGCTAAAGTCGCAAAATATTCAACGTAATTTGTAATAAGAAAAAGTGAATTTTTTAAGTTTTCCAAAAATTTATTTTTTAAGATAAGTATTTAATTTTTTCGTTTTTTATATTTAAATATATTTGCAATAAAAAAAGATTATTGATTTTGAAAAAAACATTTATAGTGCATATATCTAATGGCGCTGTAAAATACTATCGTTTTTTGTTTTCTGCTTAAAAATATCATAAGTTGAATGGAATATTAAAAAAAGTATGTTAATTGATTTTAAAATTTTAATTTTTTTTATACTCTGTATATGCGTTTATAAGGAAAACTAAAAAATAACCGATTTTTTACTTAAACTTTAAAAGCAATTTATATTGGAAGTGCCGAAAGTCATATTTTTGTAATCTCTACTTTAATGACTAATGAAAATGTATGTAACGTTCGTAGTTTTTATCAGAATGGTCTGATTTTTTTCATTAAATTGTTCAGAATTGTGTATGTTTTTAGACAAAGAAGGAAGCTTTAACAGAAAACTATTATCTTTTTTGCATTTATAGTAATTAAATGTGCTAAAGTGCCAAAACTTATTTAACAAATTGCGAAAAACAATCTGATGTAGGCGTGTCCCTATCCGGATTTCATTCCTGCCCAAGGAAATCTTCAGGGGACTTTGTTATTAGAATTTCTAGAGATATTTGTTATGTTAAATCACAAACTCAATGAGAATTTCTTGTCATCGTCTTTTATTAATAAATTTTGAATTATACCTGATTTTCGGATTAAATTATAAAAATAAATTTGGATAAAATATTAAAAAAAAAGTATGTTAACTGATTTTCATAGCTTTATTATTTTTTTTTTTTTTGTAAAGAATGAACAAAATTTACTGCCGATTTTTCACTTAAAATTTTTAAATATTTTTTTTTTGAAGGCTCTTTTTAACCTCTCGCTTTAATCATATGCTTGTTATCTCTACTTTTGTGACTAACAAAAATATCTGTAACTTACTTAATTTTTATCAGAACGGCAAAATTGTTTTTTTAAATTGTTTAAACTTGTCTATTTTTTCAGAAAAAGAAACTTTGGTAGAAAAGTATTATGGTTTTTATTAACAAGTTTTGAAATATACATACATTATTTTTGGATAAACCTTTAAAAATTACCAAAGTTTGATCAAAATTTAAAAAAATATGTTAACCGATTTACACATTTTTATATTTTTTGTAAAGAATGCACACAAATAAATTGGTAAAATACCGGTCCTGCGTGTGCCACAGGATCGGTCCCTTCGTGCCAGAGACCGGTCTTGTGCTAAACTCTACCCTATGTAAACAACTGGCCACTTTAACATGGGCTTGTTATAGGAGGGGGTCATTTGTCCTGCTTTAAACCACATAGTGTCATGTCACAGGACTAACCAAAGATGGGCATACCACAAGACTGTCGCAAAAGGGGCATGTTAGAGAACTAACCAAAACGGACTAACCACATGACTATCCTGAAAGGGACATGTCTGTCGCACATTTTAATAATTTTTAATGTAAAAAATGATAGAAAATGAAAGAATAAATTTCTAACTCATTGCCTTTTTCTAGTCAATATGTATACCAGTTAGGTGATATGTCCTACTTCTACCAGTCACGAAACTAGTTTTTTATATCAATATACACTGCATAACTCACATCAATTGTAAATATTATCCTGTGGTAAGTCCCTTTCCAGCTGTCCAAGTTCTTTTAGGTCAATTTTCGCATACCGATAATTTTTTAATAAACCTAAAAAAAAACATAAATATCAACACAAAATTAAGTTTAAAAAATAAACGAAAACTAAACAGCTTCCAATGGCTAAAATTCTGGCCAACTGGCTTTTTATTGTTAATAAGCATTCTGGTTAAGTGGTATGTCCTCCCTTTACCAGTCACAGGATTGGTAATTTTAGGACAATTGACACTGCTTAACCCACTTCAGTATTAAATTATACCAGTCCTGTGATAAGTCCATCTTTAACCATTCACTTTTAGGTCAATTGACTTCTCATTCCCCATACGGACATTACTGGTACAATTAATTGATATTAAAACTTAATTCACTTAATTATATTCTGCAAACAAATACATTAATAGAAATAGTTTTGCAAATTTTTTATCAATTTTTTTTTTGCAAAAATATTAAAATTAAAAAGAAAATTTTAGCAAGTAAAAAAATGCACTCAAATGGTACGGTTTTAACCAACATTCCACAATAATACCTTTATTTATAGTTTTAGACTTAAAACAAAAGATGAAGAAGAAAAAAATGTTTTAAAACGTTTTATTTTTAAAAAAATATTTTGTTTTTCAAAATATTTTCTTAAACTTTGATATATTTTTCTAAAGATATTTTACGAATTTCAACTTGATTAATATTTTTAATTTAAAGTATATTTGAATTTTTTTCTTTTCTATTAAGTTATGGAAACATTTTAAATTTTTTTGATATTTATTTTTGTTAAAAACAATAAATAAAACGTTTTCCGGTGCCTGGTTAAAAGACTATTATGCCATATTTACAATAAAAAAAGTTTAATAACAATTTTTCACCACAAATTTTTCAAAAATAATATTTTCGGCAGGATCTTTTGCAATGCCACATTTCTGTTATAAATTTGTAACCTCTACTTATGTGACTAACGAAAACATCTTTCATGCTTTTTATTAGAATGGTCTGATTATTTCACCAGAGTGATTAAAATTATTCTTGATTTCAGAAAAAGGAAACTTTTGGTAGAAATGTATTATGCTTTTATTAATAAGTCCTAAGGCATAACAGATAAAATATTAAAAAAATTATGCTAACCGATTTTCGTATTATTATTATTATTATAAGACAAAAAAAGTGTAGTACAGATTTCTTACTATAAATTAAAAAAAAAAATTATAGCTCTTTTTCAATGTCTTATTTTATCAATTTATTGGCTGGTTGTAAAATGGCAAAACTTTAGCAAACCATAAAATTCCTATAAGCTCGAAATAAAATTCCTATAATATTTAGAATTCATATCAAAAATATTATAACCAAAAATACCTAAAAAAATATATATGTATCTATTTTTAAATCTCTCTACTTTTTAAATATTTTTTCTATGAAAAAAATTAAGACATAGTTAGTTTACACTTTTGAAATTTTTAATAAATAAAAATTTATTATGAAATTATGTTAACGAAATCATATTTTTTTTGATTATTAGTATTACCGACCTTTTTAGTAAATATTTGTTAAGATTTTTAGAAATATCTAAAATGGGCTTCTAAGGTCATTTGTTTTCAAAATAAATAAAAGACTATTTATTAATTTTTCACCCGAAGTTTCGTTGAATATTCCTAACATCCTCAGGGATAATTTTATTTATATATAGTCTTTTTGCAAATTTTAAACATTTAATTCACAATATATTTTACATATACACAACATAAAATTAATTGAAAACAAATGTAAAAAATAAATAAAAGTAAATATCACAGTAAAATCCTCTAAAAACTAGTATCACAGTTGAAGTTAGAAACCAGGGACCGTAATCATTATGAGTTTTATAATAAAAATTACACAATAATGATTACATCATGAGTTTTAAGGATTTTCTTCAATGTTAATGATTATTTTTGAGTAATATTAATAAAAATCAGCCATAATCATTATTTTTGAGCAAAAAAAAAATACAATTCAAAAATAATCATTATTTATGATTTTTAATATTTTTCGCTCAAAATAAAACTCATTTTATTATGAATTTAAAACTCACTTTATTATCAATTTATGAATTTTTTGTGAGGCTTTTTACCGACATAGTTGCATATCCTCATAAAAGAAATTCAGAGGAAAGTGAGTTTTGTTTTGAGCGAAAAAAATAAAAATCATAAATAATGATTATTTTTGAGTTTTATTTTTTTGCTCAAAAATAATGATTATGGCTGATTTTTTTTTATTATTACTCAAAATCATTACCATTGAAGAAAACTTTAAAAATCAAAAATTTAAAAATCATGACGGATATGCAAAGATTGTCAAAATAAATTTTTTTTATGTCTGTTCTAAGTGATTGATTTTTTGATTTAAAAACGAACAATAATCATTATTTACGGTCCCTGTTAGAAACTAATATTATATTTTTTTTTGTTAACAGAATACAAATTTTTAAGAAATATCGCAAGCATATAATTTTTGTTTATGAACTTATTTATATATTTAGTTTTCGAAGTTTTAAAAGTATCTCTGATAAATGTTCTATTACCAAACCGATTTGTAAAAAAATTTAAATAGTTGAAAGCATAATTTTAAATAGCTGTGTCAATCCGTTGTTTTTAAAAGAGTTAGTCTTTTTAGAAAAAAGCAGCAGCTGTACGAGGCCTTGCTACGATTGAAATGAAAATATTCACAAACAAAAAGGATTATATTTCAAGAATAATAATCAATTTTTGAAACATTGTGAAGAGAGTATAGCTTTTATTCAAAACTTACAAAATTTCAGGATATATAGAAAAAAATATTTTATAATTTTGACAAAATAAACAAAAAAAATGGTTATATTTTAAGAAAAAAGGATATAACACAGCTGTACGAGGCCTTGCCACAAATATTATTACTTTCATTTCATTTCAAGAGCAATAACCAAAACTTGTAAGGAGAATTAAAGCTTTTATTCAAAATTAATAAAATTCAGGATATATGTAAAGGGTTCATGTCCTTGAAACTATTATGTAAAAAAAACACTCTTTAATGCTTTTAACAAAATTTAAAAAATATTGTAACAATCGGATGTATTCAAAGGATTTATAGCGTTTTTATGAAAAAGGATATATGATAGCTATAAGAGTCCTTGCTGATATCAAAATGTAAATTGCCGCAAATACTACCTATTTATTCTTAGAATAATAACAACATTTTAGGATATTTTTGGGGAGAATTGTAGGTTTTATACAAAATCTAAATTCCGGATTTCTCAAAAACCGCCGATTTTCTCAAAAACTACGTTTTTTTTTTTTAATTTTGACATAAGAAACCAGCATACCAATTTTTATGCAAATACGACAACTCCTTCTATTTTTGTCCAAAGAACTCTGAAAATTTTAGTAATTTTTAAAGGAAGTGTGTGTACAGGCTGATATATTATTTTAATTATTAGGTGCGGTCGAAAGTGGTAAAAATACAAACAAACGTTAAAAACTCAAAAAAAAACTTTCAAAATTTGACCACATATATATTTAAATAAATTTAGAAAAAGAAGAGTACAAGACAATTACAAATCGGCATACTAGTTTTTAAAATACTTCAATTTTAATATCGACATGTTAGAACATTTTTCATGTTTTTTTTTTTAAATTTTAAACATAAACATCACCTTTAAATTTTTTATTTTTGCAAAAATACGCGTCAAATATTTTTGAAATAAGAATACGTCTGCTAAATTTCAAAGCAACTAAAAATAGCGCTGTAAAAAATCGCTAGGTTTTACATGGAGTAACTCATATATTAAAATAAATTATTTTTGTCCTTGAACATGAATTATTTGTACAATTAATGTTTTGTTTGCTTACACAATCATACCAGCATTATCGTCTCTTACAACAAGAAGAAGAAAAAGAAGAACACCATAAAGGGACTCAATGATGAATATGATGTATGATGGTGGTAAAAAAATGTGTTAACATTTTTACTTTTTTAATGAAATTATCTTAAACATTATCTCCTAAATTTTTAAAAATATTAAAGAATATTGAAATGTTATATTAAACCTTTATAAAATAAAATGTTTGAAGAAAGTATCATATTTCGGGGTGTCCTGAAAAACGAATCCTTATAAAATTATTATTTTTTGTATAACAACAAAACTTAATTTACGGGGAAAGGGACCGGTCCTTGGTTGGAGTTTTTGAAAAAGGCGTCAGTCACTTTAATATGGTGTTGTTATAGGACGTAGTTAATTTATACATTTTAGACATCTTATGACGTGTCACGTCTAGCCGGAAGACGACTTAACCCAAAAGTGTTAAAACCAAAAATGTTTTTCTAGGTTATGTATTTGTGTTGCTGCAGCTAAATTTTGCGATAAAATCAAAACTTTCGATTGTGCACTTTTTGGAAAAATCTGTGTTGAATTTGCAAAAATTCAAAAATCCAATTTTCTTGAAAACTTTGCTGGGTATCTACGAAAAAGCAACTTATAAACAAAATTATTCCTGAGGAAAAATGAACTTAAAACGCCATATCTTAAAGTTTACATTACAATATTGTAGCTGTCATAAAATACGGGTTGTCAATATCAAAAATATTACATTTTTTGCATTAAAAAGATTATGAAATGACTGACGTAAAGAAATGAGTTTGGGTCCGAATAAAATGGGCATTGTTAAATAGCTTTTTTAAGTACCTTTAAAATGCCATGGAATATTATAGCATTTCCCGAAATGGGAAAAAGTCAAAAACATTTTATTTCAAAACTATAATAAAATTTCACAAAAATTAGTTTTTATCAATATTTTTATTAATTAAAGTAGATAACTTTTTTGGAACAAAAAAAAAATCTATGCTTTCGACCTTTCCAATGAAGTATCACATGTTCCCATTTCCCAATATGAAACGAATATATTCATACAAAAGTCAAAACAAAATATTTCATATCAAAAGGTATGTTTTTTTTTGGGGTGTTATCACTTTTTAAAACGCTTTTGCATCATGTAATGTTTTGCCATGTAATTCAATGTAATTCATGTAATTTGCATCATGCATGTAAGTTATACTAAATTTTGTAGCGATACTTTAGTCAAATTTTACCGTTTTTGCAATTTTCATGAGTTTTTCACCAACTTTAGTATTTACCCCCAGCAAAACAGTTATTAAGCGTGTAAGTAGCGCACAAAGGGATTCACTAGTTACCCGGCTATTTACTCACTTAACAACTTTTGTTCGCGATGTCCCAAAATTCATGGGTGGTAATTACCCTCTCGCATACAAAAAAAGTGAAACTAATGAGTTTCCTGATTGGTTACTCATAGTCAAAAAATAAGTAGTTACTTTTATATAAGGTATACGTGGTTACTCACAATGATAGATATGTTACCGAGCAGTTATAAAATAAGTGGTTACCTTTAAGTAAATTTTTAAAAAAAAAAACATTTAAAATTTTTTGAAAATAATAAATTCACTTGTAAACATTTTTAAAACAAATCAATAAAATACAATATTAGAATAAAAAAATATGAAATCGATACTTATGTAACCAATTACAAGTACCTCATTATTTTGCAATTACATAGAAGTACTTATATAACAGACTTGAGCTACGTCAATTACATTTCACAATCACACACTTGTGAAAATTTTCTATATCATTAATATTTTCAGACCTACGCCCACACTTGTAAGCTTAAAAGCTTCCTTGGAAAATTCTAAATTTCAACAATACCAGACATGGGACATATTACCAATGTTTGTGTATTTACCCTGAGGGAAATGAAGGGTCGATTGATCCATAGTGACAAATCTGTGATATATGATTTGGGGGCACGTCACGAAACTGGTGAAACCAAAATTGTGGTGTACCAAAAAGTGTTAATTTAGGTAAAAAGACCAATCACTTGACTATAGTAATAGTGACAAAACATTGACTGGTTATTACCAGATATATCATGCAACTGGAGAAATAGTAACATAACATCAAAGTGTACTGAAGCAACTAGGGCAGTTGAAGTTGTTACTGGTCATTGAACTGGTTCGAAACCGTTAGTAGTGGATAAAAACATGACAATTAGTGCCAAAGGATTCAGTTCCTTGGCTGCTACAAAGCGAATATAACACTGAATGAATATTATCTGTACCGACTTTGCGACAGTAAAAATGAAGACGTAACACTGAAGACGGAACAATAAAGACGTAACACGAACTGAATTATTTTAATGTTGTCTTTTGAAAAAATGGGAATGCTTGAACTTTGTTATTTTTACTAAAATATATAACGTACTTAATACAAATTCTTGTGATATTCGAAATTAAAGAATTTGTTCTGAAAGTGCTCTCAATTTCTTCACATACTCGGTGTTCGGCGAATTTTAAGCATTATCCGTCTGTATTATCTTAAATACAACGAGGGTTTATTAAAAAAGTATTCGTTTATATATTAAATGTAATATTGTTTGAGAAGCAATCCAAGCAATTATATATTTTAATTTTTTTAAATGTTTGAAATATAGAAATAATAAACAAAACAAACCGTAAAATAAACTTTCCAGGGTTGGTAAAATATTTATGTCACTAATGTTTTAAAAATACGATACATCGTTTCATCAATGCTACTAATGTATAGTTTATATACCTTTCCAAATTCAAATTGTTATAATGAATTTAATGTTATAGATTCTTGTTGTGTTTAAAAAAAAATAAACATTTTAAAACAGAGTTTTTTGTGCCTTTTTAAAGGTTTTTGAACAGGTGCTCTGACACACAGTTTTGGGTAAGTTCAGTGATTGGTTCCAGACGGGCTATTTAGCAACTCGTATATATTATGACACATGGTGAATAAAAAGTAACCGGTTATTTTGCTAATTACTTTTCGCATACTCGGCGACATGTACTCCTTAGACCAGTGCAGTGGTACGTCACAAAACTTTTCCATTCAAACTACCCCTCTTACAGCACACATGGCGCTTAATATGTGACTAGTTTTCCATCAAAAATTGTTCTCCAGTTATACGATTCGTACACCTACACCAGTCACGTGATACTTATTTTTTCACTGGTGCTGTTGTATATCACTTTAATCCTAAAATGATATTACTTTAACACTACATTCTTCTAACTTGTCCTCTAGCTTATTCATTTCAGACGGTACGGAGATAGGTTACCTTCGCCAAGTTATTCGCCACGTCACAAGGTGCTCAATAGGTAGCCCATGTTAAAAGTACCGGCCACTTTCATATAATAGAACCGATACTAGGACAGGTTCATACACACAAAATTCTAGTCACGTGACTATACCAGTGACTGGTCCTTTTCCCGCAGGGTAATTACAGGCCAATTACTTTTTATGTCTAATTACATGTAATTATGTGTAATTGAGTAATTCCACTGTAATCAAATACTCAGATGTTGTTACTAATCCCCATGTTTGGTATTAAACATTTTACAAATTTTCCAAGGAAACGTTTAAGTTTACAAGTATGAGCGTAGGTGTGAAATTATTAATGATATAAAAAGTCCGCCATCTAACGTTTTTTGTTCAACTAGTGCTTATTTCGTGAATGGTAACACTTAGCTCATGTCTGATTTGACAGATAATTAGTTTTATCCTTCCGCTGAACGAATACGGTTGTGTATACGCTGGGAAATATTGCGACATTAGTGTCGCAGTCAATGGCGATCGTTATCGGGCCATGTTGAACGAATTTTTGTTCACAAAAACTGAAGAGGAGGATATTGGCAACATTTGGTTTCAACAGGACGGCGCTACGTGCCTGTTTTTGAAGATCGCATTATCAGCCGCAGAGCTGATGTCGTTTGGCCACCTTGGAGCTGCGATTTCACACCGTTGGACAATTATTTGTGGGGTGCCGTCAAAGATAAGTGTTACGCCAACAAGCCAGAAACAATTGACGCTTTAAAGGACAATATTCGTGAAGCCATTGGTGAAATACAGCTGCACACAATCGATAATTCGATAATGTGCTTAAAAATTGGACCGATCGTGTATTCTACTGCATGGCCAGCCGAGGCAGCCATTTGAATTAAATTATTTTCCATTATTAACCGGAAGGATTGTACTTTCAAATAAAAAAAGAAATTTGAGAAAATATTCAGTAGTTTTTTTATAGCATTTTCAAAAAAAAAAAAGTTATTTGGCGGACCCTTTAGAAAAATTTCACAAGTGTATGATTGTGAAATGTAATTGACGTCGCCCAAGTCTGTTATATAACATATTATCAATAAGTCATTATTTTGTTTTTTAAAGTAATGTATTAGGTAATGCCCTGTCATTAACATGTTTTTGCTGTGCCATGGAAAATTAAAAAAAAATAGATGTTTTAAATTTTATAAATAAAAAACTTTGTTAAAACTTTAATTCAATTTTGAGAAAAGTCTGGCTCATAAGTCAAATCAGCGTGGCAGAAATATTTAGGATCAATGGTCGGTACTCTTGTTGTCGATTTTAGGGGACAATTTTGTAGTGCTGGGTAATTTTTAAACAAGCGATATAAAAAAAAGTAACAACTCAAAACAAAATCAAACATACTTTTAAAAACTATTCAATTATTGTAGAGTAGTGTAGATTTTTTAAAAGTCATACAAATATAAATACCAAGTAAACCTCTTAAACAATTTAATCAGTATATGAATCATTCTTATTACACCAAAAACTGAGAGATTACATTTAAATTTAAATAAAATTATAATTCATTAATATTGAGTTGGAGTTAATGTTGTCTAGAGAATTAAAAACAAAAAACTATTAGACAACTTAACTTTTGTTTTCTAATCTTCTAAACAAAAAAAAAAAAACAAAAAAAAAAAGAACATACAAAAACATAAATTAATTACTTAAAGGTGGGTGTCATATTATGGCAATAAACTAATTAATCAATTGATCTAAAAATTTATCGAAAAAACACTAATCACATACAAATTGTATTGTTTCCTATATTAAATTTAAACACAAAACAAAAAAACATCTTAAAGAACCACAAAAACACTCCCGTTAAATTGAAAACAATTTCAAAGTTTCTGAACATTCAACAATTTCCAAACAAACACCCATGCAGAGTTTGACTTATTATTTAAACAATTTAAATTACACTGTGCAACAAGAAATTGTAACGAGACTAATAGGAAATATAACCACACTATCAGTAGAGCAAAACCTACAAAGGGGTTTTGAAAACTTGGCTCGAATTTTATTGCCATAGCCTAATAAAGTTTATGTATGTAACTATTTTTTGCATTACGGGTGAAAATTAAAAGTTAAAAAGATTATATAATATAGACAAAACTATGTTTTTAAAAAGTTTTCGAATTCGAAAATATAATTGTTTACTAAAAAAAAAAATGCTAGCTAAGCATTAAGACTTCTGTTTTAAATTTCACATGTTAAATTGAAACAAATTCTAAAGTGACCGTACAGCTGTTTTATACTTTATAAACGCTAATTAATAAATAAAAGAAAACACCCCCAGACGAATGAGTGATATATGAATATTTCATATAATTAGTATTACGTATACGACTAGCAGGGTTGTAAGATAAGACAATTTCTTGCCAAACGTGGCGATTTTCAAACTCGTTTGGCGATTTAATTTTTCAAATGGCGACATGCGATTTTTATGGCAACTTTTAAAATGTATGGGATTTTCTTGGCGATTTTACACACACACAAAATTTCTACCAGAACACTGGGAATATATCAATAGTACGATTTCTGGCATACATTATAAAAAAAATGTATTAATTTTACCAGAATATTTGTTAAAATTGCCAAATTTTAGCACATTGTTTTCAAAATATCTTATTAAGTTAAAATTTACCAGTTTTTTTGGTAAACAATTTTTTATGTATACGTAAATTGACGATTCTTGAGATTTTTTTTCGGGGTATAAAATTAAATTTTTTTTACTCTGCTTTACACAATTTTTTGGGTATAGAATTTTTTATGCTATGAAATTATACATTAAATTTGTGTTAATTTGTTGCAGCTCCTTCTTTTTATAAAGAAACTATTGCGAACTAGAATTAAAAAGGAAGCACACAAGATTGAAATGCTCATCAAGAGCCTATTAGCAGAGGTGGAACAAAAAAAATTCTTAGAAATTTTTTGAAAACCATCAAGGTTAGTAAAACTTTTTATAAAAAAAATCTTCCAAAAAAATTATTTTTTTAACAAACTATCTAAGATTGCTAAAAATACTCTCCAAAATCGTTAATTTTTTTGTCTTTGCTAACTCGTCAAAAAGAATTTTTGAATGTTTTATTTCGACAAAGAACTAAAAAACGTATTTTTGTTGGCGTTTTTATGCAAATATTAAGCAAAGAATTTTTTTTTTGTTGCGATTTTTGACTAATTCCACTGCTCTGTGTGGCAAAAAACGGCATAATAAATCTAACAACCCTGACGACTAGGGTTAGTAGTGCAAAAAAAAAATGTTTGTTGCATACTTTCGAGAAACATATTAACTCATTTTATACCAGTTATAAATTGAGTTGTGCGATTTGTCTCAATCAAATCGCAGAACGCATTACAGACAAAATTCGTTTTTCAGTCGCACTAGCCGTATGTGGAATTTTCTCCCTGCGGAAGTCTTCCCTGCAAATTACAATTTAGAAAAATTCAAGTCAAATGTCCACAAACACTACCCCCCTCTTTCCTCCTCCCCATAACCTATTTTCCTGATATCAACACCATGCAATGCATTAGTAGGGGGCATCCCCTGAGTGTTGGGTCAACGTAAAAAAAAAAACTTAATTTTAATTTTTTTAAAATTATAATTTTTATTTATTGCCAAAGCAAATATCTCGTGTACGCCACTGCCTTCCGATCTTCTTTCTATAAATTAATATTTTTTTAAAAAAGTGATAAAAAAAATGTGAAAAATTTTATTTTTTAATTATTTATTTGGCAAATCTGGAACAAATCATCACATGCTTTTTACTGCATTGGTTTTTTGGATAGGAAAGAGATAGTTCCTATCCAAAATTATCAAGCCTTTAAAGTACGTAATGCTTTAATGCAACGGCAGTGCAAAATGGGTTAAGAAAACCAAGAACCCCAGACGTATGAGTGATATTTAAGTTTTTATAAAAATAAATTATACGATTTTTTAAACTTTTGTTGCATTTTTAAACTTGCTGTTGCATATTTTAGGGGGACTTGAGATGAATGAGTCATATTATAATTTTCATAATTTATAAAGTAAACGCCTATTTTTATTTCTATTTTTTTAACAACAGATTTTCTAAAAATAACACAAATTTTCTGTATATAAAAATAAGTTTAATAAAAAATTTATTTCTTAATTTTCGGAAATTTTTTTACGTATTTTCATACAAGCTCTGGCGACAAACTAAATGTACACAATTCCAATATAAATTACTTCTAAGTAGGCATGTTTTTTTTTCAAAATGTATGTCAATAAAGTCTTATTTTATAAGCATTATTGTAAATATTGAAAAGTGAAAAAATTCAAATTGAAAGTGGTTGAAAAAAACAGTTTAGGAAAAAATGTCTTGACATGCTTGCACGGTATCCTAAAAACGAAGTGTGACATCATTTTCGTAAGGAACAATTACCACGTAGCATAATATATTCCACATTCAAACGGTTTGAAAAAGGAGTGACATCAACCGGGATAGAAAAGAAAGGAAGTCCAAAAATTAAATAGAAAAAATCGGCTGTTAATCAAAAGTTGGCCGGAAAATTTCGCGTTTCCAAGAAAACAATTCGCAAAAACTTACTCCAAATGAACGTGAAAGACGACCAGCGGAAGAAAGTACCCAAATATAATAAAAAAACAATTGGTAGAAATGCCAACGATGGAAAGTTTGCTCAAACGAACTGTTGGTCACCGTTATCAATCGTGTAACAAGACAATACTGTCAAAATTGCCAACGACGCTTTGCCAACACTGTGCCGATTGTATTTTTCTGCCTGGGTACTTTTCTTTTGCATGGAGCAACGGAATAATTAATTTTGGATTTTATTCTGATGACTTGAAAAAAACTCTCGACAAGGTACGGTATTGGGCCAAAGCTAAGTTTGAACCAAAAGTAATAGAGTGAGCAGCCATTTCTGCAAAAGGTATATCACAACTTTCAAACGCTATGGCTTTAAACGTTGATAGTTACATTAATAACTGTTTAGTTAAACTGGAAACATTTATCAGAGACATACACTCTAAAGATGACATATTATTTCGGGGAGATTTATCAAGTATAAGGCATAATGAGGCCAAAAAGATGTTAGAATGACTTAATGCAATAAACATATCTCTTGTACCGAAATACTCAAATCCTCCAAACGTTCCAAAAGCACGTCTAATTGAGAACTTTTCAGGTCTTTTATGCCAGAATATGTATGAAAATGGTTGGGAAGCCAAATGCACTGAATAATTGAAGAAACAAATAAAAAGCAGTGTAAACCAAAAATAAGCTAGATCTGGTTTTTTTATTTGAAAGGAATGATCTATTTAGACTTAATAGAAGTTCTGTAGTGCTATTCAGTAACTTGTTTTAACGATAATTGAATTGTTTAAATAGTAAGCAACAGAACTAACGATTTTCTTTTCATTTACATTTTTAAACGATATTCGCTATTGTTAAAGTCAGCTGTTGTTATTATCTAAACGACAACAATTTTTATGTTATTTATTCAATCGAGAAAAAGTTAAATTTTTAAATAGAATCACTTAATCGTTAGTGCAAACAACAAAAGTTGTCGATATATTTTTTTCGATTGTCGGATCGTCAAAAATTACTGAATCGCACTACTGATCAAGAAATTATGAACATTTTAAGCTAAACCTGTTAGAGCTTTTTCAGCTTTTTTTGATATTTGCTTATTTTAGCTTATTTCGTAAATAGTAGCTACTTTTAACTTTTTTCTTGAAAAATTAAGCTTATTTTAGCTTATTTATTATAAAATGGTGTTTTTTTTTGATATTTTTCTGCAATAGATAATTTCAACCTCCGTATATTTACAAAAATAAAGCAAATCAAACATATTAGCTAGGTTGATACTAGTAATTTGATCTGGCTAAAGATCTCATCAGGACCCGAAGTTTTAGAAAAGCTAGAGCCTCCATAATAGGCAGAACTTTAACATAAAACTTATTAATCATCAATTTTGCTCCAATTTTATTTAAAATTTGGACACCAATTTGAACTTTGGGGCTTAAGAAAACCTATTGCAGCTTTGTTTGACTGATGAAGTTCGAAGAAACAAATTTTACAAAAGTTATATTTGCAATAACAACATTGCAGTTCAGTTTATACTCTCATTGAGTGCACACTGAGTCGAAAAAAAATCAAAAACACAAAACTGCAAAAGAAATCAAAAACAAACCTAACCTATTTTTAGTTACGTGTACAAAAAAAAAAATATAAGTTAATTAATACGGATAAAGGTTTCACGTATGTATCACCCTTTCTTATTCAACGCTCAATTGATGCTGTTGGAGGTAAAGTTAAACTTTGCAAAAAATTAAGATCAGGACAACTACTTATACAATGCTTTAATGGAAAACAAGCGAATAAAATAATTAAAATGTTAACATTATCATTGGAAATTTTTGTAAAAGTTGAGGAGCATAAATCTCTCAATACATCTAAAGGAATGTTCTACTCCAACGATCTTAGAGAAATGACTGATAAAGACCTCTTGGAAGAAATCAAATTGCAAAACCCGAATGTTACTGATATTAAAAGATTAAAAAAACGAAACAGCGAAACTAAGCAACTTACAAACGTTGATCTTGGTTTGTACATTGTGACTTTTAATGTATGCGATTTACCGGAAAGAATTTTGTTGGGATATTTATCAACCGAAATAAAACCTTATATTCCAAATCCTTTACGATGCTTTATGTGCTTCCAGTTTGGTCATGTATCAGAAAAGTGCTCTTCTGAAGTAAAAGTTTGCCCACATTGCGGCAACACTGAACACACAATTATTGATACGTCTGGTCATCGTGAAAAATGTGACAAACCGGCAAAATGTGCAAATTGTCAACAACAACACAACAGCTTTTCTAAAGAATGTGCTATTTATAAAAAAGAATATGCAATTCAAAAAATAAAAATAACACAGAAAAAAACAATAAGTGAAGCACGAAAAGAATACGATAGACAAAACCAACGTCCAACAATATATTCTAATGTTGTGAAATCGTGTAACTGTCAATGCAAATGCCAAGAGACCGAAAACAAAAAACCCACCACTGTAGATAAGCCAATAACTGATACAACACCAAAAACAAAGTCTCCCCCTTCCCCAGTTCGTCAAGTAACAAAAACAGATGGATCAAAAATTGAGTTATTACCTAAAAATATATCAAAGAGAAAAAAACGTGAAATAGTAAATGCAGAAAAAAGAAGAAAGAAAACTCAATGAACACATCATACATAAAAACAAAAGACCCAATTGGAAAAAATGAAGTCAATAAAGATGACGACAACTCCAGCTGTTCCAGTACTAGTGATGAGTAACCAATACAAAATAATACAATGGAATTGCAACGGCTTTTTAAATCATTTTGATGAAATTAAACTTATGTTATCAAAATTTAATTGCCTTGCTATATGTATTCAAGAATCTAGATTTAAATCCAATTATTATTCTAAACTTAAAAACTTCACTTGTTTCTTTAAAAATGTTTGCTATGATACAAATGCACACGGTGGTGCTTGTATCTATCTCAATAATATATTTGAGGGAGAAGAACTGCCTATTATTTCGCAACTTCAAGTTGTAGCTATAAAAATAAAATTTCCAATTAATTTTATTATTTGCTCCATATATCTTCCAGGTTCCGAAAACCTTTCCAAAAACGACCTTAATAATTTAATATTACAATTTGATTTACCATATCTCCTTTTGGGCGATTTTAATTCACATAACCACATTTGGGGTTCAAAAAAAAACCGACACAAGAGGAAATACAGTCGCATCTTTTATAGAAGAAAATAATCTTAATATTTTAAATAACATAAACTGTGCCACACATCTTAGTTTTGCATATAAAACATTTAGCAATATAGATCTAAGCCTCATCTCGCCCAATATTCAACATCTTTTTGAATGGAATATTAGTGACGACCTCTATTCAAGCGATCATTACCCCATTATAATTTCAATAAATGGTCATTCTCCTAATCTTGAGCGTAGATCTAGTTGGAATATAAAACGTGCAAATTGGAATAATTTCAATTGCAGTTTAACAGAACCTTTAGAGAATTTTAGCGACATAAACATTACCGAAAAATATATTACTGAAACTATTTTGAATGCAGCTCATGAAGCTATACCACTTAGATCATCAAACCATATTAGAAAAGAAGTTCCTTGGTGGAATGACAATATTAAAAAACTAATAAAACAGAGAAGAAAACTATTAAAACTATTTAAAAGGAATGCAAGCTCAGAAAACCTGGCTAATTTTCTTAAAATAAAATCGGAGACACGCAGAACTATTAGTGAAAGTAAGAGAAAATCTTGAATTGATTTCTGTGACACTATAAACTTGCGAACTCCATCTTCTGAAGTCTTTAAAAAAATAAGATCCCTTAATGGTGCCTCTAACTTCCACCAAATCACAGCGCTAGATCACAACAATATGTTATTGACAGACAATAATGATATCGCTAATCTCTTAGCTATTGGTTTTGCTCAAAATTCGTCTTCCGTAAACTACTCAACAAAATTTAGACTTTACAGTAGAACAAATAATTTTTCCATTGACTTATCTAACAATAACGAACCATATAATAACAGACTTACACTATCTGAACTAAAATCTGCATTAAGATCATGTCACGGGACATCTCCGGGGCCAGATAATATTAGATATGAAATGATAAAAAACCTAGACGAAAAATCTACACAATATATTTTAGACTTTTATAACATTATTTGGACAAAACAGATATTTCCATGTAATTGGAAAAAAGCTATTGTAATCCCCATTTTAAAGCCAGGGAAAGACAGTACAAATAAAAATAACTACAGACCAGTTTCACTTACAAACTGCCTTTGTAAACTATTAGAAAGAATGATTAATAAAAGACTGGTTTATTACATAGAAAAATATAAAATCTTAAATGTCAATCAATCTGGTTTTAGAAAAAATAGAGGAACGATTGATAACTTAGCGTTATTACATTCTGATATTATGGAACTCTTCTCTCAAAAAAAAGGACTTAATAGCTATATTCTTTGATATTCGTAAAGCGTATGATTGTGTTTGGAAGCAATTAATTCTTAAGAAACTCAATTCTACAGGAATACGTGGAAACATGGCTGCTTTCATTTCAAATTTTTTATATGAGCGACAGTTTTGTTGCATGGTTGGAAACACAGCATCAAATTATCATGTCCTTGAAAACGGCGTTCCACAGGGATCCGTATTGAGTGTAACACTTTTCCTCCTGGCAATAGATGATATTTTAAATAATTGTCATAAAGATGTTAAGGCCCTACTGTATGCTGACGACCTTGTTATTTACTGTTCTGGTAAAAAAGTCTCTGCTATAATAAATAAACTTCAAACAACTATTAAAAAACTTGAAACTTGGAATGACACAAGTGGTTTTCTGTTTCATGATGAAAAAACGGTAGCAATTCAATTTTCCAGACGCTATAAAGTTGTCTCTAACAATACAACTCTGAAACTATACGGTAAAGACATACAATTTGTAGGAGATCATAAATTTTTAGGATTAACTTTCGACAAAAAACTAACATTTAAGGCCCACATTCGGAACATTAAGGCTAAGGCTAACTCTAAACTGAATATAATCAAAATGCTAAGATGCTCTCAGTACGGTTCTGATCCTAAAACTTTACTTAAGATATTATGCTCTATTGTACTTCCAACTATAGATTATGCATCGATAATATATTCATCTGCCATCAATACCGACTTAAAAACATTGGAACCAATCTTAAACTCAGGAATAAGGCTCTCTATTGGAGCCTTTAGAACTAGTCCAGCTAAAAGCTTACAAATTTTAGCCTCATGCCCACCCCTTTACCTAAGAAGATTGAAGTTTTTGCTCAACTACACACTTAAAATATTTTCCTTACAAAATCACCCATTGTACGATAAAATCTCCGACATGACAAAAATTAGTGAATTCAAACTTCAATCAAAAAATAAAAAATATATTCCCTTTTACGTAACGGCTATTGAGGAGTTCAACAAGGTAATTTCAAAATATAGAATCAATATAAATACTATAGAAAACATAATGCCCTCTCATATAGCACCCTGGTGCTTCTCAACTATTAATATAGATTTTTCACTTGCATATACAAATAAACGAGACATGACTTCTTCTGAAGTACAACAGAAATTTTTAGAATTAATTAATACCAAATACCAAAATTATGCTCAGTTTTTTACCGATGGTTCTGTTATGAACGAAAAATCTGGGTTTGCAGTTTTAGGTGAGAATTTTGCGATATCTATACGAATTCACGATTTCTCCTCTGTATATACTAGTGAACTATTAGCAATAAAAACATGCCTGGAAAAGCTTGAAAACGTCTTTAAAAAAACACTTATAATATCCGACAGTAAAAGTGCCCTAGAAGGACTACAAGATCCATATAATAACAACGTAATTATACAACAAATTAGAACATTAATAACTTCTCTACCTAACCACAAAATTTCCTTCCTATGGAGCCCTAGCCACCTAAATATAAATGGAAACGAAAAAGTTGACCAGCTCGCCAAAAACTCTTTAAAAAATAATATATCTACGGAATATAAATTTCAATACTCAGACTATAGGCAATTTATTGGAAAATATATTTTTGAAATCTGGAATGATTCATGGAATGATAATAATGATACAAAATTATTTAAAATTCAAAAAAATGTATTGCACAAATTTAAAGTTCCCAATATACCCAAAACTGATTTTATGAAGCTAAATAGACTAAAAATAGGTCATTGTTCATTCTCACATAAATATATTATTGAAAAGACTCAACCTCCAAGATGTGATTGCGGGCAAACGTTAACTATATACCATATATTTAACGAATGTAGAGTTCTTCATGACAAACGTTTAAAATATAAAATAAATAGCATTAATATCCTTCTAAAAGAAAATGAATTTGAAAACATTAAAAAATTCTTAACTGAAATAAATATTTATAATTCGATTTAAATCTATATTAAACTATAAATGTATATTAAATAGAATATAAGTCCCTATGTAATATTAAATGGCCTATATAACCTAATTGTGTTGGGGCCTTTATAATACCAAATAAATAAATAAATAACAACATTGCTTTTAGAGCTGTTTTTTGGATACCCTAATGATCATATATGTACACAAACAATCACATTTTCATCTGGAAAATTTATTTTAATAAAATTCATAAAATAAACCGAAAAATTGGTGTGCAAAAAGCGTGAGTTCAAAAGATCATCAAAAAGAAATGAGAGCTAAGTTTCCAAACCACTTTCTGGGTTTTGATCTACAGATATTCTATTTTCATTTCCCGTTGATTTCGTTCAGGATACAATCAGTAGGCTCAAATTTGTTGCACAGTGTTTTCTAACCAATATAAAGTGTTATTTTTTTCTTACTATTTTTGAAAACTATTAAATTGTAGACAATAATAATTACTTCCGCACGTAAAAATAATTAACGATTGAACTACAAAAGTACAAATATTCAAATTGAAAACATTTTCTTTTTCATCTAATTACCAAAAAAAAATAAAAAATATTTATATACAATACAAAAATCGAACAGGTAAATCAAATCAAAATTTTAAGTGTGAATCATTTATCGTATTAACAAGTGAGAACTCATTAAACACCTAAACAATAAAGAAGCTTCCGATTTTCAATTCCATTCTACTCTGAACTCAAACTGCTTCATACAAAACAACTCTAATAAACTAAATTATTGTTATTGTTAAACTGATGCTCTGACTGACTTCAAAATGATGAGAATATTGAAGAAATTGATGAACTTTAAATGGTATTGAACTTTAGGCCTACTCAAGTAGCCACAATAGAAAATGAAAGTAAAGCTCTTAATAGTATTTCGAATTTTTAAATTTATTTTGAATACATACTTGAAAATGATTTGATTTGGTTGTTTATTAGAAATTGAGATCTAATAGTGTTTGTTTGATGATTACAAATTAATTATATTATATTTGGCTATAGGCTTATTTCATTTATAACCAACTGAAAAATATACAATTTTGGATCTCCCCCCTTCTAAATTTGTTCAAATTTGGCACAAATATTGTCTTTTATGCAACCAACTATGACACCAAATTTTTGCTCATTAGACCACCTGGTTCGCGAAATACAACGTCTTAAGAATTTAAAAGTCGTAAAAACGTACTAAAATGACTTAACAAAATTACACTCAAACTAAATAAGTTAGTAGACAAGTTAGCAAAACGTCTTGTAAATCAAGTATACCATTTTTCAGGAATTTTTTTTGGTAAAATTATGTTTTCTGTTAAAATTTTTGTTATACTTATTCAGCACTTAACTGTTGTGAACTAATGTTTTACTAATGTTTTACTAATTTATTTAGCTAATAAAGTTGTGCTGATAAGCACATTAATAGTGTGGACGACAACCAGATTTTATGCAACCAGATTTTATTTTATGCAACCAGATTTTATGCAACTAAGGTTGACACCAAATGTTTGCTCATTAGACCCCTTGGTTCGCGAAATACTACTTCTTAAGAATTTTAAAAATGGTAAAAACGTACTAAAATGACTTAGCCAAATTACACTCAAACAAAATTAGTTAGTAGAAAAGTTAGTAAAACGTCTTATAAATCAAGTATACTACTTTTCATCAAATTTTTTGCTAAAATTATGTTTTCTGCTAAAATATTTGTTATACTTATTTAGCACTTAACTGTTGTGAATGATTTACTAATATTTTACTAATTTATTTTGCTAACAAAGTTGTGCTGATTGATAATCACATTAATAGTGTGGACGACCACCAGATTTAAAAATATACGCACAAGAAAGTAGATGTCGCGATGTAGTAGATTTCAAGCTGTAGTAGAGACGAGGAAAATGATTTATTTCTTCGATTTATTTAGATACAGTTAGAAGTGATTCGATACAGTTTCATCCGAGTTTTGTCCAGATACAATTTTATTAAACTATACGTCATACTTTAGGATTATATGTTATTTAATATAATATGATATAACATGGTTCTTATATTATTTTAAATATAGGTAAATATCGCACTGTTCCTTCCAATTTTAAAAACTCACATATAACTTCTAAATATGTTTAAACTATATTAACCCTTTGACTACCCTTATACACTACAGTGTGCAGATTTTTAAAAAAATATAAAAAATTTAAAAATGCAATAAGACTATATATTTTTGTTTAAATATGTTCATTAGGATATTGGCCATCGGGGAAATATAGTCGGGATATTTGTTAACAAAGTCCAATTTTTTTAATCTGCCTTATCTCCGAAAAAATGGGTGTTTGGTGTATCTCCTAAACTAGCAACGCAAGAAACTCGAGAATTTGCCCGTAGCTTCACCTAATCATGTTTGAATAATCGAATGTTTTAGTGCTAAAACTGGGCTCAGAACTTTAAAAAATTATTTTTTTTTTGATGGGTAGGAGGAGGAGGGCTTTTTCTTTCTAATTTGAAGACCTCAAACAAGAATCTGAAGTCCAAATAGAAATATATCCACAAAAAAAGTCGGCAGTGAAAGGGTTAAACAAAAAATTTGTCATAGTTTTCAAGCGAGTTTGTTTTACTCATTTACAATTTTAGCTCAAAACTACATTTACACTGAACCAAAAAATACGTATGTATTTTCGCTTTTTTTCAAGTTTTCGACTGGCAAATTCGATAAAAATTTTAAATCGAAAATTTTAATATGGACGAGTATAGTTAAAGAATTTTTCAAATATTTTAAAGTTTTCTACTTAAAATGCTGAAAATTTGCAATTGATATTGCAAAGTTAATTTGTCATTGAAGAAATTATAAATTATTTAAAGATTTCTTGTTAATTTTTAATAATAGTGCGAATATTTGAATTGAAATTAATAATTTTGCATTATTTAGCATTTTACTTAAAACTTTTTTAATTTAAAATAGTTATTCACAATTTATCATGGATGGTAACCAATTCAATGCGGATATCGGTAAAGGTATCGCTATTTTCTTTTATTTCGGTAACGGTATTTTTGGGGTAACGATATTTCAGTGATTTCGGTAATGGTGTGTTAGCGTTACTAGTATTTTACTTATTTCGGTAACGGTGTTTTAGCGGTGACGGTATTTTAGTTATTTCAGTAACGTTATTTTAAGGATAACGGGTTTTAAGTTATTTTGGTAACGGTATTTTAAGGATAACGTTATTTTAGTTATTCAGGTAATGTCAATGCACACCGATAATTTTAGCTCCATTATGCCCAAATTCCAATGACTGGCTGGTTTATGTTGAAAATCTTGGAAAATATTCATTTAAATTTACAGTGATTACTTTTTCTGATCCTGTCAGATTATTTCGGTAGCGGTATTTTAAGGATAACGCTATTTCCATTATTTCGATTACGGTATTTTAGCGATAATGGTATTTTGATTATTTTGGTAACGGTATTTTAAGGGTTGTGAAAGGCGTGGTAGAGAAGAATGAGTGTATTTTCTAAAAATCATAACTACATTGTAAATTTACAATTTTTCTGAATCAGACTGCGCAGTTTCTGGTATTGAACCTTCGTCAGTGACCCTGTTTTTGAATAATGTAATATTTGTTATGTTTTTATTTGTTCGATTGCGTCTGTATGAAATTTTCTGTGCAATTACTGACCGTGGTATAGATAAACTGATTTCTAATGCCACATGCACTCGCACTACACGTTAGACAGAGCGCTTTAGCACACTGATCTATCGTCAGGTCGAGTTCTGTTGTGATTTAAACTAGTTTTTATTCAATACACGGTGTTTTTTTTTTTTGTTCTTGCATACATAATCTCAGAAGTACAACTCCAACAACACAACAGTTCTTTTTTTAGAAACTTACCTCACTCTAATGTCCACTGTTTTCCCATATGCTGTAAGTGATGGCACATCTATGATATATTCTTTGTATATTCGATAGATGGCACTTACGTAGTTAGGGAAGAATTGCCAGAGAGCATAGTTTGAATTTTGTTTGAGTTTGAATTTTAACGTCTTTTTCAGACAATTGCAATTAATACTATAGTTAATATGCAATTTTATTTAATTTAATTGTGAAAGGCGTGGTAGAGAAGAATGAGTGTATTTTCTAAAAATCATAACTACAATTTAAATTTTCAATTTTTCTGAATCAGACTGCTCAGTTTCATGGTATTGAACCTTCGTTAGTGACCCTGTTTTTGAATAATGTAATATTTGTTATGTTTTTATTTGTTCGATATTGGTATTGGGGTATTGGTATTTTAGTTATATCGGTAACAGTATTTCAATTATTTAGGTAACGGTATTAAAGCGATAACAATTGTATGTATGACAAATGATACAATTGCAGTAACTGCTTACCAAATCGATGGTTTTTTTTGCTGGGCTGCCAACGCTCATACCACCATTAAAGGCACCGAGCTAATGTTCTGGCGTTCTTAGTTTTCTGGCTGGGTATATCGACAATAATAAATTTTTGCCAAATTATAGTTATGACAGATTTTTCTGATTCTTTTTATTTAATTTTGATAATAATAAAATAAATCCGAATCTAATGTAGCATTTTAATAATGATTTATTTATTATTAGATTTAACAAATTAGCTTAAGCCTAAAAATGATAATAAGTACCAAAATAGTCAGTGAAATATTGAAGGAACAGATATAAAAAAAAAATCCAGTTCTAATCTAGAATTTACCAATTAATTATATTAACAAATTTTTTAGCAAAATTTTTTATATACTTTTTTTTTTTTTTTTTTTTTTTTGCAAGAACACGCATGCTGATCATGCTTAACAGACACCAGCTATTAACAACTCTGTATTTATCGTGTTTTTAAACTCATACTAAACTTGTATTATAATTTATTTATTTTTTTTTTATGAAGATTTAAGAACAATATAGATTCATATACTAAATAATGTTAATTTTAATCAATATGCGGGTCTCAATACATTAAACAATATTTAGGAATCATTTAAAGGGTCCACCATCTAACGTTTTTTTTCAACTAGTGCTTATTTCCTGAATGGTAACACTTAGCTCATGTCTGATTTGACAGATAATTAGTTTTATCCTTCCGCGGAACGAATATGGTCCGTATGTTCGTTATATTGTAAAAAAAGTGAAAGAAACTAGCATCCTCATCGATAAACCAAAGCGTGAAAAGCCAAAAACAGTGCGTACACCCGAGAATATTGCTGCTGTTGCAGAAAGTGTGCGTGAAGCTCCATCAACATCAATTCACCGTCGTTCTCAACAATTGAACATTTCGAAAACATCATTGTGACGATTTTTGCATAAAGACCTTGGTATGACGCCATACAAAGTCCAATTGGTTCAGGAGTTCAAAAAAAAAAAAGTTATTTGGCGGACCCTTTATAAGGAATCTATACAAAGAATACTTGTTCCTAAACTAAACTAAAAAAAAAAAAACTCAAATGAAATAATGTTCTAAAACCATAGTAATTCTAACACTTAGCTGTTTGAAATTCTATCCAGCCAGTATGGTAATTATAATATATTATTGTATTTAGATTTGTATTTAGTTAAAGTTTTTTTTTTTTTTTTTTTTTTTTAGAATTCTAAACTAAACTTAAACGTGTGGACAAGAATAAAGTAGATGACCTTGAGTTGCTTGGTTTATTTTAAACTCATGTTTTAATATTATTTTATTTTTTTTTTAATTTAATAACAAAGATTTTTAACGATTTAAGCCAAAAAGCTTTTTGTTTTTTTATATATTAACATTTTTATAGGCTCTAAATGTATTTAAAAAAATATTTTAGTTTTAAACTGATGTTATCTCACGGTTGTATAAGAATTCTTTTAATTAAACAAAGAGCATTAAAACACTTTTATTTTTATATAAAATATTTTTTTTTTTATATTTTACCATATTTTATATTTGACATGACTTTAAATCTTCAAAGGCGTCCAGATGTCTCTTTATAAAAAAAAAAAAAAATATTGCATAAATTTAAGTAAGTTTTTTAAATATAGAAATTAACTCAAAAAATAATATAGAAGCGTCTTAAAATACATAATTTTCAGATTTTTCTAGATTTTAGAAAAAATACGATTTTTAGTTTAAAAATTAAACATATTAGTGTTCTGCACGCATAAATTAAAATCCAAAATTTGATTTGCAGCGTACAACGTTTTAAAATTGCATTTAGGCCGCCTAAACCCGAAAATTGCATTACAAATTTTTACGCTTTAGTTTTTTAAATATTTTTAATTTTTGAGTAATTTGACTAAAAAGTATAGCTAGATATTATAATATAAGAAATCATCAAACATCATGTCAGTGCTGACATATATGAACATTTGG
The DNA here is from genome assembly GCA_021234595.1 of Delia radicum. Classification (NCBI taxonomy): domain Eukaryota; kingdom Metazoa; phylum Arthropoda; class Insecta; order Diptera; family Anthomyiidae; genus Delia; species Delia radicum. The sequence continues at coordinate 134,283,246 of CM037855.1, read as the reverse complement.
CTGTTCATATATGTCAGCAGTTATGCAACATTTACTTGCGTTTTAAGCTATCAAGTATTATATGTCTCGTTAGCTTAGTGGTTAGAACTGACGCTTGCCAATCTGGGGGCCAGGGTTCGAATACCGGCGGAACCATAAAAGTTATGAAAATGAACTTTTTTTAGTTTTATTTTGAAAAACACCTATTTTTAGACCACCTATTTCATGGTTTTACCAACATTTTGCCAACGTTGTAAACTTTGTTTCCCCATTGCTTGTCCTACACTTTTTGAACAGACGGGCCATTTGTCTAATGATTTTATCATTTTGGGATTGGGAAAGCATATACAGGGTGATTCAGTCATGACCCGACGAATTTCACCAGCGTATTCCTTAGCTCATTTCATGAAAATATGTTGGAAATTGAGAGGTTGGAAAGGCTTCTTGGAAAGGGAGACCTTTCAGAATCAATAAAAAGTCAAACGCCGAGGTACAGCGCTTAAAAAAAAATTGGAAAAAAAGACATAAGAACGTGTATATAACCTCAATTTGCTCAGCCAGATGGCAGGTAACTTATGATATATATATATATCTTTTAAAAGATAGCCCTAGTTCTTACCTTTCCAAAATGCCCTAAACGAAGACCAAACAAAAACAAATGAATGTGTGCTGTTACTTCGCTTCCAAAAAAAAAAAAAAAATAACTAGGTTTATGAACAACACAGCTCTAATTTTGTTAGTTAATTGAGAACTCTATTTTTAGACACACCACTTAATACGTCACGTAAGGTTTAAGTGTGTCAATATTTGTTAAAAAGTATTTGGATCGCAATAAAAATATTTATTCATATGTTTCTGGAAGTCGATGAGTATAAATCTGATATCAGATTCTTAAAAATCAAAATGACGAATTAAAATGGCTGATGATTTTTATAAAAAAGTTTATTTAATTGAATATTTCGACGAAAAAAGTTGCGATATAACCATTTATGAATATATATAGTATCACATATAACTAAACATCACATCTGATCTGATCCGAAAAATGGCATACATAAGGATTATAATGGGATCTAATCTCATATAGTTTGATCCGAAAAATGGGTCTACTAAATATGATCAAATTATATATAATTTGATACAATTTTATCTAATAAGTTTTTTAATTTAAAAATTTAAAAAAAAATTAAAAAAAAAAAATTAAAAATATTTGCGTACTTTTTATTTTAATCCAATTAACTACTACTTATAATTCATTTATAAGACAAATAAACATTAATTTTAGAAAATAATGTTTAATCTAAAAATGTATGCTTTTTATGGAACTGAAGTTGGAACATATTATAAATTTAAAGTTCCAGATAAAACATAAAAAAAACAACATTTACCGAGGAAGAAAATCAAATTTTTGTTCGCAAAATGTTCAAGTAGAAGACTTACAGATTTTTTCAAGATCAGAAATAAACTTCAAACTTTACACGTCCTAGTTATACATAATAATTAACAATTATAACTATACGGTCGGTATTATGGATCAATACGATATTTTGCTTATGCAGGATAAATCTCCCCATTTAGTACTTGAGCAATTTCAGATCGTTCAAAACAACTTTTTTAATAACCAAAAAACAAGTTCAGTGGTTGAAAGTATATTGCCTATGTTGGAACTAACAAGGAGAGGCCGATCATGGGTTCCCGCTGATATATGAAGTGATTCGAGGTCATACATGTCCTTATACCACCATATATGATTCATATATGTTCATAAGAGTACATATTTGATCACACATACAAATATTACCTCACTTTTCGTTAATGTACACTGATGCACATTTATGATTCCTCATATGAACATATTAGAATGATTTATGAACACCTATGAATCATGTATGGATGCAAGTGGATATGCATGAAGCATGTGTGTTCATGTATGGATCCATATAAGTCGATTTTTAATAGGGTATGTTGTAAAGAATCAGGAATTAAGAAACACAAATTTTTCTATCTGCCCAATTTCACGGTTAGGGGTGGTCTTTAATTTACGAAAACTATATCTCTGCATAAGCTTTATGTAATTAACCCAAAATTTTTTTCATATATACCAAGAAATATACATTAAAAAACGTTTAAAAAACTGTTTCTCTTAAACCAATTGGCATATAAAATTTAACAGATGTTGAGTGCCTCTTTATTCTATATATTTGTGGGTTTAAAACCTAATACTTATATACCCGATGAAAAAAGTTCGGATATAGACATATAAGTTAATACACTTACTTGCACCACTTTTTTCGGTAAATAACACTATGCAACAAAAAAAGACTTTTTGAAAAACACAAGATCTTGGCTATATAGGTTCGATTGTACTACCAAAAGGTAGTAAAACCCTATACTCGGTTTGTCCAGATTGGTGACCAATTCCTTTTTATGGGCCTCTAAAGTTTCTGAAAAGCAGTGGGACCCTCAAAATATGGTATCATTAGTGTTTGCCCTAAATCTTAATAAGACTTGGTGCTACTGCTTAACTATATTTGGCAATAATGTGGCTAACAGTCCACAGAACAAATTCTTTCAACATTTTATGCCAAAAAAATATTTTTTCCTGGAGTTTTTTTGAAAAAACATAGGAAAAAAATATGTTTTTTTCACTTTTTCCAGTATTACTTACAGGGACTGTTAAATTTTTCCTAACAATATTTGGCAAAAGTGTAGCCAAGGTAACGCCGAACAACTCTTCTGAACATACCAATACAATCTGAACGTGTTTAGGCACTCTAAACAGCTCATAAAGGCCACTCTGCACCTTAAAAATTGTCGTTTTTGACTAAAAAAATCCACAAAAATCCCCCGCAGTTGCCTCTAGATGGATAAAATGTAAGACCGACCCCCATTAAACTTTTATTTGGATTTCTGTTTTTTACAAGAAAAATATTTTTTTTGTACGAACTTATGGTTTTTGTTTTTTAATTTATATTTTATTATTTAAAGTTTTTTTTTTTGTACATGTATGTTAGGGCTTTACGTTTTTAAATTTTTTGCAAATATCAAAATTGGCATAGCACATTCGCATAGGCCATGAAAAACTATGAAGACAAATGTTTTTACTTTTTCGCGAATGTCAAAAAAGTACACGCACCAATCGCGATAAAATTTGGAATCATTATTTTTGAAAACTGCAATCAAAAAATTACAAAATATTGCTATTTAATGTATGCTTTCACTAAAGACGAACCCCAAACTAAATTTAGGGGGCGGTAAGGTATCCACTACCTCAATAAAAATATTTTTGCAAAATTTAAGTATATATATATTTATTTATTTGTTTTTCTTTAACTTTTTGCACACGTGTTATTCCGATTACTGAAGTTTTTGAATGAATTTTCGAGATAAAATTGTAATTTAAAAAATTATCTGGGTAAAAAATATCACCCCTCTAAAAAAATTATACCTGATCCAAAACTTTAATTGATACATGTTGCATAGTTAAGGAAAACGCAAATTGTAATGCTATTGTTCGCGATCGCAGGAACGATAAAACTTAAAAATATTGAAATCATCAGCTCAAGAAATGTAACAATAACAATTAAAGTAAAAAACATCTTTAACTCGGCTGTGTCGAATCCTTATACCACAAATATGTAAAAAATTAAAAAAAATTGCAGGGAGTTTTCGGAGGTGTGGGGGGTTGTTGGTAGTCGTTGAGTTATGTTGGGGGCACCTTCCCCATGCGATAAATGTTTACAAAATCATTTATTATGCTTTTTCCACTTAAGTAATACAATTTAATTATTATTTGAATTCATTCTTATATCCACGCCCACAAAAAGGGGCGGGCCAAATAGCATTTTGGAATCCTCTGGGTCTACATGCAGGACTTTGAACTAACTCTGACATAAAAAATGTTTCATTTGTTTAACAAAAATACAAAAAAAACGTGCAAAAAAAATTGCAATAAAAGTATAGTCTAGCCAAAAACACACATTTTAATGTACACGTTGGTCTTTATGAGCTATTTAGTGTGCCTAAACATGTTCAGATTGTGTTGGTATGTTCAGAAGAGTTGTTCCGCCTTACCTTGGCTACACTTTTACCAAATATTGTTAGGAAAAATTTAACAGTCCCTGTAAGTAATACTGGAAAAAGTGAAAAAAACATATTTTTTTCCTATGTTTTTTCAAAAAAACTCCAGGTAAAATATATTTTTTTGGCATAAAATGTTGAAATAATTTGTTCAGTGGACTGTTAGCCACATTATTGCCAAATATAGTTAAGCCGTAGCACCAAGTCTTATTAAGATTTAGGGCAAAAACTAATGATACCATATTTTGAGGGTCCCACTGCTTTTCAGAAACTTTAGAGGCCCATAAAAAGGAATTGGTCACCAATCTGGACAAACCGAGTATAGGGTTTTACTACCTTTTAGTAGTACAATCGAACCTATATAGTCAAGTTCTTGTGTTTTTTTCACTGGTGCACAGTGTAATTAAAGTCCATGCACTTGCTTACACAACATAATTTTAAAGTCAATACACTAAATTCCATAACGACACACTTAATACATTTAGATCAGTGAAATATGAGTAAAAAATATTAAGCTCATTGAAAAGACAATGCATCTAAAGAAATGCAACAATAAACAAAACATACAAACAAAAATAAATATTAAACTATAGACAAGTAAGCATAATTGTGTTAACCCCAATTTTAGAATAAGTTATTTTGTGATTATAAAAAGAAAGAATTACATAAAGAATTCAGTCGATATTTGGTATTGCAAACGAATTGACGCGTTTTATTTCTTCGTTCCCGTAACTTATATAGTCATATATATAGTTCCATATCGCATAATATATCAGGTGATCCGAAAAATGGCATACATAACCTTATCTCATGAGACCCCATGTGATATCATTTCTTATAACACTGTGCAACAAGAAAAAACATCCCGTACCATACCAACGGAAAATGAAAATAGACCATTAGTAGACTAAAACCTCCAAAGGGTTTTGAAATCTTTGCTCTTGTTTTGTTTTTATAGGCCCTTGAAGTTGACTCTCTTTTAGTATATTTTTGCTCTTTTTTTACTATGGATGAAAATAAAATGTTGAAAAATGGGTTGAAATAGCTTCTTTAGAAGTGTGATGTTCAAAATGAGTTAAATAGGTCTAGCGCCTCCAAAGTTATGAGTGAAAATGTGAGGCAGCCTCAAAATGTTTCATACAAATTGGCGAATTTTACTAAATTACGTGACTTGTTCATTTTGTAACCAGACATATAGAGATGAATGATGAAAATGGACAAGTCACGTAATTTAGTAAAATTCGCCAATTTGTATGAAACATTTTGAGGCTGCCTTTTTTCATTCATAACTTTTGAGGCGCTAGATCGATTTAACTCATTTTGAACACCACACTTCTAAAGAAGCTACCAAACAGTCTGTGTGCAAATGAGCATCCTTGCTTTCGTCGTTATTGCATTTTATTTTTACCCATTTTTCAACATTTTATTTTCATGCACAGTAAAAAAAAGAGCAAAAATATGCTAAAAAAGAGTCACTTTCAAAAGCCTATAAAAACAAAACAAGAACAAAGATTTCAAAACCCTTTGGGGGTTTTAGTCTACTAATGGTATACTTTCATTTTCCGTTGGAATGGTCTGGGATGTCTGCCATGACCCGAAATTTGTTGCACAGTGTAATTTGATCCGAAAAATGGGTCTATCTAATTTGATCACGTTATATATAATTTGATACTATTTGATCTTCACAAAATTCTTTGGAAATTAGAGCTTCAATTTTGTTCCACATTTCGATTGATGCAACATAGAAAGTTTTTATTGTACGTTTGCAGTTTTTATGCTGGTGGCAAAATTTCAGTTTATGGGGGACACCCCTGGAAAAAAAAAAAAATGCCACGCCCCCTTAAATGACCCCAGGAGTGCGAAAATCATAATGAATAAGGGGGCTCCCGCCCCTTATGGGCGTGGCAGTCGAAAAACGACCCGGCCCAAATACGTAGACAATATGAGTATCAAATGAAAGCTAATGTCTTCACGATTCCAAAAATAGCCGTAGTTGCCAGATCGGGCGATTTTTGTAGCCGATATGGCCATTTTGGCAAAATTTGGGGTGGGGGAAATTTTTTTTCCTTTTTTTTTGCTTATATTTTGTTAAAATCAAACAAAAATGAGCATTTTGTGCGAAAAGATTACTATTGTTAGCGTTACCCAGGGATTACCGCGTGGAGGTCATAGTAAATCAATCCCCTTGGAGAAGCATGAGAACTCATGGCTTCGCTTAGTAAAGTTTTTCTGCGTGACCGGCCTACGGCCGGGCTTAGGGGTTTTTAACTCCAGTATGTCTTAATTCTAGACGGCGGGGATCTCGAGTGCTCGGCCTCTGGCCGAGCTAAAAAGAAATAAACAAAAAAAAGTCCTTCCCCCATTTTATAAAAATTAACATATCTTCCTCAAATTCTGGACGATCTGGCAACTACGGGTATTTTTGGAATCGTGAAGACATTTCCTTTCATTTGATACCAATATTGCCTAAGTAGGTGGCATGGGTCGTTTTTCACCCCCGCCCCTATTTAACAAAAATGGCCGTATCGGCTGCAAAAACCGCCCGATCTGGCAACTATGGCTATTTTTGGAATCGTGAAGACATTAGCTTTCATTTGATACCCATATTGTCTACGTAGGTGGGCCGGGTCGTTTTTCGACTGCCACGCCCATAGGGGGCGTGAGCCCCCTTATTCATTATGATTTTCGTACTCCTGGGAACATTCTGAAGGGGATGGCATATTCAGATTTTTTCTCTAGGGGTGTCCCCCATAAACTGAAATTCAGCCGAAAATTTTTGTTATGTTATATATATTTATTTCTATATATTTTCAGATATTATTTCTATATATTTTTCAGTGTACTAAAATTCAGCAAAAAATTTATTAATTTTTACCAAGGCTTTTTTATTTCTAATCTACTAAGTGTTAGCAAAACTTTTGCTGAATCTATTAATTTTGTTGATAAAAATCAGCTCGCTGATTTTCAGCAAAAGATTTTGCTGACATTAGCAATTTTTTTGCTAGCACCCTCCTGACTAAAATTTTGCTGACTCAGCAAAATTTTTTGCTGACTTTACAAACTTTTTTTTTTGAGTGTACATGGAAGTATATATGATCTGATATATAGCTATATCAATTGTATATGAGATATAATGATATATGATTATATATAGCGCCATATTAGAAATCTTCTTAAAAATAAGTTTGAGATGTAAGTATATATGTTTCCATATGGCCACATATATAAAAGGATACCACTATATCAAGCTATATAAGACTATATATAAAAGTTTTTCGTCTTGTAGTACTTTAATAAAAATATTACTAATCATTACAAAACAAAAAATACGTAGTTTTCCATATTTTTTGCAGTAAATTTTAAACCTCATTTACATTCTAATTTTAAACGGTGCTAAAAAATTATATAAAAGTGATTTTTTTTTTATTAAATTTTACTATATTTATTTATATATAATGCTATGTTTTACCATTTATAATTATGCATAAAAGTGATACGATTTTTTTGATTAATTGCACAATATGCACTTACATATGATCATATATTGCAGAATATATGGTCATATACTGATCGATATCTATTTCATATGATCAGATATACAAGATATGCTAATATATAACATATGATACAAAGATATATGATGATATATTACACCATAGTAAACAAATTTAATATACTGAGTATAAGATATGGACATATATGGTAATATATTGCCACACATATTTTTTTTTTTTTTTAAGAGAAGCAACACTTAGGAAATTCTTCCTATTAATTAATGTGTTGTTTCTTTGGAAAGGGGATAGTGGAGAGATGAAAGGTGGTGAAAGATGAAGGGCTTCAAACATGGCAATACTGTAATTGCGGAGTAGATAAGTCTTAGAATAGTTGTTGCTCGCCACCTGATGTAGAGTTGGCGAATTTATTGAAGCTTTTTGTTTCATAGCCCTGATTCATTATTTTACTTCGTGGGGCTAAGTGCTATGGGAACACCGAAGGTGGACTCAGCGATACATATAAGTGATAGAAAACTAATACATATTATTTTTCTAAATTGATGTTGTCGTCACCGGGAATCGAACCCGGGACCATCTGTGTAGCAGTCCAACGCGCTAACCACTACACCACAACGCCCACAAATATAATGATATCAAGTTGTATATGAGTGTATAGAAACTTTTTCTATCGGGTTATGAAAATCTATGAGTGATGAAATATAATAATTAATATAACCACAATACCCATGCAAAAGCAGACATTAAAAAGTAATTAAGCGTGTGAGTAGCGCACAAAAGGCTATTACTAGGCTATTTACTTGCTTGATAAATTTTTTATCGCGAAGCTCCAGAATTCATGGGTGGTCATTACTCTCTCGCTTACAACAAAAGTGAGAATAATGAATTACCTGATTAATTACTACTAGTGAAATAATAAGTAATTACTTTTATATTAGCAATTACACACAATGATATAATAAGTGACCGCCAAGGAGTTACAAAATAAGTGGTTATCTTTAAGTTTTTTTTTTAAAAAAATCTTGAAAAAAAATTTTAAATAACTTTAGCTTTGAAAATTTACTTGTAAAAATTTTTAAAACGAATTAATACAATATTAGAATCAAAAATATGAAATCGATATTTATGTAACCAATTACCAGTAACTCATTATTTTTGCACTTACTTATACGTACTTCTATAACCCATTATCAGTAAGTCAATATTTTGCATTTTAAAGTAATGCAATAGGTATTATTACTTGATATTCTGTACGTTAATGACCTGTCATTAAAATGTTTTTGCTGGGTAATAATAAAAAATATTATTATAATCATAATTCAAAAGTCAAGTGCTACCTTATAGACCACATTAAAAAACTGCATAAATAGTTTACAAATAAAGTTATTAATCAACCTATGAACTAATGAAAAGTAAAAATATCCTACATACGTATGTATATGTACATTAACCTACTCCCATCATAAATTATATACATCCATATATTTCTATATCAAGCTACCAAAGCTACGAGTACCAACTGATTAAGTTAAGTTGCACAAATGGAAAAATAAAAGTGTAAATTATAGTTATTATAAGATTATTTTATGAATTTATATGTAAAACACAACATGCTGGGAGAACACACACATCATTGTAGTACTTACAATGCAACATAAGGATTTCTATATTAAGAATCCCTTATTTTGCACTAAATGTAATGTAGTACTTTGGCCTAAGAATTTATAGTTTAAAGTAGCAAAAATAGATTTGTTAAGTGCAAGTGTAGGTTTTATTTATTTAAGAGAGATTTATGATTGTACAAACTATAAAATAGAGTAGTAGACTAAGGTTGAAAGGGTCTATTTTTTTGTAAATGGAAATTCTTTAGTACAAAATCTTATACATATTTGATTAATGATGGTAATATTTAAAATTTAATGGAAATGAGAATTAAAAAAAAAGTATTCGAAGGGCACAAGTGTGAAGGACGAATTTAGTTTAAACAATATTTTAAACCATTTTAATTGAACAAAATCTGCATTTTTGAAATAAAAAGAAAGTTTTTTAATTGAAAATGGATATTTTAAAATTTGAAATAAAAATTTTAAATGAAAAAATAAAAATTTAGTATAAAAAAATTAGCAAATTAGAAAGCATAGGCCGAATTTTAAATTCAACAACACATTTTAAAAAATTTATTTTTTCTTACGATTTTTATAAAAAATATTCCAAAGTTTTAATTACACTGTGCTATAGTCAATATATACCTAGTAGAAACCTAGTGTATGCTGTATGTCTGGTTGAGTAGATCCATTTAAAATCTACATTTATAAATTAATACTGTTACTGGCTGACTCACTGACTCCACATCGCCCAGCCTATATTGCTGGAGTTAGGAACTTGAAATTTGGCCATCTTTCAGCGTAGAAGTCCGCTAAGACAAGTTTTTTTGAAATTCCTACGGGGGAGGGGTAAAAATTGAAAATTCTCCCCTTGACGACCCGTCCAAACCCTTTTGGTTAGGAAGCTCACGCGTGATTCACGTGAATCACACAAATTCTCGAAATAAATCCTGACCGGGAAAAGATAGAATATAAAAATTAAGGTAAATTGTGAATGTTTAACTTTAATTTGCTCTGAATATGTAATTTTGTCATTTATTTAGTGTTTTAAAACTCCAAAAGTATTTAATCGTCCAAAAAGTTAAAGAAAACATTTATAAAGCAAAACTCACTCACGAATAATTTTTTCCTACTCACACTTACTTACGTTCACGTGAGTAAAATTACGTTTTACTTCGACTCACGCCTGATCAAGCGTGGTTTACGTAATTCACGTAAAATTCTGCTCACGTGCCCATCTCTAGTACCCACATACGAAATTTCAAGTTCTACGCTTTAGTGAAATTTCAAGTTCTTCCATCTAAACAGAGGTCTACTCGTAATAAGAAACGTAAATTTCAAATTCGTAGCTTAAGTGTTTTGGCCTGGCCGCCAAGGGGAGCGTTTGCACCTTTAACCTATATTTTTACCACGTTTCAGGACGGAAATCCAAAAAGTATCATATTAGTGTGTTGTATTCGAAGGATCATAAACTTTAAATGTTTATCCAAAGTAGTTTGGCAAACCATCAAGTAGGAAATTTTTTCCCTCTTTGCCCTTCCTCAAAGGTATTTCGATTCAGTGCTTTGGCCATCCGCCAAGGGGAGACTTTTCCCTTTTCTGCCCCTCCCCGTAGGAATTTCCAAAAACCCGCTCTACACAGATATCTACTCCTTATTAGAAACTCACATTTAGCTGTTTGGCCAGGCCGCCATTCTGGAGACTTTTCCCATTTTTTCCCTTCCCAGTGGGAATTCCAAAAATCCCTTCTATACATGATAAGGTACTCACATACCGTATTTCAAGTTCCTTGCTTTAGTGGTAGGGTTAGGCTGCCAAGGGGGAGATTTTTATCTATTTGCCCCTCCCCGAAGGAATTTCCCAAACCGCGCTCTACAGAGCTTTCTATTCTCAATTAGTAATCCACATATCAAATTTCAAGTACCTAGCTTCAGCGGGTTGGCCAGGCCGCCAATAGGGAACATTTTTCCATTTTACCCCTATTTTAAAACGTTTCTGTGAAAAATTCCAAAAAGTACCATACCAGGGAGTTAGCTCATATCCGAATTAACACATATTGAAAACTTCAGCATTCTAACCAAAGGGCAGGCCGCCAATGAAAAGTCTTTTCCCTTATTGCCCCACCCAGTAAGAATTTCTAAAAATGTCGTCTTTTTGTCTTGATGTCTACGCTGGAGGATAGACCTTAATGATAAACTTCAAGTTCCTAGCTCAAGCTGCTTAGGATATGTGATGTTGAGTGCTTCAGTCAGTCAGTCACGTTATTCTTTTATAAATATATAGATAAAAGCAAATAGACAAAGAAACATTTTATAAAAGAAATTATTTATCAGGTTTCTAAGCGTATGATCGATATTTAATTAACACTCATATGCTAAGTGGGTCATTAATTATATGGTACACAGAGGGATATTAAAATAAATTGTTTAGCTTCTGGTCCTATAATTTTGTAATAAATTAATATAACCCCCGAGTAAAATAGTTTATATAAAATTACATATAATGAGATATTATCCGCAAATTCTTCTTCCTGTAAAGAGACTAACTAAAGAAATATTCTACAGTAATTAATATAAAAAATTAATTACGATTGTCATTATCTGACGGTTGCAAAACACTTTCTAACATAAAATTTGAATAAACTTGCTTAACGGCGACTCAATCTCTAACCTACACTTGGTATCCAACTATTGTATGTGAATAAAGCGCATCATAAAAATAAAAATAAAAAAAAAATAAAAAAAAAAACGTGATAATTACTTGTGAAAAAAGAGATAGGATTAAGAAGAAAAAGCATTCTAGTTGAGAAATGAATTGTGCATTGGTATTAGCTAATTCTGTCTCTTCTGATCAAAACAATACTTGTGTGTACGTAGTGTGACCAAACTCCAATTTAGTCGCAGTCAACGCTGTGTCGACCGTGGCTCAACTGGTTAAGAGGTGAGATTACGATGCATAGCTTTGATGCTAAGACTGTGAGTTCAAATCACAGTACGACACCAAAAAATAAAAAGTTTTTCATATAGAGCAAAATTAACAATATAAAATACTTTGTTCAATTGACACATAAATTAACCACTGACGAGTCCCAGGAGGGGGACGAAACTGCGGCAGTCTGGTGTATCCCTTGTGTCCGTAAAATTTTTCAATAAAAATGTTTTCTTCTTCTTCTTCCTGTAAAGAGACTAACTAAAGAAATATTCTACAGTAATTAATATAAAAAATTAATTACGATTGTCATTATCTGACGGTTGCAAAACACTTTCTAAAATAAGAGGATATAATTTGATCTGGAAAATGGTTCTATTAAATTGTATCGCTTTGGATCTAATTATACTTAAATAGATATAGTTTAATAAAAAACTATCCAATTCTCTTGACCTCCATAAAACGGATTCAAAACACATAATGTGTGATTGAAATTTGTAAATAACTTAAATTTTGTTTATATTTTTTTAGGACATCAAATTTTTTTTTTTTTGGTAATACATTTTGAAAATATTATTATATATGAATACATATTAATAAATATGCTATTTTATATGATCATATATTTTTATATTAAAGAATATATCGTTACATATCATTTTTTTACTCGGGAATCTACTTAATAATAAACAAAGGGTGATTTTTTAAGAGCTTTCGGGTTTGATTTAAAAAAAAAACACATAAAATTTAGAGAAATGTATGAAATCTTTATGTGAGTCGATAGAACGATCTATATAATTCAATGTTTAAAGATGATTTCATGTAAATGTTGACCGCGGCTACGCCTCAAATGGTTCATTCGCTGGGTCCAATTTTTGCATACTCTCTCCAACATATCGGCCAGTATCTCTCGAATAAATTCTTCAATATTGGTTTTCAGTGCGCCAACCGTTGCCGGGTCGTCCCTATAGATATCAGCCCTAACATAGCCCCACAAAAAATAGCCTAAAGGCGTTAAATCGCACGATATAGGCGGCCAATTGACCGGCCCCAAACATGAAATAAACTGTTCACCGAACTCGCTTCTCAATTGGGCCATTGTTTCGCGTGCTGTGTGGAATGTGGCACCGTCTTGTTGAAACCACATGTCACCCAAAGCCAGCTCTTCCATTTTGGGAAAAAAAAAAAATTATAATCATCGCACGGTAGCGCTCACCATTCACAGTAACGTTCCTGCCTTCGTCGTCTTTGAAAAAGTACGGCCCAATGATGCCACCGGCCCATAATCGACACCAAACAGTGAATTTTTCGGGATGCATTGGCAGTTCTTGCAATGCTTCTGGCTGCTCTTCACACCAAATACGTCAATTTTGCTTGTTCGAGTATAGATTCAACCAGAAATGAGCTTCGTCGCTGAACACAATTTACACAATTTGCTCTTTCTTAACCGATCATGACTTTTGATAATAAAATTCAATAATCTGTTACACGGAAACAGCTGAGCTGCCAAAAACAGTGTTGCCGAAAAGAAAGTTGCTAAAAAATCACCCTTTAGGACAGTTTAACCCTTTAATAGGGAAGCCCACCTCCTAAAGAGGAGGTGGGCTTCCCTAAAAAATGACTTCCCAATATTTGTGAAGTCATTTTTTGTGCGCTGCGCATGTTTTGAAAACGAAAAGTGTTATGCTTAAAATTTCGTAAAATTCGAATTGAGAAATATTGTGAAATACGATTTTACAAAATCTCAAAAACATATTTGTTTTGACTAGAAACTGTTGATAGTAAACACAAAGTTACATTGAAGCTTAAACTTAAAAAAAAAACGCTGTTATTTAGGTCCAAGGACATACATAACTCCAATAGGATACCTCTAAAGGATATGGTTTAAACTTGAAAATGTATGTACAGATTTTTAGGAAATTGAGAAGAAATGTTATATTTAGTGACAGTGCAAAGCCTTTAAGTTTGATCAATATATATTGAAGTTTTCGCAGAATCTCAAATTTTTCGACAAACGAAAAAAAAAAAAAAAATTTTATATAAATAGAACATTTTTGGTCTTCAAATTTTAGTAACGTCATGATGCTTGTTAGGAAAAGACCTAACCACGTGCTTGATTACTAAGAAGACAAGAATGGAGCAAAATTGAATATTAATAGGTTTTTTGTTAAAGTTCTGCCTATTATGGAGGCTCTAACTTTTCTAAAACTTCGGGTTCTGATGAGATCTTTAGCCAGATCGAAATACTAGTATCAACCTAGCTAATATGTTTGATTTGCTTTATTTTTGTAAATATACGGAGGTTGAAAGCTCGTTATAAATTGAAAAGAAAATCACAATTTATTCTTAAGTAAGAGAATAAACTGTGTAATTTTTGGATTGTAGTTAAATCTTGGTACGAGGATAATCTATATCAATACTTATTCATTTGACATTTGTGTTTAACCTATTTTAGCTTATATTGCTTTAAGTGGGGTTAATAAAACAAATTGGCAAAACTATAACATTTTATATTTTTCTATTAAATGGTTTAAGAAGAGCCTCTATATACGAAGTTTACAATATAAGTTTTTGAAAACTACTTGTATCTACTTTTCGAATTAAATATACATAAGTTTTTGAACAAAAACTATAAATTTTCAAAAACTACTTGGAAATTTCTTATCAGATTTCTATACGTATGAGCACTATTTAATAAAGTTGGTATTGAATAATACTCATACGCTGAGGTGGTCAAGCTAAATTTTATGGTAAAGAGGAATACATGTTTTTACTAATAAATTTATTTAGTCAATCACAATAATAAACACATGATTTTATTTTTAGAAAATATCTGAAAAATCCAACCTTTGGCCCTCAATAATATATTTTTGGTGCAAATTTTGCTATAAATAACCGTTATTTAAAGTAAGATTAAAGAATGGAAGATATCAAAAAAGGCCAATGCAATTTGTTACTCTTAATTCAATGGACAAATTAAATGATATTATATTTAAGGACAGCATGCTTATTGATTTTTACTAATTAGTCACTTTAATGAATAAAATATGGAGGTCAATTAAATGATATGTTGAGGTTTTGTAATAAAACGTAAATATTCGGCGCCATACTTATTTCTTGCAAGGGAGTAATTTTTTTTTTTTTAATTTTAAGAACAAATTGGGTTTGGCTAAATAATTTTTCTGTAAAACTTGCATTTAGATAAATGATTTATCAAGTGTTGTTAAAGGTCGAAAAATGTCAGAAAGCGTCAACTTTGGCTCCTATAATTATTCACTCTTGAGATTCATGCGCTTCAACGGTTGAGTTTTGAGTATACAACTTGCATAAACTAATTAAATTAATAGAAAATGACAGAAAGGGTTAATGTAAGGTCTTGGACATATTTATTTTTCAAATTCAGGGGCCACAGGTTGCACTTTTGTGTACAAACTTATATACAATGACCGGATTAGAACCTACTTAGCTAGATTTTAAAATTGCTAATATCACAGAAAATAAATCGTACAAAATTTTTTCGTTTTCATATCGATTTCTGTATGGTTGTTGTTAAAAAACGAAAATACTATTCTGTGACATCCCGGGTAAAAATAGTTGTATCAAATCATACACAATATGATTAAGTCATATCTGGCTTTGAATGAAGTCACATTACGGCTAATATCGTTATATACAAATACATTTCATCATTTTTATTGGGAGATTTTTTTTTATGGTACTTTATATGATTATATGTCTCCAAATCTTACTCCATATATTACTATATAAGCCATATAATAATAATCCAAATATATGTAGTGATTGGTATGATTATATGTGATCCAATGCTAAGTCTTACATATGGCTTCACATACATATAACCATACTAATTTTATAACGAAATTTTTTGCAAATGATTTATTTTATATAATTTAAAATAAAAAAATGTATACATTTTTTAAGACAATACCACTTAATTATATATTTTTGAAACACCAAATTCGTTCTTGATAATTTTTAATCATTTCGTTGTTTCATTAAAAAAATCGTTGTTTCATTCTTTAAAATATACACACAGGGAAAATATTAGTTGGAATTTAATCTTGCCTACTTAAAATCAACACTAATCATTAAAATATGATTGGGGAAACATTATTTATATAGTAAGGGACAATTGCTTGTCCTCTGCACTAATAAACATGAAATTATACCATTCGATAGTGTTGTTAACTTTTTTATTAGTTAATTCAAATAATTTTAATAAAATTAAGTTACCGTAGTAAGACGCTATTGATGCAACTGATTTTAAATCACATTTTATAAATATGAACTGATTTATTTTGTTGTGCCCACAGAAACTCAAATCCAAAATATATATAACCAAATAAAAGGTTAGTTTTAACAATTGTTGGTTGGAAAAACAATAAATTTTTTATCATAATTTGGGTGCACTCAAATTTTTAAAAGTTAATCGATATATGTATGTAGCTACTGAAAAACTATCATTTTATTTTCTTTGTACATAATGTCAAAATAAAAATTATACATTTTTATTTATTGAAAAATTTAAAAAAAATATTTTCGTATTAAATTTTTAAAATTTAAATTTTTACTGCAAGTTAAGCCCACCAATAGAAAATACGCGATTTATATTTGATAAAAGGTATGCTTGTATAATATATTTAATATGTACATATATCACTTAAAATATTCATGAAACAAAAACTTTTGCAGAAAAGAATATTACCAATTTTATCTCGCATGACGAAGCCGATGTTAGTTTTTTAAGAAAAATAAGTTAAAAAATCCGATGAATCTTACAACATGTATAACCATGGCATAACAACTTTGATTGTTGTTTTCCAGGAAAACAGTGGTTGTTTGCTGTTTACGTCGTCTAGGATGCCAATATTGAACATCGAAAAAGAAAAATACGATTTATCTGCGTTAAATAAAATACATTGAGAGTTGTGGCAGACTTCAATTGGTTTTAAGAGAAGTTATGTCATTACAATCCTTTTACAAATGAAATAAATTTTCTAGAGGAAAATTGATGAAAAATCTTGATTATATTTAGAGTAAAATATTTACTTTTGAACAAAGATTTTATTCGTTTAATTTTCGAGTGAAGTTAAAGTTTGTGACACCATTAAATTCTTAATGTGAAGATATTTCGATCTTAGATTTTTGTATGACAAATATCTAATTTTAATTAAATTTTGAAAGATTTCCTTGAAGTGTGTATGTACGTGTAAATTCTTTACAGGAAAAAAATTATATAAGTTTTTAGGTACTCTACATATCATTGACTTCTGAATTCATGTATACTATACCCTGTTTAATTTAAGCGCGCACGTATTTTTCATTTTTATTTGCGTGCTAGTTTGGACATTACGATTTTTTTCCAAACCCATTATTATTTCTTCTACGCATTATTGTTATGCAGTTTTTGCTTCGACATTCTTTTCGACATGCTTCCTAACAAAAACAGTACCAAAATAGCTTATTTTCATCCCCCTATTTTAATTCCTTAATCCCCTAGATAACAGAAATGAGACAGGTTATTCTTAGATTTCTTCTTTATATTTCATATAAATACAAATTTTATCCATATCGAAGAGATGAGCTTGAAATACTTTTCTTGTAAATATTTTTCTGTAGAATGTCAAATATTTTATAAAATCTCAAAATGTTTTTAAGTTTAAAAAGAGTTATAATTTGTAGTTTTAATATAAATGTACTATTAATTGTAAATATTTCATTAAAAAAAATGTACTGTAATATTTATTACAATCAATATAAATAAATTTCAAAGAAAAAAATATGTTATTGGATACGGTGTACTTTTAAATATTTTCGATTAGGGCAACTAAATAAATTTGATCTTACGTACAAACAATTTTTTTTTAATTCGGTTAGTTATTTAAATATATCGATTTTTATAACCGAATATTAATTATTCCAATCGTAACTACAACAAAGAATTAAATTAGTTCATATAACTATCAAAATTCGGTTGGCAAAAAACTCGACTGTGACTGCAAATCTGTTTTCTGTGTGTATATATTTATATCTAATTAGATATCATTTAATATCGCGGATATGGAGAAATCGTGGATAAAATGCTATCAAATTATATTTAATTAATAGATGACGCATTTTTCGGATCAATTTTATTAGACTCCATATTAAAATTTTTACCCGGGATGCCTGAATATGGTATTTTGGATATATGTTGAATGAAAACTAAGCGACGTAGGGCAAAACGGATATTATTTTCTCTATCCCCAAAACCTCCATGCCGATTTTAAAATTTGCGAATGAAAAATTGGGCTTTTTTAAATAATTTTTATATTATTTAAAAATTTTTTCACTTTTTTTTTTACAGTCAGGCCTCGATTATCCGTGATCCGGTTAACAGGTAACCCCGATTAACCGTGATGGCCAAAGATCAGTCTATTGTTTTTTGTTTGCAATGTTTTCAAATTGTTTGCTTCGATTAACCGTGATTACCTCTATTATCCGTGATTACCTCTATTATCCGTGATGGCAGAATTTTTTTAGTTAGTTGGATTGAAAAGCACCACACATACAAACAAGCACATACATACTTATTTAAGTTAAAAATGTACATAAACTTCTTTAATTATTTTTTTTTTTAATGTCAATACACCAATGTTCACTTGTTAAATAATAAATGTGATGGTCCCAACCATCACGGATAATCGAGGCCCGACTGTAATTTAAATTTGTTGAAAAATATTGCTATGACAATAACTTAAAATTTAAAAATAAATTCAGATTTTAAATTTAAAAATTACTATATTTCTGAATATTGTAAATTGATCTACTCAATCAGACCCAGTAAAATAGTAAAATCCAAATAACTGGTTGCAGAATAACTTATACTGTATTATAACAGATTCTAGCTTATGTTCTACAACCAATTATTTTTGTATGGAGTTCGTCCTTTTTGTTATAGGTTCTTAACCTCCAAACAAGAACATATTGGTTTAAAACCGGTTCTTGAAACAGTTATAGAACTGGATCTTGGATAGTTAGACCTTACATTTTGACTCCCAGGAACCTGTTCTAGAACTGGTTAAATGCAAGCGGTGGTAAAAGAACCTGTTCTGGAATAGATTTTGAGGAAACCAGTTCCAACTAGGACAGGTTTTAAGTATATGTGTAAAATTTGATTAATTTTGTAGTTCCGTGTTATGAATTTAAAAAAAAATTATTCTTTCAAAACGTGTCTTATGAATTATTATAATTTGCGTCAATACATACTCTTAACGTTTAAAAAAAGCTAATAACATTTTAGCATAAATTTCGATTTTCGAATTTAAGTATTATTTGAATTTAAGTTTTATATATTACTAGCTGTTTATACCCGGTCTTGCCCGTTACTCAAATACTTTTAATATAACATATAACTATTAAAAACAAATTTTTGCTGCATACCGCCAGATTAATAAACTATACCATAGTTTTCTCCGATTCCTTATCTTGATTATTACTCACACCTAGGAGCCTCCGCGACACCCAGCTCCAGACGCCCTGTGACCGACTCGCCCGCTGCCAACACAATCCCGACCGCCGCCACCACACACATTGCGGTGTGCTCCGGTTTTATAATATTGTGAAAATAATTAAAGCATACAATTTTTGTTAATTAAATTTTCAAGTTCTAGTAAAGTACATGACTGTTTATCGTTTTCTAATAATTATAAGAATTTTCTTTCAAATTTGTGCAAAATTTGTATTTATAAAGAGTAAAAAATAACTAAATGGTTTTATATGCAGCTAATCTAAAATAACTTCAATTATTTAAAAAAAAAAATAAGGCGATCTTTTTAAAAATTGGCCGGAATCTGGTGAATAATAAAAATTTGTTTATGGAACATCCAAAATGGACTCTATAAACTTTATAAATTGTCAAGTTTAACCTTTAACTATGGAGGTGAAATTTTTGGACATAGTCACTGCCGAGTGGTAAATTCTACCTCTTTTTATTTTACTTAAAATTTTTAATTAAAAATTTTGTTTTCATAATTGTTTGTTTTTTTTTTTTTTTAATAAGACATTACAATTTAATTTAAAAAAATGAAAAATTGCAAAACTTTTTTATTCAGTTCAACAAAAGTGGCATTTTTTTCACAAACCTTTTCTTAATGAAACAAAAAAAATATGTAAAGAGAGGGTCAAATTCACCACCACATAAACAGTTAAAGGTTAAGCGACATCTGTTGAAAATTATCAACTTATATAGCGAATTTCCATAGCGGACCATGCATTTATAAATTTAAAAACAGTTTACCTTTAAATGGCCGAGGTCGATGATAATTATTAGGTGACCTCGATCCAGGTTTAAAAATTATGTGTGCCAAATTTGACCGAAATTCTTAAGAAAATCAAAATTTGTTTAGCAAACAACTAATGGGAATGAACAATAAAAAATTGTATTGCAACTTTGACCGTGATAAAGGGATCTTGTTATACAAAGTTTTTGTAAAATCCGTTGAAAATTGAAAATGTATATAAAAAACACCTTAAGCGTATGCATCATGTGAAGAAAATTCGTGCGAAATGCTTAAAAAAACAAATTAGAGACCAACCAATGCAAAACATAAAATTTACAAAAAATGTGGGCGTAAAAGTAGGCATGGTCAACGAAAATTGTGTCAATCTTGCCTGGGGTATGAGGATCTCATGTGCCTGTTTTGAGCAAGTTCCAGTGAGAAAAAAATGTTTTATCTAAAGAGAAACATGCATTCGAAAATTAAAAAAAAGTGGGCGTAAAAGTAGGCATGGTCAATGAAAATTGTGTCAATCTTGCCTGGGGTATGAGAATCTCATGTGCCTCTTTTGAGCAAGTACCAGTGAGAAAAAAATGTTTTATCTAAAGAGAAACATGCATTCAAAAATTGAAAAAAGTGGGCGTACTAAGCGCGGTCGATGAAAAGTATGTGGCCATCTTGCCTGTAGTTTAAGGATAAAGTGTGCCAGTTTTGAGCAAGTTCCAGCGAGAACAAAATTATTAATCTAAAGTAAAATTATAAATTCACAAATTTGTAAAAAAAAAAGTGTGCGTAAAAGTAGGCGGGGCCAAAAAAAGGTATATGGACACGTCGAGTAAGGTATAGAAAACATGTGTACCAAGTTTGAGCGCAATCCATTGAAAAATAATGTAATAAATAACAAATTCATATTTTTATATAAAATTTGGGAGTTAAAGTGGGCGTATTCAGTAAAAAAAGTATATTGCGACCTTCCTGGTGCATCAAAAGTCAGTAAAATCCGTTAAAAATAAAAATTTGTATGGCGAACAAACCAACAAACAGAAAATGAATTATATATATATATATATATATATAGTTTTGAATAAACATATGACTTTTATAATATCGCAATTAAGTTCAAATTTTATTATTGCAATTTATTTAAATTTCCGTTTTTCGATAATTTAAAATGCATATTTTACTATTATAATTATCTCGTTTAACATGTTGTCCCTCTTGTTTTAAATTTTTTTCTCTTCGATTAATTTATGTTTTTTTTTTTGTTTTAATACACATACACATTTTTGAAGTGATTTATCAACACTAATAATAATTAAACAATTAAACAGATGACACCAGACCACCAACATTTATTAAAATGTTAATAAATAATATCAGCTTTTGTTCAATATCGTTGTTTAAGATGCTATAATATTACCGACATTTAACATTAATCAACATTATTGATTTAAAGAGATAAATTTTAAATACATACATTTATTATGTAGAAAGAAGCTCAAGATCGGTGATAATCGATTTTATGGTACACTACGATAAGATATTAATTAATTAATTAACTTTATTGCTTGAATTGCTTAACCGAATCTAGTTAATTAAAGTTGATATGAGGCCACCATATCAGCACAAAAAATCAAAGTTGGCAGCCTATAATTTTTCAATACCGTTACGAGTTTCAAAGACCTTTCAAATTGATAACATAGTTTAACAAAATCGGAAAAATTGGATGCATCGGGGTGGCGACCTATAATTTCTGAAAGACTTTTGGACACAGCTGACGAATATCCCAGCAAAAAATTTCCAAAAAGGTAAGCGGGTTTGTAATCAAGCATTTTGGGCAGAACGCATTCCTTACTATATTACCTACTCGATTCTTTTAACAGGGCGTGAGACTAAAATAATTGATTCTTTAGAATTGATTATTTTTTTTTACCGAAGAACCATTTACTTTATATTTTTAAGAACTACATACATTTTTTAATAAAGAAATAGTTCCATTGTAAAACTACGAAGTACTTACACAAAAAAAATAAATAAATAGTTCCCTAGAAAAAATAAGAAGTACTTACATTTAAAAAAAAAGAAGTAGTTCCATAAGTAAATTCAACTTTTACTCACACGTGATTCTCCTAGGTCACTCAAATATAACGCTCAAAACTCATACGGAAATAAAATCCTAAAAAGTGAAACATCGAATTGTTATGATAACATGGGTTTGTCATAATTTTGGAGCTATAAACCACGAAAATATAAATTTTTCAAAAAAAAAAAAACAATTCAAAATTGAAAAACAAAAATACGACTCACGCACAATCACCCTCGAACATTTTTTTTACACTCACTAACGTCAGTAACTTCAACTTTCACTCACAATTTTCTGCTCACGTGCGCTTCCCTAATTTATACCTAACCACAGTTAAACAAAATTTAGGCAACATGCAAGTTCTGTTTTTAGTATTATTTTCCTGCTAATAAAAATTTTCTAACAATTGTGAATTGTTGTGGTGTTTGTCTTAGCTATCTTCTGCAATTACAATTAAATGTAAAATCGACCCCGTGTAATTGAAACTGGTTTTAAGCCACAGCAAAAATCGACCTGACTTTAGATTAAGTGGTTAGAGCCTCTGTCTAAAGTGTAGTGCGAAGTGCATGTGGCAAATGAAAGCAGGTTCAAGCCACGGTCAGGATTGCATTTAATAAATAAAAATTTGATAAAGATGCAATCAAACAATAAAAACCATAACAAATAATTACAGTATTGTCAAAAAGGAATACTGATGAAGGTTGTGTTACCAGAAACTGCGCAGTCTAATTCAATACAAAAATTTACAATGTAGTTATGATTTTTAGAAAAGTATGCTTAATCCTCTCTACCACACCTATCTCAAACAATTGAAAAATATGTGCATATTAATTATAGTATTAATTGCACACTGTCTAAGAAGACGATGAATAAAATTCAAAAATCCCCAATAAAAATTTGTTTGAAAAAATATATGAGATAAATTCTTTTCAAAATTAGTCCTTTTATTAAGAAAAAGTATATGATTACTTCTTGAGTACTAAAAGTTATACATATAAGTTAATAAAATTGTTATTTTCTTTTAAGTAAATCATTACTTTGTTATTGAGTTCATGCTTTCTGGTTTAAGTTTAAAGAATTGATTACAATACGACTTGCTTTTTTGACTCTATCGTTGGAATGAGTTTGGTATTGCAGTTACTAAATTTGGCAATGAGATATGTAAACAAGTGTGGGTATCACCTTCTTTTTGGAATGTGTAATTTTTTCCTGGGATGATATGCCTGAAGAAGGCAAATTAGATTTTATACTTTTTATGTTGTTTTTTTGCTTTATTTGTATTTTCCGATTAGCTTTTTCTTAATTTTTGGGCTTTTCATTATTTTTTTTTTGTAAGATTTTCGGCTTTAAAGTTCTTTTTATACACACAGAAAACAATTTTGTAGTTGCAACCGAATTGTTTGCCAACCGAATTTTTGTGGTTCAACGCACCATTACTATTATTAAATTTTAATACTATTGTAACAACCGACATTTATTTACAAATTTCGTAATATTAACAATTGTAACAATTGAATACTTTATGTTTATGGACTGTAATATTCTATAAATAGATTCACATGCATTCAACAAAATTTATTTTATTAATAAAAACATTTTATGCCTCGAACTGGGATTGAACCGGCGATCTTCTATTTATCAGGCCGGTACTTTACATCTAGCCTAAACCCAATTTAAATATGTTTTTTTTTTAAATTACAACCTTGAATATTTTCTAGTTTCAAATTTAAATATTTGTGTAACAATAGATTTGTATGCACAACAGAAATTTGGTTGCTTATCTCAATATTTTATTAGAGTTACCAAAACTATAAAAAAATTTATATTATTTTAAAATTATTTTATTTATAAAAAATTCATATGCCACGAACTGGGCTCGAACCGGCGACTTTCTGCTTGTGAGGCAATTACATTAACTTTAGCCTAAACCCAATTTGAATTTGTATTTTCTAATTTCAACCTTGAATGTTTTTTTGTTTTAAATTTAAATATGTATGTCCAAAAATAGATTTGTATGTACAACAGAAATTCGGTGGCTGATCTCAATATTTTATTAGAGTTACCAAAACTATAAAATATTAATATATTATTTTAAAATTTGTTTATTAAAAAAAATTCTTATGCCGCGAACTGGAGTCGAACAGGTGATCCTCTGCTTGTCAGGCAATTACTTTACCTCTAGCCCACACCCAATTTGAATTTGCATTTTCAAATTTCTACCTTGAATATTTTTTTTCTTTCAAGTTTAAACATGAATGTCTAAAAATAGATTTGTATGTACAACAGATTGGGTTGCTAATCTTAATATTTTATTAGAGTTACCAAAACTATTAAAAACTTTATATTATTTTAATATTGGTAACGAAAACTAATATTTTGGATAGAGTGATTGTTTTTATGCAGGCGAAACTAATGTTCGATTTTAACTGCGAATATTTTGTTCAAGGGATAAAATCTCCGAAAAGTGGTTGGTTGTTGGTATTAAAGGTAATGTAGAAGATAATATTTTTTCATTATTGATTAGGAAAACCAACATTTTGAATGATGTGACTGTGTTTTGGTTAATTATATACATATTCTGTTTACAATATAGTTTAATTATTCTGATGATGAATTTTAAGTACTTGCATTTAAAATTATTAAATAATGATTAAATTTTGTTCCAACCAATTTATTGTCTGTGTGTACTGATGAAATATTATTTATTTTATTTACTATGAACTTTGACTTAAAGTGTAGCTTCCCTACGCTTTTTTACTTTTTTTACAATATTTTTTTTCTTAAGGTAAGTTTAACAATTAAGGCCTTGTTTTTGGGATCTCAGTTAATCTTCGTTTAGCTAAACATACAACGAATTTTGTCCGCTATATCCAATTTCATTAACAAACTTTTGCCGGAACAACTTTTTCTAGTTTACAGTTTCTTTATTAGTGATATAAAGTAAAATAAACAGAACTCTAATAACAGTATTCCAGTTACAAACTGCGTTAAGCTAAAATTGAAGATAATATAAATCCTGAAAACTCGACATTAGTGTCGTGTTATCTAGTTTATAGTTTTCATATATTTTTAGGCTCTGCAAAATTGATATCTCAAAAACCTGAAAAAAAATCTGATTCAGCTTATATAATTCAAACTGGAAACAAAAGGACGCTCTATAAATGAAAGTTTAGATGTTATAGATTGCGTTTGCAAAATGCAATAAAAAAATGCATTTGCATTATAAATGTATTTTCTCAAGAAAGTGGTTATTTTTAATTACAAATCGTAAAGTATACAATTGCAGCATTCATACGCTTTTTAAAACTTTGTAATAGTCGCTCTACTTTAGAAAATATAAATCATCCAAATTCACTACTTTTCGAATTTTTTCGATTTATTATCTAAAACCGGTCTTAAAATCGCTAGTTTACACAATTTGAGGGTACATAATTGTAACGGTAGTGAGAATTAGACATCGTAGTATACTATACTCCTTTATCCACCCAATCGAAATTAATTTATATGGCCTTTACAGTCAGGGAAATTCTGCTTTAAAAATATATAATTGTTTGGGTTGTTATACAGTTTCTTTATTTTTAATGTAAATGTCAGTCATTTGTAGAACAAATAGAATTTTTTACTAACCTTGTAGTTCATTTTAAAAAACAAACCACTTGTAATGACTGTTTTATGATTTTACATTCATTTTTTACAGTTGTTTTTTGTTGTTTAAAAAAATAAATGTTTGTTTATATTTTACTAACATGTTCATTTCATTTTTACTACAATTGTGGTTAATTTTTTGAACATTAAAAAACAATGTTAGTTGACAATGTTAGTTGAATTTACTGAAATGTAAGTCGTCCTTTCTTTAAGTGAAATATCATTTGTTTTTAACTACATTTGCAGTGGTCTTTACCTACATATTATTCTAAGTGTAAAGCTCAAAGTCCATACTTTATACGCATATTAAAAGTTATTCGCATTATAGGTATATGAATTAATAAGGAATTTGGAAAAAAAAAAATTAGGATTAAATTCTCGAATATTTCGAAAAATTGGGCTAATATAAAAATTTGGTGATCACATTAGTGATATACGTGCTAAAATCTATCACAATTGATAAATTTTTTTTTTAAACCCCCGTATTCATAAAAATATTAAACAGTATTTCAAAACATTTTAGTTAAAACACAAATTTTAGCCTTAAAACTGTGTTCATAAACGAATATTAACTTTTACGAAAGGTTTAAAATATGTATTTTAAGCTAATATTCCTTTATGAATACAGTTGTAAAGCTTAAAATTTGTTTTAACTAAAATGTATTTGAAATCTGAATTAAGATTTTTTATGCATACACTCAAAAAAAAAAAGTTTGTAATTTTAGTCAGGAGGATGCTTGCAAAAAGTTGCTAATGTCAGCAAAATCTTTTGCTGAAAATCAGCGAGCTGATTTTTAGCAACAAAATTTGTAGATTCAGCAAAAGTTTTGCTAACACTTAGTAGATTAGAAATAAAAAAGTGTTGGTAAAAATTAATAAATTTTTTGCTGAATTTTAGTAGACTGAAAAAAACGCAAAAAATTTGTAGAAAAATTGTAATTTAGTTAATTTATTTGCTGAAAATCATAAAACAAATTTTTGTGATTCTTTTAAAAATAATTTACAATAATTGCGAAACATAAAAATTTTCATTTTCCCACATTGACGACATGAATTAATTTAATATCTGAAAATATATAGAAATAAATATATATAACATAACAAAAATTTTCTTTCAATTACTTACATCAATGGTTGTCTAAATGATGCTATCGTTTAAATGACGCTTCTGCCGAAGATAATTATAGAAACGAAACGAAAAATAAACAAAAACAAACCAAACGAAAAAAACAACCCTTTTTTGCAATAAGAAAAAGGAACCATAAAAATCTACCTAAGATGTGTGTCTTTGTCTTTCGCTTTACTCTGTCTACATTCCTGTATATGGTTGTTTGCAATTTGACCACACTATTATTAATCTATAAGTTATATATAATATAAAAGTTTAAATAAATAAATATTTTATTTTGTCTTTTATTTAATTAATAGACAGTTATTTTCACAAGCCGGTGACAATGCAAAAATTAAGTTGTTTTAATCCTCAATTTTGTTTTATGTATGAAAAAGAGATACAAAAACTTCCATTGTTGATTTTTTTATATGTCTTATTAGAGTTGTACTTTTTAGTATCATTTTCCTCTTCTCTACTACATCTTGACATGCCGCGACATCTACTTTATTCTGCGTATATCTTTCAATCTGGTTGCCGTCCACACTATTAATGTGCTTATCAGCACATTTTTTTTTTACCAAAATTAATTAGTAAAATATTAGTATATTAGTAAAGCATTAGTATAAAACAGTTAAGTGCTGAATAAGTATAACAAAAATTTTAGCTGAAAACACGAATTTAGCAAAAAATTTTGCTAAAAAATAGTATACCTGATTTACAAGACGTTTTACTAACTTTTCTACTAACTTATTTTTTTGAGTGTACGGTCGTAAGTGATTAACAGTGTAATCGTTACCGAATCCAATACGACAAAGGAATAACGATACAAGTACCGTTATTCGCACCGATAGGAATCCGGCAACGTCTTAACATTAATTTTTATTTGACTGTGAACGTGCGTGTAATTTTATGTGTTGTAAAGTGTCGTTATAACAAGAACCACAAGGTTGTACACAATTTGTAGAAATAAATTTAAAATCTACTAAAAATTGCAGTACATTCCAATCGAAAATATAATTTTTTTAAGCGTGGCTTAAACAGAAAGTATCCCAACTGATACACTCCGATTTCAATAATATTCGGATATGTTATAAAGTGATGGTTAAAAAGTGGTGAAAAAGTGGGGCCAGAAACCCTTGAAATTTATAAAACAATGTTTGGGCCAAGATATATTGATATAGGTAGTCTTACTAGAACAACAACTACAACAAACAACTACAAACAATACAAAAACAACATGGTTTTGACATTTCAAAATACTCAAGATACAGTCTTTGTACTGTCAAAACCATGTAAGAAATGTCAAAACCAGGTAAGAGGAAGATAAACAGCTGGGCTACTAAAACTAGCTTATAAATATATCTTGGTTTGGGCATATTTCTTTTTATGTAATAAAACTCATCAAATAACATATTTTAGCGCGTTCTACAGTAAGTATTGATTAGTTATGGATTGTGTTGCAATAATAAACTATATAATATGATATTGAAATCACCTTAATGCTTCACATAAAAAAAAAAATTGTTAGAAAAACCGACTTATTAATTTGACATTTTTTGATTGGATCCTGTCTGAAACTTACGAAATAACAAATAAAACGTAAATGATTTTAATGTAATCTAAAAAATATGAAGACTGATATGCATATTGCCTATGTTTGGAACACAAAATTTTTTGGTGCTTTTTTCGTAAAAAAATTATCAAAAATGCACATTTTTGCGTATTTCGACGTAAGTTTTAAATATTTATGCACTGTGTAGCACATCAATGGAAAGCTCATAAAAAACTACAAAATTTGATATAAAAACAAATCTAATGCTTCATACACAAAATTAAGTTTTATTGACCAGATTAAAAAAAAGTGATATTGAGCTTTATGTAGTCATATCAATTTCTATATGACGCTATATATATATATATACATATTGTTTCTGTTTGTATGGGTTTAGATCTAATCTGGTGCAAACAGTGAAATGTCCGGTAAAATTTTATCCAAATTTTGCCCCGAAAGAATTGTATTAGATTGTATCAGTTTTGTATATAATTTTAAACTGATACAAATAGATATAATTATATCAACACCAGATTTTAGCCTGATATAAGTAGTAAAAACGTTTGCATATAATTACACATTATTTTATACAAATATACAGTGGCGCACAAAAGTATTTACACAGCAGCAAACTTTATTTTTAATTTTTTATATTCTTAAAATGAAACCCACTAGTATTCAACAAAATTGTTTATTAACTTATAAATTATTAAAATACAACAAAAAACTTATTCTTAGTATGTTATATAATAAGAAAAAACTAAATATGTAATTCAAAGTGTTATTTTAGGCGGACAAAAGTATTCAAACAGCTTCAAATGTTTGTACAAAAAATTAAATTTCACATGATTTAATATTTTGTGGAGTAGCAAAGCAAAATAAGAGCTGAGGAAGAAGTAGTAAAAACACCACATCTACTGAGTCGGTTGTGGTGCAAATTTAGGTGAATCATTAATGATTTTAACATTGTCGTGTCATTGGGCGGATGGAGTGAATTTAAACAGTGCATGGATGCTATTTTTCAATAGTTCATGGAAGGTCTTTTTCAAATATATATTAACATTTTTATTTAATAAAAATGTGCAGCATACTTTAGGGATGTATCTTTAAATATTAAAAAAAAAAAATCTTTTGGTGCCAGCGAGTATTGAACACACGAATCTGAGTTATGATCTGCTGTATTAAAGTAGACCGCGCTACCATTTGCACCAAAGTTACTTATGCAGTACAACAAACTTAAAACGAACTTAAGATGAAAATATTGATATATTTTTATGAAAACAAGAAAAATATGCTACACAAATATATAATAAAAAAGATAAAATAATGATTTTTAAAATATTTTTATTATTTGATTTCGTATCACTGAGATATAAATTAATTTTAAGTTTTGATGAGGTTAAAAAAATATTAAGAAATAATAAAAATGCTCATTTAACAATTTTGAATTCATTGCAAATTTTAAAATATTTTTTTAATAATTAATTTGACGAGAAGTGTCTTTAATATATAATGACAATGAGAAAAAAATATTGGAGAAGTAGTTTAACTACAGATCGGAAAAAGTGGCCTGCAATGAAACATTTTAATGTTTCCCGTATTTTTTTCTAAAGATTTGAAGAAAGAGGTCGGTAAAAACTCTATAGGTAAATTAAAGTGATATACTTAAATTAAGTAAAAGGTTTTAATTCATTAATTTACTAATTAATTATTATTATTAATAAACTAGCTTTCAAAATTTGGCTTCGATGTTTTTTGGTTTTGCTAATTCTTTTGCGATCCGAAACAATATAATAGGGTATTCAATTTACTCGGGTTTGCTTTTGTTCGAGTAATCGAGTAACTCGATTTTGAGGTTTTAATTTACTCGAGTAGGCGAGTAAGATTTTAAAATTACTCGAATAACTCGAGTAACTCGAACAATTTTAATACTTTAATTTTATTTTCCAAAAACTCACATTTTTGTAAGTTTTTATATTTTATTAGTACTAATATAACATATAAGGTGGCGCAAAAGTAATCCTCCTATCAGAAAATGCTATACATAATAAATACATAATAAAAAAAAAACATCGGAAGGTTATTTTTGCGCCACCTTATATATATAAAAATTAACAAATTAATTAAAAATTTTAGTAAAAAGTATATCTAAAAGAGAAAAACATTTGCTAAGATCATTTATTATTGCGACAGTTTTGTCTCAGTACACTCAAAGCAAAAGTGTTATTATATCAATGAAATTCTTTATAAATATTTTGAAATCTTTATTGATTTTCTTCCAATATAACTGGTTCATAAATATGTATTAAACTGTTTTATAAAAATATTTGTAAGGTGATCCGTTTTGTAATTTCACTCAGACTTGACACAGTTTTGTTATATTAGTGTGTTAGTACTAAAAGAAAAAATAGTCCATTTTGTCCTATCATTTTGGGATTTTAAGAATAGGTACTTTTTCTAAAAAAATTATAAAGAAGTTTTGAAACAACTTTCATGAATATTTAAGAAGATTTTCATCATATTAATGAAAACTTCATTACTTCTATATGTAAATTTTAATATGAGGAAATTTTGCGTATTACCGCTATAAATTTCCATATAGGGCTTCTAAAATTGGCTTGTTACAACGACATAAAAGTTTTTACTAAAAGGTTTAGTAAATGACATTTAAAAATTCCTTTTTGAAAATATAGTATTTATATGTAGTTTCTTTAGATCAAATGGCAACTAAATTAAAAAAAAAAAATTTTATGTAAATAGAACATTTTTTGTCTTCGAAGTTTAGTAACGTCATGATGCTTGTTAGGAAAAGACCTAACCACGTGCTTGATTACTAAGAAGACAAGAATGGAGCAAAATTGATTACTAATAGGTTTTTTGTTAAAGTTCTGCCTATTATGGAGGCTCCAACTTTTCTTAAACTTCCGGTTCTGATGAGATCTTTAGTTAGATCGAAATACTAGTATCAACCTAGCTAATATTTTTTTTTTTTTTTTTTTTTTTTATAATTTAACCAATACTCAGGGGATGCCCCCTACTCATGCAGTGCATTGTATTGATCAGGAAAATAAGGTATGGGAAGGAGGAAAGAGGGAGTAGTGTTTGTGGATATTTGATTTAAATTTTTCTAAATTGTAAGTAAATATACAGAGGTTTAAAGCTCGTTATAAATTGAAAATAACATAAAAATAATCTCGATGTATATAAAAACAAAAAACTAATATAACTGTAAAAAATATTACTTGAGCCAGAGTACAAACTAAAATTTTTTTATATAAATAGAACATTTTTGGTCTTCAAAGTTTAGTAACGTCATGATGCTTGTTAGGAAAAGACCTAACCACGTGCTTGATTACTAAGAAGACAAGAATGGAGCAAAATTGAATATTAATAGGTTTTTTGTTAAAGTTCTGCCTATTATGGAGGCTCTAACTTTTCTAAAACTTCGGGTTCTGTTG
Organism: Delia radicum; assembly: GCA_021234595.1. NCBI lineage: Eukaryota > Metazoa > Arthropoda > Insecta > Diptera > Anthomyiidae > Delia > Delia radicum. The sequence continues at coordinate 134,251,015 of CM037855.1, read as the reverse complement.
AGATCTTTAGCCAGATCGAAATACTAGTATCAACCTAGCTAATATGTTTGATTTGCTTTATTTTTGTAAATATACGGAGGTTGAAAGCTCGTTATAAATTGAAAATAACATAAAAATAATCTCGATGTATATAAAAACAAAAAACTAATATAACTGTAAAAAAAAAATAATGTTTGATCCCACTTTTAACCCTCAAATCCGCACCAATAATCTTAAACACCCCAGTCTTAGAAGTTGTTTCTTTAAAAAATATCCAAGTTTCTTCGATATCGGAGTTTTTCGCATTACTTTTTTCGTGTTTCGTAATATAATTTCTTTAACAGTGCTCACTTAATATAAAAATACACTTAACATTCAAATATTCACTATAACAGTCACATTATTTTATACAAAATAAAAAAAAAATATAAAATAGTTCATATTTTTAAATTACTCGAGTTATTCGATTAACCGACCAAAATTGTTCGAGTTATTCTTTACTCGAAATTGGCCACTTCGAATTACTCGAACAATTGTTCGACATCATTTCATCGATTAATCGAGTAACGGTTAACCGATTGAATACCCTACAATATAATTAAAAACTCAACTAGATTTTTGAAGCCAAAATTAAATTTTTTTACCTAATTTTTTTTTGAATATTGCACACGTTTCAATTGAGGCACACCTGAAAAGTATATCTTGAAACAAATATGAAAAATTCGATAAACTAATTTTTAGCAGTAAAATACATCTTTGCATTTTCTTATCAACATAACAATAAAAAATATTAAACCTTAGGTTTTTTTTATATTTTTAAATAAGTTTTACAAAACAAAAAATAGATTTTTATCAAATAATTATTTGTCCACTCTGGATAACAATTTTCTAATTTAATTTAACTTAATTCTTTATGATTAAAAGTTTTGTCGTAGGTTTTTTATTATTTCAAATAAAACACAAATATTTTTATTTAATAATTATTTTTATATTTTAAAATTTATTTTAATAAATTTTACTTTTAAATTTTTACATTACTTTTTATTAACTTTTATTTTTATTTTAAATTTAACTTTTTGTCAATGTCCTTCAAGGATATTATTTATTCAAAAATATTAATATCTATTAATAATATTATGCTATTACGATCTCAAATTCAGACTGGCTTGTCATTTTTAAATGCAAGTCTTTATATTTAAAAAACAATTAAACAGTAATATACAAAATACTGATCATGATTGAGCATGTCTTTCTATTTACTCTTGGTAACAAAAACATTTAGTAACAAAATACAAAATAAGAAACTGGACATGCAAAATCATGATCTACTCAACTTGCTTATTTTTTATACGTCTTGTGTGTATAAAAGAAAACAAGATTGAGCATGTTTTATCAAAATTACTTAGTAACAAAAATAATATTTACAATACTTGATTCTCACTAAATTGGGTATAAAGAATCATGCTACTTCTCTTGTATACGAATTGTGCGTATAGAAGAAAGTAGACATGATTGTGCATGTTTGATCACAATTATTATTTAGACTTAGTAACAATACAAAAAATATGAAAATATGCCAACAAGAAATAAAATAAATAGAATGTACAAAATACAAACAAATGATTTTAACAATCACTTAGTAACACAATGTTAACAATAAGGATATTCATGTAATAATATACATGTGGGTTAATAGTATCACATGTAACTATTAAAGTCAAGATGTTAATTATTTGGTAGTTTTTAAATTACTTAATTCTCTTAAAATACTCAGAAAAACCAAATTAAATAAAAAATGCTAAAAAAATTAATTAGAATTAAAAAAAAAAATAAAATAAAAAATTATCTCCCCGGCCCGGAATTGAACTCGCAACCTTCTGATTGCAAATCCAACCACTTACCACCTCAACCTCCATATAAAAAAAATATGTATGAACTTATAAAAAAGTACTTCTTATGATGTTAATAATTTAGATACCAATTAATTTATATGGTGATGCAAATGCTGTTGAAAATAACTTTAATTTACCATTTTTGGCAGTTGTTAACAATAACTTCTATTAAAGTGAAAAATGTGCGTATGCTAATGCTTTGGAAGTCAAGTTAAAGAGGTTCTTAAAGCACTACTTCCACTTTATTTTGCTGGGAGCCTTTCTTTGCTATGACTTCTTGTAATCTTCTTGGCATAGAATGGAGCAATTTCTTCGTAACATCTTTTTTTTAATTTTTAATTTTTTTTTTAAATACAACATAATAAGTTAATAAACAATTTTGTTAAATACCTTATACGGCTAATAAAGGGTCCGCCATCTAATGTTTTTTTCAACTAATGCTTATTTCGTGAATGTTAACACTTAGCTCATGTCTGATTTGACAGATAATTAGTTTTATCCTTCCGCTGAACGAATATGGTCCGTATGTTCGTTATCTTGTGTAAAAAGTGAAAGAAACTGGCAACCTCATCGATAAACCAAAGCGTGAAAAGCCAAAAACAGTGCGTACACCCGAGAATATTGCTGCTGTGGCAGAATTTGTGCGTGAAGCGCCATCAACATCAATTCACCGTCGCACTGTGTTGCGGCTAGTGGAAAAGTAACTTTTTTCCGATTATTTTTTTCAGTGTTTTTAATGATGCAATTTTGTCACAGACATTACAAGTAAACAAAAAACACATAAAGCTTATTTTTATGTTGGCCCGTTGATTTTTAATTGATTTTAGAAGTCTAATATACAAACTTTTCACGAAAAGAGGGGATTTCAGGGCTGTATTCAAAATGATCTCATTTGATTTTGGTGACAGATATTTTGATTTGGAAAAAAAATCTGGCTTCGGACAAGTATCTTCTGTAAAAAAAAGGAATGTTGTTTGAGACATTTTCATATGCACGTTTTTTAGAGCGAAAACCCGACTAAAGGTCCATTTTTCCTTTAAATTAGGGTTAGGTAAGCAATATCTAAAAAGTCCCAGAGAGTCCCAGTTCCAAACCACTACAGAAATGTTACATAATTTGTTTTCAACGAGCTGTGTAAAAATCAGCTGCCGATACCAGCCCTCCTGGGAGTTATAGCGATTTTAGTATATCACTCTCAGTATTTATTCCATAGAAATAGAACGGAAATTCTCGGAATCATTTATTTTTTTATTCTACATCTATTCTAGCACTCCACAGAAATGAGCATAACTCTCTTAAAACTGAAGCTATTGACTTCAAACCGGTATCAAATTAAAGCTTTTATTGCCACCTTTCAAATAAGAAATGAAATAGATTTTAGTTTTATATAAAATTTCAGAGTTTTTCAACAAATATCGAAAAATCATGAAAATTTGACGTTTATAATTCTTGTTCGGACCACCCTATAGTTTATTTAAAAAACTAATCATAGGGTATTTATCAAAAATAAAAGAACAATTAAAATAAATTTTTTTTGTAAATTTTTCGAAAATTTTTTTTTTTTTTTGATTTTGTTGAAAATTTGACCCAACAATTTTTTTCGGTGTACATTTTTTTTTCACTCATTCTGTTTGGGATTTCATTCTGACCAATCTGTAGAAGTTTCTCATCGATACAATTAAAATTACAGTTTAGGCAATATGATTTCCAAAAACTTCCGGTTTCGCAACACTGTGCGTCGTTCTCAACTATTGAACACTTCGGAGACATCATTGAGACGAATTTTGCATAAAGACCTTGGTATGACGCCATACAAAGTCCAATTGGTTCAGGAGTTCAAAAAAAAAGTTATTTGGCGGACCCTTTAGCTTTCATTTTAAATATATAAAATATTTAAAATAAAGTTTGCTGCTGTGTGAATACTTTTGTCCGGCACTGTATATGTTACTGCATGCTATTATATGTTTATGTATGTTTATTAGGATGTCCCTTAAAATAATATAATAATAATAAAATATTTTACAAATATGCATATTTTTTCAAATTTTAAAAAAGTGCATTTAAAAAAGAAATTGCATAAAAAATCCATTTCTTTTTAAAGCTGAAAAAAACTTCATCCAGCATTAAAAAATAAGTGAAGTATACCATTCCATTGCAATTTTAATGGTGATAATCCGATAAAGTATTAAATAAAATACGAATATTTAAATTTACACACTTTTTGCATTTTTCTCATTTTACAAAAAAAACCAAATAGCGCAGAAAATCGTGAATTTTTAGAAATTTGAAAAACTATAAACGAGAATCTTTAAGTGGCTCCATAGAGTTTCTAAATACAAAATTTAATTTAAATCGGAATACCGAAGGTCAAAAAATTACCTTTTCGGCCGGTCTTCGGTTGAACTGACCATACTTTTTTATAAATGTCAAACACGACTTAGAAAATAAATTAAAATCATTTTGCGGTGATTGTTATGAAAATTAATTTTAAAAAATGTTGTATTTCTGAAAAAAATTAATAAATACGAATAATAAATATTAACTTAAATAGTTTTAAAAAAAAATTTTTCCCTAAAAATTAAAAAATTAAAATAAAGGGTTAGTTCATACACAAGTTTGATAAAATTTTTATTAAAAATAAAAATTATGTTTTCTCGACCTTTAATTGTGCAATGAAATTGAAAATTATTCAAGTTAGAGGCCATACTCTATATTTCTTTATTAGGATATTGTCCTAACAAATAACACTAACAACACAAAAAAAAATTACAAGGTCCGACCTATAAATTTTGATAGGAGAGACAAAGAAAAAACACTTGTAACGGTGATTTGAAAGTTTACATCTGGGTTTCATTTTAGGGGGAGGTAAAGTTTCCCCCAAATGAAAATTTTGAATTGTCAATCGGCATAGAAAATCGAGTAAAGCTTACGTCTAAAGTATATGGTATGTTTAGCAAATTTATGTAAAATGTTACGGAGAACATTTTTGTAGAACATGTTAACCCTCTAACTCATCAAGATAAGGGTCTTTTTTGTCCTTCTTTTAAAAAAAGAAAAAAACACAATTAGAACAGGGATTTAAGGGGTTCAAATGTTCCGCAAAAATATTCGCCGTGAAATTTAACTATATGTCCCTGAATACACCAAAATCAAAAATTTTTTAGAATATGTTAACCCTCTAACTCCTCAAGGTAAGGGTTTTTTGTCCTTCTTTTAAAAAGAGCAAAAAACACCATTATAACAGGGATTTAAGGGGTAAAATTTCCACAAAAATATTCGCCGCGAAATTTTACTATAAGTCCTGTTTTCAAATTTATTAATTTACCACTTTCAGGAATGTGTTGAGAGATCTATTTCGGGAATTTTCTAGGTTCCCATCATCAGAACACGTTTTGAAAGAAGTGACAATCCCATGCAAAACATCAAACATTCATATACACTAGATGAGAACTAATATATGAGCTCGAAGTTAAAAATTATAAACCTTGAAAAATAAATTGAAATAAATTAAATTGTTCAAATATTTCAAAAAATATATTTTTTTCTATTCAATATGCGCTCATTCCAAAATGTAACATTATACTTTTAGAGCTTCCCTGAGTTAAGCCCCTGGGGTACCTACGATTCAAGCCAATGTGTAACGTTTACGGAATGAAATTGCAACAGAAAATATACTTTTTTAAAAACAACAATGTACTACATTAATTTAATGTAAAAACAAAATTTTTCCAATTCATCCAATTTTGAGGAAGTTTGAAGTACCCATGTCCATAGCTATGAAAAATTTCGATGCAACGATGTAACGATTTTTCTGATATTTTTTTTTTCAAAATTGCTGCTAGGATTTTTGGATATTTGAATTTTAGTTTGGGCCAAAACTTTAATTTTATCATTAGTGATGTTATCTCCATCTAAGATTAAATATGACTACACTTAGAATACTATGTAGGTAAAGACCACTGCAATTGTAGTTGAAAACAAATGAAATTTCACTTAAAGAAAGGACGACTTACATTATAGTAAATTCAACTAACATTGTCATTTGTTTTTTAATGTTCAAAAAATTACCCATAATTGTAGTAAAAATTAACCACATGGTATTAAAAATTAAACAAACATTTATTTTTTTTATATTTTTAAATTTTTTTTTTTTTTTTTTTAAAAGAGAAGCAACACTCAGGAAATTCTTCCTATTAATTAATGTGTTGATTTCTTTGGAAAGGGGATAGTAAAGAGATCAAAGGTGATGAAAGATAAAGGGCTTCAAACATGGCAACACTGTAATTGCGCGAGATGATAAGTCTTAGAACAGTTGTTGTTCGCCACCTGATGTAGAGTTGGCGAATTTATTGAAGCTTTTTGTTTCATAGCCCTGATTCATTATTTTACTTCGATGGGGTTAAGTGCTATGGGAACACCGAAGGTGGGCGCAGCGATACATATAAGTGATAGAACACTCATACATATTATTTTTCTAAATTGATGTTATCGTCACCGGGAATCGAACCCGGGACCATCTGTGTAACAGTCCAACGCACTAACCATTACACCACAACGCCCACACAAAATAACAAAAAACAACTGTAAAAAATGAATGTAAAATCATAAAACAGTCATTTGATGTGGATTGTTTTTTTTAAATGAACTACAAGGTTAGTAAATATTTTAATTTGTTATACAAATGACTGACATTTACATTAAAAATAAAAAACTGTATTATTTTCACTTTTGTAGGGATTTTTTCCAAAAAATTCATCTGTAGGGAAAGAAGGACAGATTTTGTTTTTCAGTCAAATTGTAGGGATTTTTTTTATTAAAAATGTTATTCTATTTATAATTTATAATAAACAATGAGAAATATAACCATTTATTTTTTTAGTGTAACAGAATAAAACCAACAAATCTGGTGGTACTGGAAAAATGAGAAATAAGTTTAAAAATTTGGCACCATTGTTTGCGTGTGCTCTTGGAAATGGTTTTGACATTTACGTTCGCACTGTTGACAACTCGTTCGAAATAGAGAAACCAAATTTTGTACGAAAACTTTTACGTTTTCATTCGACTTGTACTTCACATAGAAATTTAGTTAAAGAAACCCAAATCAATTTTCTTTTGCTTAGAAAGCGAAAGAAAGCATTCTTTCGAAATCGAGAAACAGGCCATAAGTGTTTATACGAGTATTTTTTAAAAATGGTATTTTGTATTTGTTTACCGTTTATTTTTAGTTTTTATGTTATTTTTTACTTTCTGTTATTTTTGTTTAATGAAAATCTATTGTTCCTGAAAATCTATTGAATTACTGTACAAATTTATAATAAAAGTAATAATTTACTGATAAAAAACAAAATTTTTGCATTTATTAAAAAAAATGTGTAGGAAAAAATGTAGGGAATATTTTGTTTGTCTGTAGGGGAAAAAATGGATTTTTTTCATTAACGTAGGGATTTAAAAACAAATCTCCTGGCAACACTGATTACAACCCAAACAACTACATATTTTTAAAGCATAAGTTCCCTGAGTGTAATCGTCCATGTTACAAATAATGGCATTTTGGCCAGTTCTGACCAAATTTGTAAATTGAGGATTTAAGGTTACATCTTACGTTTCAGAAGCAGCACGATTATTATTTCGTCATTTGTTTTTTGTTCGCGTAAATGTTAAATGTTTTTCCATCGCATTAAAACACCTTTTCAAGCTGACTATATCATGGATAAGGGGGTCAAATTGTACTTTTTACAGGAGCATGGAATCTTTTTCTTGTTACCTAGATATCCACTTTCAATATAGGCACTACACATTGACTTTCTAGCTGTTCAACAAAGAAATAAACTGTTTTCGATTTCAAATACAATTTCAAATTACAATTTTTTTTTTAAGTTTTTTTCCTTTTTTGCCATTTAAAAAAGGTATATAGAGAAACCAGCAGTAATATGAGGAAACATGTGGTTATCCGAAACTAAAGTCAACATTTTTATAGCATACTTTCTTTTTTTTTTTAAACAGCTACTCTGAATTGGTTGCAATTTCATTCCGCATACGTTACGTACATAAAAAAACCGAAACCGATCATTATGATCACAAAAGTGATCTTCAAGTAGTTGCTGATGATGACGAAGAATAGCTAGCAATATCTTAAAAAGATGATCTTATGAAAAATTATGAAAACCTTTTATTTAAATGTTGGTTTTTTTTTTTATAAGTTTCTCTTTGTTCTAATAAAAATGATAAATATGAATTTTGAATATGTTTTCAAAAATTTAATCAAAAGATGAATGATTAGTTTGATGAACTGAAAAGCACACCATCTATTGTATCGTCAATGTTTGTACTTGACCTTTAGTAGCGTTGAGCAAAATTTAAAAAATTATGAGAAATTTTGTATAATTCTAAAATTAATTTAAATGAACTTTAATGCTTTGAATATTAAAGAAGACATTTAAAAATTTGAGTTGACAAGTTATAAATAATAAGACAAAATTGCAGTTTTAATTTTATAAAACTGGATTAATTTTACAGTTATTTTATAAAATTTTAACTAATAAACACCGGTCGACACGACTTTTGGGTCTGACTTCTAAATGTCAAATTTTTGGTTTCTTCTATGATACTAATAAAGGGGAAAATATTTTTATATCAAAGTTTTGATTTTGATCTAAGTGCTACCTACTGCAGATTGTAAAATCTTCAAATCTTCTTACACTCAAAAAAAATAAGTTAGTAGAAAAGTTAGTAAAACATCTTGTAAATCAGGTATACTACTTTTCAGAAAATATTTTGCTAAAATTATGTTTTAAACTTAAATTTCAGTTATACTTAGTCAGCACTTAACTGTTTTGAACTAATGTTTTACTAATATTTTACTAATGTTTTACTAATTTATTTTGCTAAAAAAATTGTGCTGATAAGCCTATCAATAGTGTGAACGACAACCAGATTAAAAGTTATAGGCAGAATGAATTAGATGTCAAGATGTAGTAGTGACGAGAAAAATTATACTAAAAAGTACAACTCTAGTAAGACACATAAAAAATCAACCATGAAAGATTTTTGTATCTGTTTTTCATACATAAAACAAAATTGTATATTGGAACAACTTAAATTTTGCGTTTTCACCGGCTTGTGAAAGTAATTGTCTATTAATTAAATAAAAGACAAAATATAACATTTAAATTTAAAAAAGATTAAATGTATATTTGTAAACTAAATGTTTATATACGTATATATTAATAATCTTGTGTGGTCCAATTGCAAACAAATATGCAATAGGTAGACAGACTAAAGCGAAAGACAAAGACATACATCTTAGATAGATTTTTCTGTTTTATTTTTCTTATTGCAAAAAAGAGTTGTATATGTTATATTTTGTTAGTTTTTCGTTTCGTTTTTATAATTCTCTGCGGCATTTGCGTTCCTTTAAAAGATATCATCATTATTTATGTTGTATATAATTATTTCTATTGTTTTTACATATTACATTAATTCATGTCGTCAATGTGGGAGTATGACAATTTTTATATTTTGTAACGTATTGTAAATTATTTTAAAAAGAATCACAAAAATATGTTTTATGATTTTCAGCAAAAAATATAAATTTTCTACAAATTTTTTTAGTTTTTTTCAGTCTACTAATATTCAGCAAAAATTGTATTAATGTTTAGCAAGGGTTTTTTTAATTTCTAATCCACTAAGTTTTAGAAAAAATTTTGCTGAATCGCGCTGATTTTCAGCAAAAGATTTTGCTGACATTAGCAATTTTTTTGCATGCATTCTCCTGACTAAGATTTTGCTGACTCAGCAAAATTTTTTGCTGACTTTGCGAACTTTTTTATTTGAGTGTACATAAAAACGTAAAACAGTAAAGGAAAACTTTAAAAGCTAAGAATTGATATTTTGGTGTTTTTCGATGTCTAGTATCTTAATTTTTTTGCATTAAACCCGAAACCCAAGAAAACATTTTTTTTGTCGATCGGTGTAATGTTAATAAACGTGTTTAAAAAAAAATTTTCGTATCTTGAAATAAGTATATATTAAATATTACTTGTTTTTTTTAATAATATTGGCTTGAATTAATTAGAAACACATTGTTATCAAATTGCTTAACCCTTTACTGCATGAATTAAAAAAAGTTTATATTTGGGTAGAAAATACAAAATACAATTATAAGGTAATGTGGCCCTACACCTGGTATTTGGGCTATATAAAAAACTAAGTGAAGTTTTCCAAACCAAAATATATCAGCTTGTAGGGAAACTCCTTGGGGATTTTGCAGCTTTAGATCATTTTGTTGTGCGAACTAATTTAAGAAAGTCTATAACAATTATCAAAACAACCCAGAAGGTCCAATACACTCAGGGAAAAGGCTTCATCATATTTATGAAAAACTTCATAAATTTGATGAAAAACTTCATAAATTTTCGTGCAATGTAACATTTCATAAATATGATGAACTTTACATAACTTTTTATGAAATTATTCATAAATTTCATTTTGTATTGTCAGATTTGAGATCATAATTAAAATGTTACTACGTATTATAAATAGAAAACATTAATTGACATCTTTTTTATCATTCTCTTACATTGACAATTAGTGTTTTTTATTTTTAATAAAGGGAGTTTTTTATACAGGTATAGAACTTTAAGTTGGCAGCACTTTTTTAACTAGCGGACATTTTGTCAGCTGTTAAGTGATTTGTGTTTAGTTTGAATAGACTGACGCCTGAACAACGCTTCCAAATTGTGCAAATTTATTTTGTAAATCATGGTTCTGTTCGAAATACGTATTGCGTACGAATTTTGCGTATTTTGTTTAGCGATGAAGCTCAGTTTTGGTTAAATGGCGACGTATCCATGAATAAAACTGTCGTATTTGGAGTGATGATAATCTTCAAGTGTATGTTGAGACACCGTTACATCCAGAAAAACTGACTGTTTGTTGTGCTTTATGGGCTGGTGGAATCATTGGTCCGTACTTCTTTAAAAACGATGGTACAGTCAATGGTGACCGCTATAGAGCGATGATTACTGACTTTTTCGTTCATCAATTGAACAATCATGATGTGCAGGAGCTGTGGTTTCAACAAGACTGCGCAACATGTCACACAGCTCGTGCTGTGAAGGAAACTTTTGGGTACCGCATAGTTTCACGTTTCGGACCCATGAATTGGCCTCCAGGATCGTGCTATTTAACGCCGCAGGACTATTTTCTGCGAGGATATGTGAAGTCGCTAGTCTACGCCGATAAGCTCGAAACGATTGACCACTTGGAGGACAACATTCGCCGCGTTATTGCCAATGTTGGAAAAAGTCATCGAAAATTGGTCCTCCAGATTAGACTACGTCGTGGCGGTCATATGACAGAAGTCATATTTAAATTATAACGCCAGAAGATTATCTTTCGAATAAAGTAAATTTCATGTCAATTTAAAATGTCAATTAAAAATTCATCTTTGTTTTATTCCATTTCAAAGTTCTATACCTCTATAAAAAATACCCTTTAGTAACATTTGAAAATCTCAAACCTCACAATTCAATATGAAATACAATTTTAAAAGATCAACAATACATACAAAATTATTCATAAATGTTATTAAATATTTCATTAATAGTATGAAGCTGTTTCATAAATGTTTATGAAAGTTTTATAAATTGTGAGATGTAATTTTAGTTCCGTTAAAGATCATGAACATTTTTCTAAATTAATAGAAAAATTATATTTTATTTGTAAGTATTTCCATTGACTAAGAGAAAAAACACAAAAAGACACAAAACTCAATAAAAAAGTTAGTAGAAAAGTTAGTAAAACATCTTGTAAATCAGGTATACTATTTTTCAGCAAATTTTTTGCTAAAATTATCTTTTAAACTAAAATTTTAGTTATACTTATTTAGCACTTAACTGTTTTGAACTAATGTCATACTAATATTTTACTAACGTTTTACTAATTTATTTTGCTAAAAAAATTGTGTTGATTAGCACATCAAAAGTGTGAACGACAACCAGACTGAAAGATATACACAGAATGAATTAGATGTCGCGACATGTCACGATGTAGTAGTGACGAGGAAATTTATACTAAAAGGTACAACTGTAGTAAGACATATAAATAAATCTACCATGGAAAATTTTTGTATCTGTTTTTCATACATAAAACAATATTGTAGATTGAAACAACTTAAAATTTTCGTTGGAACCGCCGTGTGAAATTAACTGTCTATTAACTAAATAAAAGACGAAATAAAATATTTCAATTTAATAAAGATTAAATGTGTATTTGTTAACTAAATGTTTATATATATTAATAATCTTGTGTGGTCAAATTGCAAACAAATATGCAACAAGTAGACAGACTTATTATTGCAAAAAAGGGTTGTATATGTTATATTTTTTTAGTTTTTCGTTTTGTTTCTATAATTCTCTGCGGCATTTGCGTTCCTTTAAAAGATAACATCATTTAGACAATAATTGATGTAAGTAGTTCAAAGATAATTTCATTTATATATAATTATTTCTATTGCTTTTAGATATTACAATAATTCATATCGTCAATTTGGGAGTATGAACATTTTTATGTTTTGAAACGTATTGTAAATTATTTTAAACAGAAACACAAAAATATGTTTTATGATTTTCAGCAAATACATTAACTAAAGTATAATTTTTCTAATTTTTAGCAAGGGTTTTTTAATTTCTAATCTACTAAGTGTTAGCAAAATTTTTGCTGAATCTACTAATTTTGTTGCTAAAAATCAGCTCGCTGATTTTCAGCAAAAAATTTTGCTGACATTAGCAATTTTTTTGCAAACACCCTACTGACTAAAATTTTGCTGTCTTTACTAACTTTTTTATAGGAGTGTAGGATGAATGGAATGCATTTTATGGCCAGCAAAGGCCTATATTATTTTCAAAATTTTTGGAAATAATTCGGCCATTTCTTACTTAGTGATCCGATTGCAATATCTAAATAGCTAAAGTTTTGATTTTGAACCTTCTATATGAAGACCCATACTTCTACTCCGATTTTTAAAATTTACAATATTTGAAATATGCTAATAGAGACTAACAAAAATCATGATTACATGTGTGGGCTATCTCTAATAGTTCCAGACATATTCAAATTCCGTCCGACTCATGATAACATGTGTGGGGTATCTCTGATAACATGTATGTGTTATCTCTAACAGGAACAGGACGGGGGAAACTCTGAATCTCAGTAGGAAGGAACTGAGTCTTTTGATGGAAATCCCCACGGGACACTGAGGGCTCATCTCCATCGTCTTGGTAGGGCGGACTCGGGATTGTGTAGAGCCTATGGGTAGGACGAGGAGACCTTGAAACACTATCTCTGTGAATGCCCAGCATCCGGGTCGAAATACTATCCAGTGACCCAATATCAACATTGTGGGATCTAAGGGGAATAGGATGGAAGAGCTCGAGGAATTTCTTCAGTGCGATGGAGTTCCTGTGGTGCGATGGAGTTCCTCTGGCTTAAGTGCAAGTCATCAGGGACTTGAGTCGGATTAGGGAAGAATTTCCCTTCCTAACCTATCTCTAATAGTTCCCGAGATATTCAAATTCCGTCCGACTTATTGCAAATAGCGGGACAAAATCTGGGTCAATTTCTTTTTTAAAATATTGGTTACTTAACTAAATAAATTCTTGATCAAAAAAAAAAAAAAAAAATAATGCAATATCTTGTACCACTTAATAACTACATTCGTTTAAAGTAGGAATTAAAAAGAATATCAAATTTTTACAATTTTTCCCCAAAAAGCATCAACAGTCTTTTTACCTCCAGATAAATAATTTCTTACTTAACATATAAATTGTGCATACTACTCTGAAAGGTCTTTTTATATAAAAGCGAGTTGTGTCAAAAAAAAAGTGTTGGTTTGAAAATACTTTTCCCCCAGCTGCTTCTTAAGTTACCTCATTTTTAAGGAAAATATAAATTTTAATGGGTTAAAATATAAATTTTTACCCATTGTGCACGCCTTCAATTAGGTAGCGGAAGCGGTTGTAGATACTCCAACATATACCTAATTTATTGGGTAAGTCTGTTTCAATTCTCGCTTTAAATGTAGACATAGCAGAAAAAAATTTAAAAAATTCCAATTTTGAAATTTTTAATTTTGGGAATTGTGGGATTTGCTTACAGCAAATTATAAATGCGAACATAGATTTCACATTGTTGACTTAAAAGTCTTTTTAAGTCCAAAAATCATTGGATTATTTCTATTAATAAATATTTTATTGAATAGTGAAAATTTAGATTTTAACAAAAAACGAAAATTTTACCTTCCTAATAGGATTAACCAAGTTTTTGTTCTACCAAGAGTTCTAAATGCGATTATTTTTTTTAAAATATCGTAATCTACAGTTAAAATTCTTTCAAACGATACCAAACAGTTATATATATGATATGTTTATAACTTGTTGAAAAGTTTATTTTTGTTGACCTGTGTTGTAACTTGTGATTAGGATTTTTTCGGCTTAAGGTCATGAATCAATATTAAAATTATTAAATAAAAACACAAGTATTTAAATTTTAAATTCTAATTTGTTGATGTTTATTTCCGATATTTCGGTTAACGTCGTTAACCATAATCATGGAACTGGTTAAAAAATATAAAACAAATAAAACAATGTTATTAAACAAAACACAATTTTATAACAAAACTAATAATTACTTTAAAAAATTTATTCAAAAAACGCTATTTGCGCTGAGTTGTAACCACTTCTTGTCTGCTTTGCAAGTTTATGTCAACTGATCTCTGTTTTAATCGTTTGTGTTTATGTATTGTGTTTCTGTAAAGTTGAGCGCTTTTGTCTATGTCGGTTTTATAATTGAAGCGTATATCTGCGGGTAAATCTATTATATGAAGCATCTCTAAAGTGAATCGTTTTTTGTAATGTCGTTCTTCTTGTAATATCTGAGTGTCTTTAAAATTTGGTATGTGCCCACTTTTGGCGCAGTGGGCAGCGAGTGCAGTTTTTTGTTCAATCGGTTTCTCTACAGCTTTTAGATCTGATTTGTGGGAAGATAATCTCGTTATTAATTTTGTTTTTGTTGTGCCAACGTATGCCTTGCTGCATAAATTGGACCCGTCACCGTTACATCTAATTTTGTATATTAAGTTCGATCGATCCTCTTTATTAATTTTATCCTTAGTTTTGCTAAAAAGTTTTCCTACAGAATTATCTGTCTTAAATGCTAATTCATATTTTTCCTTATCATACAGGTTAGAGTTTCTGAGTCTTTCAGAAAATGTTGGTATATAAGTTGTGGATTTATATATTTTTATTGTTGGTGGTTCAGTATTTCTATTTTCATTGTTTTTGGCGTAGTTTACTAGTTTCTTTATAGTTTTTCTAGGAAATTCATTTTGTAACAATATACTTGTAATTGTACTAATATTTTCTTTATGGAATGTATAATCGCTTATTCCTAAAACCCTCCTCATAAAATTGGTAGCCGTATTTATAATCATACTTCTAGGGTGTTTAGACTGAAAATTTATTAGTCTTCCAGAAGCTGTTTGTTTTTGGTACCACTTAATCTTGAGTACATTATCTTTTCTGGTAACTAAAGAATCTAAATATGGCAACTCATTATTTTGTTCTAATTCCTTTGTGAACTGAATTTGTGTGTTGAAAGAATTTGCGTTGTTCATAAGTTTTGTCGTTGTATCTAAAGTACCTTGTGTCTTTTATACAAAAGGTTAAAATATCCATAAACAATTGTTTTGGTATATCGGTGTATTTTTCTAGTGTGGTCCATTTTTGCGCTATGGTTTTTAAAGCAAGGTTCAACAGGAAATCTTCAAAAGTTACAGTCAAGGAAAAAAGTCTACATACACCCTTTGATTTAGGGGTTTCATAGAGTTTGTGAAGAAAATTAAAAAATATATTTATGTCAATATTTAAGGCATTAATAAATAAGTTTATTTATAAAATAAAAAAGCAATTCTTTTACATAATAAAAACAATAATAACAAAAACATTAAAAATTCATTGGAAAAAAGTCTACATACAGCTGCAAAAATGGGGCATAGTATAGAAGCTAGTCTCGAACTACGGGTCGTTATCTTGTTGGAAAATCCATTGATTTCCCAGGCCCGAGCTATCAACAGATGACTGCAAATTATGTTCCAATATGTTCTTATATTGATAGCGGACAATATTACCCTCGACAAAAACCAAGCGACCAACTCCAGACAATGCAATGGCGCCCCAAACCATAATTTTACCACCACCATGTTTGACAGTAGGTATTATATTCTTTGGATCAAGTGCTGTGTTTGGTTTTCGCCAAACTTTGGATCGACCATCACTTCCAAAAATGTTATACTTACTTTCGTCGGTAAATATAACACGTTTCAAAAAATCCATATCCTTGTCTAGATGTGCTTGAGAAAACTCAAGGCGAAGTTTATCAAATCCATTGTCATGTAAACCATTTATTATTGTTCGTGGACTAACAATTATATTTGAACATTTTTCGATGTGTTCCGCCAATTTTTGGGGCACTTTTTTCGGATCCGGGTTGACTACTTTAATAATACTACTAACATCGCGTCTCGAAAGCTTCTTAGGTCTGCCGGATCGTGGCTTACTTTCGGTACTATTGGTATTATTATAAATTCTAATGATCTTCTGTACAGTAGCACGACTTAATTTAACTGTCTTTGCAATTTCTCCATAAGATTTATTTTCCTTTCGGAGGTTTACTACGTAGCTGTATGTAGACTTTTTTCCCGATAATAATAATGTTTTTCCCTAAAAATTTCAATGTTTTATTTTTTCATATTTTTTTTTATTCAAATAATCTTTATTTTAAATTCCTTAAACATTGATATAAAATGTTTTTCAATTATCGCTACTAATTCACTAGAACTTCAAATCCGTAGGTTGTATGTAGACTTTATTTCTTGACTGTATGTTTGTTTTAATTTTTAAAGTGTGTTTAATGATGTAAGATATAAAGAGACAAAGACTAATAATAAAACATTTTTGGAGAAGAGATAACTTTTAAGATTTCCTGTTAAGGAGTTATAAACATGCCATATAAGTGTTTGCTATCGTTAAAAAAGGAAATTAAATGTAGATTACGACATGTTTAAAAATAGTGCCATAAAGCACTCTTGGTGGTACGAAAACTTGGGGAATCCAAATATGAAGGTAAAAATTTCAGTTTTTATTAAAATGTAAATTTTTACTATTTAATAAAATATTTATTAATAGCTTTTAAATCAACAATGTGAAATTTATGTCCAAATTTATGATTTGCTGTGAGAAATCAAATAATTCCCACATATAAAAATGTTTTCCAAAATTTAATTTTTTCTTGGTACTTTTGATTTGATTTTTTTAAATTTCCAGCTTAAACGAATGTAGTTTTTATGTTTAACGAGATATTGCATTAACTTTTTTTTTTAATTAATCAAGAATTTGTTAAGTTAAATAACCTATAGCTTAAAAAAGAAATTAGCCCCGATTTCGTCTCGCTATTTGCAAAAAACTGGACCTAAGCCGGTCTTAATTTGGAATTCCACAATTTCAAATGGAAATAATTTCGGAACTATTAGAGATAACCCAGACATCCAAGCATGTTTTTGCTAGTCGCTACTAGCAGATTACAAATATTAGTTATTTTTTTGA